>OX419598.1:14145307-14536977 GCA_948473455.1 Teleiodes luculella | reverse complement strand
CGTGTGTCTCAGCATGCGCGTGCCCCGATGCCCGCGCGTGCGCCCCTGCCTCCACGTGCGCCTGTGTCACCTCGCACGACTATGACGGCACGCGCGTCCATACCGCGCGCGCCTGTACCGCCCGTACCACCGCGTTCTTCATCGGATCGACGTGCGTCCGTACGAGGTCGGACGGGGACGCCGCCGCGGCCGCGAGCCCGCGCCTCTCCGCCCGCGCCCCACGCCCGACCACGGGGCGCGGGTGAGGCGCCTCCACTGTATTCCAGTACGCCCACCCCTAGTGACAGCGGGCCACGGCCCAAACATTCTTCGACGTGTGGGGAACCTCAGACTATCATTTTCAGTGATGAACTAGGCAAAAATTTAGGACACTTGCTCAGTAATAATCTTAAGCAAAAGGTCTTGAACATTTGTAAGCCCGGTGATAGTTTTGAATCCATTACAGAAAACCTGTTAAAAATGAAGTACAATCCAAACTCCACAGTGATTTTACTGTTAAGCAATAGTAGCGGCATAGACAAACAGGGTTTAACTAGTTTTTTAAATTCATGTTCTTCATTAAAGGTCAAAAAAATTATAATTGGTACACTCCCGTATTTAGAAGGACAGGATAATTATAACAACTGTATATTTAACTTTAATCGTTATCTGTACCAAATGACTTGTCATAGTGACAAATTTTTTATTTTTGATATAAATAATATTTTTAATCATTTTAGTTTGACTAATGGTACATTGTATCTATCACTTTATTGTAGTAAACAATTAGCTAATCTGTTAGCTAATAATATATTTGACCCTGTTATACATTGTGTAGCAAGTAACATTCATGTATCAAGGAACAATAACTATCAAGATTTAAACTAGAAATGCAGACAAAAGAGAAGACTTTGACGATTATTCATCAGAATATCCAAAGCTTCTCTTGCAAAGAACTTGAGGTTGAGTTGTTCCTTGAAACAAGAATGACTGACATTCTTTGTCTTACTGAACACTGGCTGAAAGATTATCAAATGCTAACTAATTATGAAAACTATTATATTGCCAATGCATTCAATCGAGAGCTCATTAGTCGAGGAGGCTCTTGCATATTGTTACGCAAAAATTTAAAATCTAAAGAACGCAATGATGTTACTGCACTCTCAAAGGAATGTTGTATTGAACTTTCATGTGTTGAGTTGGAGAATCATATTATAGTATGCGTTTACAGACCCCCTTATTACAATAATTTTGTAGACTTTGAAAATATTATGGAAGATGTATTAAAATTGATTACCCATTCTAATAAATCACATGTAGTTTGTGGTGATTTCAATGTGGATCTGCTGGAAAATACGACTTCCACATGTAGGCTGCTGGGCTTGTTTAAATCATTTAATTTGGTTAACGTCTTCTTAGAACCAACTAGAATAACAGCCACTTCAGCTACTTGTATTGATAATATTTTTTGTGATTGTAATTATTCTAAAAAAGAGATAATACACTCTCTTCAATCAGATCATACTGGACAAGCTGTATCAATTCCAGCTTGCTATAAAAAAGAGACCCTGCTAATAAAAAAAAGGTCTGTAACTACAAGTAAAATAGAAAAATTCAATAACATTCTGAATGATAAATTACCGTTACCAAATTATGATTTGAGCAATCCAAACAATTTCTACAAAGATTTTTTTTCTATATTGCACTGTGAATTTGAAAATATATTTAAAGTTAAAGAAATCAAAATTCAACCTCGCTTTAAATTCTGCGACTGGGCTACTAGGGGCATTCGCATTAGCAGAGACAAACTATTTCAGCTATATGATGAGAAACGCTATAACCAAAGTAATGATTTCTCAGAATATGTCAGAACTTTTTCAAAAACGTTTAAGAAAGTTTGCGCAGTAGCAAAATCTAATTATATTAATAATAAAATAAAAACTGCCGATAATGTTATTAAAACTGTTTGGAAGGTAATAAACCGCGAGACGGGCAAGATGAAATCAAATGATAAAAGTTTTTCATTAGATACAAATACAACTCAAGGTATTATTACAGAAGATGTTGACGTGGCACAAAAATTTGAAGAATTTTTTACTAATATTCCACTGCAAACTACAGAGACACTTAATTCCTCTCCTATATCTGCTCATAATCTGCTAAATGCCAATGTTCAGAGATGTCCGACTAATTTCGAGTTCAGGTATATAACGCCTCAGGTAGTGATTAAAACTTTCAAAGAATTAAAACTGAAAAATTCTGAGGATTTATTTGGAATGTCGGTTAGGTTTTGTAGCTCCATAGTTGAGACCCTGGCACCTTATTTGGCATTTCTTTTTAATTCTTGTGTTGATCAGGGTGTGTTTCCAGATCTTATGAAACATAGTAAAATTATACCTTTGTTTAAGTCAGGAGATAGGGAGGATCCCGGTAACTTTAGACCAATATCTATACTTCCAGTAATTAGTAAAATTTTTGAAAGAATTATACTTAATCAGATGCTTGCACATTTTAATTTAAATAATCTACTTCATGATCAACAGTTTGGTTTTACTAAAGGACGTTCGACCACCGACGCTGCAGTTGCTCTTTTGAAACATGTGTATGGGGCCTGGGAGGAGTCAAAGGATGCCATTGGTGTGTTCTGTGACTTATCCAAGGCTTTCGATTGCGTTGATCACGAGACGCTGCTGTCCAAACTAGAACATTATGGAGTTAGAGACGGAGCCCTTAAGTTGATTAGTTCTTATCTCCAAAATAGAATTCAAAGAGTTCAGATAAACGGTTCGAAGTCGCTGGGATCTATTGTCAAGATTGGCGTGCCACAAGGCTCAATATTGGGACCATTCTTGTTTTTAGTGTATGTAAATGATTTACCTTTTATAGCACAAAAATATTCAAAAATTGTGTTATTTGCTGACGACACTTCTCTTATATTTAAAGTTGATCGACATAGTCAAAATATCGACGAAGTAAATAACACTCTCTCAAAGATAAATGAATGGTTTACTACAAATAATCTAATGTTAAATCCAAAGAAAACAAAATGTATTAAATTTTCATTGCCAAATGTAAGGAATAACAATTTAGCTATTACCTTAAATAATGAAGATCTAGATTATGTAAGAAAAACAGTTTTCTTGGGGATAACCATTGACTCTAAGTTACAGTGGGACCCCCATATAACTACATTAGCTTCAAAACTCAGCGCGGCGGCATACGCCGTCAGAAAAATTCGTCAACTGACGGATATTGCTACTGCTCGACTTGTTTACTTTAGTTATTTTCATAGTATTATGTCTTACGGGATTTTATTGTGGGGTAAGGCAGCAAATATAAATAGCATATTTGTTCTGCAAAAGAGGGCGATTCGTTCCATATACCAATTACGAAGTCGGGACTCCCTAAGAGAACTGTTTAAAGAAATTGATATTCTCACAGTGTCCTCTCAGTATATATTTGAAAATATAAGGTACGTTTATAAGAACAAATCTTTGTTCCAAAAGAACTCTAATGTACATTCTATTAATACCAGAAATAAAAATAAAATTGTGCAGCCTAAATTTAGACTCTGTAGAGTAAGCAACTCATTTATGGGGAACTGTATTCGCTTCTATAATAAAATACCAGATAACATTACAAATTTACCTGATTGCCAATTTAAAAGTAAAATTAAAAATATCTTATGTTCTAAAGGTTATTACAAGACTGAAGATTACCTAAATGACAAAGATATCTGGTCCAAAATTATTCCAACTCAACATAATAAATAAATTATTGTGCAACATTGTAGTGCGGATCGACTATGCAATTGGGAAGCCATTAATTAGATTGTCGTGAAAACATCTGGCTGACTGAGTATTCATGCTCACTAAAGTGTCCTGACTTGCGGTGGCGTATGGGCCGGGTCGTTGGGTTCCCTCTAATATGGTTGAGCCCGACGATGGCTGTCCCATACGTCAAACCCGTGAACGTGGTGCTGCTTGGGGGGACTGGTCTGCTCTAGTCGATTGCCGATTGTTTTATTGTTTATATACTTAGTTTAGTTTTTCTACTTTGACTGGTTGCCTTCCTTTAATTTCATATATCGTCTGCACTCTTTGTTATATTAATCAAATTGTATAAAATAATAATTATACCTATGTAAAAATATTTTGAAAAGATGCAACGCCTGTGGAGTTTCTTCCGGCGGGTTCTTCTCCACAGAAGACAGCCAAATTGTGAACCCGCCCTGACGTCGAAAAATGATTTTGTAAAGTCTTACTTCGAATAAACACTATTTGACTTTGACTTTGACTTTGACTTTGTAAAACTGAAATAAGCAAGAATGAACTGAAGTATGAACCATAACAAAATCTACAGTAGTAATTAAATTCAAAATCAAAATGTTTTATTCGAAATAACATTACACAAAACACTTTTCGTCAAACAAAAGTAACTCTCGTACCACACTAATAATGAAATGAAGAATAAACTCTTAATCTAAAAGATATTCACCAGACTATAAAAATAAAAACAACATTATTTTTAAATTTTCACGCATCAATAGAAATGGTTACGGGTCACGTGAGCGTGTTTCTCTTTTAACTTAAGAACGTTTTTAACGCAAAAACGATTTGATAAATGGCAATATTACTGAAAACCTAATTCAATACTTTTTCAATCTTAAGCTTTTCTTAATATGATTTAAAACGGGATGTTTAATGTTATATGATTCATGGTACAGGAAACTGCATTGAAATATCGGGCACTCACATCACATAAAAACTACGTTAAATATTAGTAGTAGTAGTTACTCGTATAGTTATTACTGTGTTAAATGCCTATGAAAAAAGAAAAAGATAGACAGAGTGTAAATAAATTAGCGCACAATACAGTACAATACAACATACCATAACAAATTTTCAACATACCTTCAAGTCTCAATTTTTTTTTATCATTCAAGTTTTCATACAAAGAATATAATTAATTTTAAGATTTGAAGGTTCCTTGGGGAAAGTTATTCAGTTTGATCGGTGGGTTTCTCCTTAATAATATTGTGCGCTAATTTATTTACACTTATTGTGAACCTCTGTTGTCTGGTTATTCCAATGAAAATAAAAATTTAATCAAAGTAGCATGGATTAAATTATTAATAACTACTATTGTGGTAGGCCTTTGTCCAGCAGTGGACGTCTTTCGGCTGAAATGATGACTATTCGTACAACGGAAAGTAGTTATGTATGTTACCTTGTCAAAATATTTTTCTAGTGTGAATGTGTGTTTGTGTGTATTTTTTGCACTCTGTGATTAATATCACTTCAGCGAGGCTTAGCAAGGGTGTATTGTATAAACCCGGCCCAAATTGACCTTTTTTACCCTCCTTTACCGATCAAAGGCCCGCTACGGACCTACATCATTTTGTATTCGAAACAAACATTTGGATAACGACTGAAGCTCGAAAATTAAAATATCCCAATGCGCATGCTTATTTTAAGGAAAGCGTGATACTTTTCCTGAATTAAGAGCACTTGAAATAGTTAATAATATATTTTTAATAAACTACCTCTATTTTGGAGTTGTCTGATTTCACACAAATAACTAGTTGAAAAAAATATAGGTTGCTTCTTACATATTTTTAAAATACGCTAACAGACGGTATCTGTTCAAAAACGGCGGATAGTATCTGTAGTAGTAATATTATTAGTAGCTGTAAAATAATTCACGTCTACCCGCTATTTCAGTTCTTTATAAATAAATAAATAATATGCAAAGATTTTGTTAGTCCCGAAACTAAAAACTACATCAAATTATTTTTATATGCGTATTTTTTTAGTAGACTCCACCGACAAGAGTACCTACCGCTTTTAAGTTATTACTATGGCAATAAGAACGTAATTAAAATTTGGTTTAAAATAGGCATTCAAACCAATTTTATTAATGTTACGCATAAAGTTTAACACCTAAAATAAATATTTATCTCTATCCGTTCTTTTCTTCTAAGTGCAAAAAAGAGGACGAATTTCAAATAAGATTGCAGCTTCATTGTGGAGACAAGGGCAAGAAAAATATTGCATAATTCACACCAAGTAGTGGGTAGACTTATTTTACTGAAATCAGACAAAGACATAGTTTCCAAGAAACTGAAGGAGCCTTATCAAACTTTGTTTTTTTTGGTCCACAATAAAAAATCTCAAGAGTTTTTTAAAACTCAATTACTTACTGATCAATAAGACTTATTATTTAGTTTTTTCTTCTATTTTGTATATTAAAATTACTTATTTATGTCGGATTCGCTCTATACAGCCGATATTCGTATGATTTTAATTAAACCCAAACTTCGACCAAATCCAGATATTAATTTCCGACACATCCGCCCGCAAATTGGGACTCGCAGCGGCGTATTTCCAACTGCTCCCCGTCCCTCGCCCTTCGGCGGATTGTATCAGTTTTTCAGGCCCTTTTTCTGTATAATCATCGAGTTAACAAGTGGCAACGTTGTCCAGCCTTTTTCGGAGGGAGAACGTTTTTTGTTTTTATTTCTTTTTCTGTGCCGGCACGAGTTTAAATCGAGACCGAGAGAATTTTTCGGCCAGTTTGTGCTACGTAAATAAAAAACGCTATTTGAATAGCCTTGGTTGGCGAATAGTTTGTTCTTTGCATGTGCATAGTTGGGAGTCGTTTGAGCGACAATGCGTCGTTTATTTGGCGGCACAAAGGGCGGTTCGCCGCGTCCACTGGTTCGCGGCCCGCTCTCTGAAATAGCTACATTTACCTCTGAAATTGGATCATATGGGGCCTCGCTGAGCTGGAAAATATGCGTCCTGCCTTTTCATGGAGCCCGGGACGTGTAATAGCCACAGAAAGTACTGAATATAATACCACATAATTTGAAAGTTGTTTCTTGAAATACTTTTTGAATTTATGGAAGGTGTGCTGAATATGAATAGCATAATGTATTGTACTCGTGGGCAAGACAGAATACTCTTGATTGTGTAGTCGTTATAGGAGATATGTCGGAAGCCTAAGGCGGCTCAACGATTCCGACACCAGGGTTTCTGAGGTACATTAACATCGAAATCCACTCGATAAGAAGAAGATTGTGTGAAGTAATAAAAAATATTCACAGCCTCCATGGCTGAGTGGTACAAACAAACACGCGTTTCACATCACGAAGGTTCCGGGTTCGAATCCCGGTGGTACACTCTTTGAACCATAGATATAGAATGTAACTTCAATAAAAGTTGAGGACTCTGCTCTCGAAGTTATAGCAGCTCAAATAAATTTAATTAAAAAGACTGATGTAACATTATCGTATTATTTTGGTTTCATGAACCGAAACTTGGTAAATATTGTTAGTGTTTAGTTTATCTTTGAATTGTTTTTTAAATTAGAGTAACAAAAAGATATATATCCACAGTAGATACAGAAGTGTGACCAATTAGTAGCATAATTAGCTAGTACATCAATGACTTATTTGGGCCCATTAAGTCCATCGTGAAGCCATTAGCTCCAGCCGCGCGGAGCAGGTATTATTTTAAATCGTCTGCATTTATTATGCCAACTTCATTAAAACGATAAAGAGGGTGCATAGATTAAAGAAAACTGAAGATGCGTTATGCCAATTGAAGTTAAGAAAAGATTTAAATAAAAATAAAAAAACTTTAATATCTAATATCGTTTAAATAAGACAGTAATAATATTTATTACTAGCTTTCCGCGTTATCAGTTTTTCCCGTAAGAATGAGGCATTTTCCCGCGGTAAAAGGTAACCTATGTAACTCAGGGTGAACGTAGCTTTCTAATGGTGAAATAATTTTTGAAATCGGTTAAATAGTTTTTGAGTTTATATTCGTTACAAACATACACACAAAAATACAAATCTTTCCTCTTTCTATTATTAGTATGATTTATTCAAAATTTAAATCCTCTCATGGCAACTTACTTGCCTGGTGTCTGTATAGCACTTGGTCTACAGATTCCATTAATCATTTTATAGTGATACAAAAACAATTATTATAGAAAATTTCTTGCACTTAATTAAAAGTTCACAATTTGTAGTTTATAGAAAGAAGAAACCAAAAGTAGGCGTGCTCTTCTATTAATTAATTTATTTTTGTTGCTTTAATCAACAAGCGGCGAGACTCATCTCAACCACTTTTCTGCTATAAAAGCTACACTTCTTTAGTTTTATTTCATCCAACAAAGAGATAATAACTTGGAGTAGGTGCGAACATTGACCTTATTAAGTGATCCGCTTTGTTCCCGTCGATGTACCGGAGGCTGCATTTAGAATACTGATGACGCTTCACAATGGAAGTGGGCCGGTATACTTAAACATCCAAAAGAGGCGACGACGACGGTGTGAGTAGTTCCAAGATTAGCTTTAACTCGCCGAACAACACTAAATATTTCGGTATTCTCTCTCTCTCTACTATAATGAAACAGCCTCCGTGGTCGAGTGGTCAAAAGCTGGCCTGGCGTTACGGAGGTTCCGGGTTCGAATCCCGGTGGGGACTCGTCGAACAAATATCACTTTGTAAGACTTTCCCCAGTTTGGTTAAGACACTGTAAGCTAAATCACCTGATTGTCCGAAAAGAAAGACTATTCCGTGCTTCGGATGGCACGTAAAGCTGTTGGTCCCGGCTACTATCTACGGATGTAGTCGTTATTGGAGCCATGTCGGAAGCCTAAGGCGGTTCTATAATTCCGACACCAGGGTTTGTGAGGTAGGTTAGCCTCGAAATCCACACGATAAGCAAGCAACGATCTATATCAGCCCATGGCTGGATTAGGAACTCTCAATAGAAATGCAGGTATTATCACAAATACGACAGTTAGGCTAAACCTTTTACTAGGAAGAGAAATGTTGTAATCCCAACTGCTGGACTTAAACATCTCAATAGAAAGGCATGTATTGTCACGATCTCCAAAACTATGTATATACTAAACCTTTAGGAGTTGCCATGACGGGCGGAATGGGGATCGCAGTTGTGGTTGACAGAACAACACAGGTGTAAGCAACTGCCCATACCCTGGGTTTCCCTTGAGTCACTTCTTACGTCGCCGAAGACTTTATTTGTTCATTTCTAAGCCGACTATCGCATGACGGTGGGTCTCTATATTCCGTATTCTACCATTTACTGAGAGTCTCATCCCGATAATATTACAAAGTGAAAGTAGAATGTTTCTTCTTCTTCTTCTCGTCCTGTCATCCCTCAGCACTGCAGGGTCGTAGGGCTCTTAGTATAGTCTTCCAAAGATCTCTATCTTGCGCTGCACCTTCCAGATGTAGAATAGTAGAATGTTTAGATGTTTGTAATTCTATTACGCTTAAACTACTAAACGGATTGAGATATAAGTTCGCACTCATTTAAATTCGATCTTAGAATAGACCATAGTAGGAAAAACGAAATCTACACGGACGAAGTTGAGGGCAAGAGCTAGGTCGCAAATGTATTCTTGTTGAGGAAATAAATACTTTATTATTATTATTATAAATACGGGAAACTAGTATCAGCATCCAATCTCGGACGGAAGGAGATTCTCGAATCATTTAAGTTTTCAACGGCGAAATAACTCTTTGGTTCGGGAGGTGAAGTTAGGGGTTGATTGGCTCGGACGCGGGTCGAACCCGGAACTTTTGTCTAAGTCCATTACAAACTCGGCGCTAAGCCCGCGCTGGATTCAACAACTGTGACCCGAATATTAAGCATTTCCTCAATATTTATTTCCTTAATATTATTATGATTATTTTTAGTTCTGGTTTTGAATAATAAAATAAATAATTTAGATTAACTTAATAATATTAACACACGACCAATTAAAAAAAAAATGTATAGCAAGTTCTTCACAATTTAGCTTACCCTTTTAATATTTCACTTTATTTCCATTAAAAGTATTTTTTATCTAGCATCATAACATTTCTTTAACGGGAAATCACACGAATTTTTCGCTTTTCCGTGAAATAGAGGATAACTCGCTTGAGTATAAAATTCTCTAGTAAGAAGAGAAAACAAGCACGTGTAAGATTAAGCGATAAAAACCACATAGCCTTTTTAGTTTTTAGTGAAATATACACTTTCCTATTACTCTTCCCGTCCAGACAAACATTCTTTTTATTTTGAATTGACCTATGCTTGAGTCGAAAAAGTACGACGGATCAAGCTTCACTGGATTTGGAGCAAACATTCGTGTGAGGAGCACTAAACTTGTGTTTGCCCTGTGTCTGGATGTTGTATATTTATATTATGTATGTATATCAGTCGGCACAATGCTCGATAACCTCAATAGAGTTTCCCAACAAGTGGGTCTGAAGATGAACATGGAGAAGACTAAAGTCATGTCGAACGCCCATGTAGTACCCACTTCAATAAATATTGGGGACTCTGCTCTCGAAGTTGTAGACCATTACGTCTACCTGGGACAAACAGTCCAGCTAGGTAGATTTAACTTTGAGAAGGAGGTCAATCGTCGAATCCAACTTGGATGGGCAGCGTTCGGGAAGCTGCGCAATATCTTTTCGCCCCAAACATCAACACACATTGGCCAAAGTCTAAAGTCTTTGACCAATATGTGTTGCCAGTGGTGACTTACGGATCTGAGACGTGGTCGCTAACGATGGGCCTCATAAGAAGACATTCAGAATCAGGAATGATGAGATCCGCATCTGCTCTGCTCTGCTTTGCTTTGCTTAGGCCAAAAACATAAACCTCTTTATTAGCTTCTGCAGTTGGTTAAAAACTCAGAACTGAAGTCGTACTGCGTAGTTATTTATTTTACATCATCTGTCAGAACTGAGTTTCGCCTTACTTACACGATGCTGCTAACTTGCTGCACGAATTTGAGGAGCTCCACCAAACTTGGCGAGCACTCTTCATTACGCCCCTACTAAGCCTTATTACATAAACCGTGCAACTTGGATCGAGCCAGTAGGGTACTAAATTATCTTCACTATCACAAACAAGGTCTTGCATTCGGACCACGTCACATGACACAAGACCTTGTTTTCTTAGTACCATAAAAGGGTTCAAAACAGAGGTAGGTAAACTTGATATTGAACGAATACCTATTTGTAATTTTTGTATCTTCGTATAATATTCCGGGTTTTGAATACATGACTTTTCACCTGAATAATCATGAAGGAAAAAAAAAACCAAGCGCCCAAATTTTTCTTCCTTCATGTGAATAATATTTCAGCAAAAGTTGTATTTACTTAGCTTCCAAAAGAAACCTTATGCACCGTGAAATTAACCTGGTTGTTTTTCTACTACATAATTAATATATGTAATCAAATACTGAACGAAACGGAAATTCAATTTGTAATACAAAGGCTGGTCATGTGACTGAAATTTATATGAAAAGTTGAATTTTAAATTTGAGATTTCAACCTATTTTCCTTAGTACTACACTATGTTGCGGATAAACATTATTCGGTGGATTTATTACAAGTTCTTTGTTTTATTGGTTCTTAAAATTTATTATTTTCCAAGATTTATCTGTAAGGTACACGTGAAAGAAAGACTCTCATTAACTTTTAAGGATCATTAAATAATTTCCTCTTTTCAAGAGATTTAGGTCACGACCTCACAATTGTTTTATGACTACACGTGTTCTTTATAAATAAATTGTGGAGTAAAAATTTTGCATAAGTAATAGTATACCTGTATGTAAAAAAAGAACACAAATTAACTTGAAAGGGAAGTAAAGTAGGTTATGGTTTCTGAACTATTGTAAACATTTTTTACTAATATTTTTTCCCGGCTTTAATTACAAGCAATTCATTTTTTTCCCAGGTGGCGTTCATTTTGTGATCCTAAAAGGAATAGCAGCAGTTTAAGTTCATCAGCATACCGTAAAGATTATCAATGATGTAATCTAATTATGATATTAAATAGAATATGTAAAAGAACCGACAAGAGCGCGTTCTTAAATGTGAAGAAGAAGAAATGACCCTCGCCGTAGTTAGGTGAGCCCAAACACGATACCTTTATTGTAATTTGATGAGAAGTGAGGTATCTTGCAGACTTCATCATCAACTGTACCCCAGCATTATGTCAACTAAAGTAACAGGATACTAAAGAAATAAGTTTCTGCAGTCCTACCCGCCGCTTCACCAGTTCTGCCGTGACCATGATCGATGTAACTCGGTCGAAATATCGGTAAGCTCAATTTATAACGAAATCGTGGAGAAAACCCGTGAAAATGTATATTAGAACAAGATACAATTTTTTAGTCTAATCAATTTCGTAGAAATCACTCAAAGCCCTTAAAAAAATTGAAAAACGGCTTTATGATTTTAACACAATTCAAACACTCTATATAAAAACACCTATCAAACGAAAAAAGATAAAGTAGATCAAAAATCGGTTCATTAGTTCGCGAGCTATGCCTCGCAAACCAACAGAGGGACACACATACTAGATAGACAATATTTGTGCTTAGAAGTAATGGACATAGGTAAAGTGGTACTGAATAATTGAGTAAAAAAAATATTTTTCTGAGGGGTCAAAAAAGTCGAGTCAAAATTCAAAGAAAATCAAAATTCAAAATGTATTTATTAATTATAGGCTCCCTTAGAACACTTAATGACCTGTAATGTATGAATATTTTGCTACTAAAAAGTAGATTCAAATGTTGAAGCAATATTTCTCTTCGCAGGCTCGACTTGGCGCTAATTACTCGTATTTTCATATAACACCCAAAGCCCGCAATGTCGAGATTCTTTCAAAGGAATTTTAAATTCCACAATTTTTGATGAATATTGTCCTACTTAGATACCTATTGTGTATTTTTTAACAAACCGTACAGTTAGACACATTACATCTTAAATGTCTAAGATCCATTCTGCGCGTTAAGTGGCAGGGCTGAGTTCCAAACACCGAAATTTTCCGACAAAGTGTGAACAATTTTAGAAAAGAGTACGTAAAACCTTTGTAGAATGAAGACGAAGATATTCATGTTTCAAGCACTAGTCAAAAAAAATACTTTGATAATATAGTAATTAAAAATATATTTGATATATTCAATAGATGAAACTCTAATTAATATTAAAAAGTAGAGACTATAAGATTTCATTTTGAGCTTGCAAAGAAAGAAGTTATTTTGGGAAATAAGACTTGAACTCTTTTCTAGTGCCTTTATAGAGACGTTTCAATGTAGGCAATGCAAAAACATAGTAACGTGAAAACAAAGAACACATAGACATAGGAAAATCTTTGAAGGGAACAAACAATACTCTCCCAGTAAATGTCGTACAGTTAAAGGCGTATAACAGCAGATAGTTTAATTAACAGCATTAACCAGCTTTAATAAATATACCATAGTCTTAGAATAGTAACGAATTATAAGAACATAACGTATCCGATGTTTTCCGAAGTCCATGGCGCAAAAAAGCCCACGTGCTTGTTACAAAAAATTGTTACGTTGAATTATGACAGACTTATATTTTTCTTATATCAGTTTCAAAGTCTTCAACTTGACTAGAACGAAACGGCGAGTGTTTTACAGTAGTCCGCGCCTGACTTTAATTAAACCCCTCCTCCCCTCACTATCCCCCTCCACCCTCCTCTCCCCGCAGATGCCGCATCAATTAAAACCTCTCAGTATACGGGTGATTGGATCAGCGAGGGTGGTACACACTAGATAATGCTTCCATTTACGATCGAAGCGTGACCGAACTATCAAAGAAGTGTAAGGAAGTATTTAATTTAGCGGGGTTATTTCGTTAGTGTTCTGGGATTATACGATGTGGAGAAATGGGCCTTTAAAATTCTGTGTAGGTTTCAGCTTTCGGTTTGATCGTTCTAGCGCCTCCTGTCCTGTCATATCTGAAAACCAAAGTTCACTAAAAAAAAATGGTATCTACAACTCCTTTTTCAGGAGAGAAATCATGGTTGCTTTATTTGACTATACAGGGCGTCCCACGGCTATGCCACATGGAGGGAAAGTACCTTAAATATTGTAGGTAGAACATTTTACTGAAAGAAGACATTATTTTATTTCTAAAAACTATTAAAACTGCATTCATAAATTTTTTAATAATTACATGGTTAAACCGGGAATCGAACCCGCTACATGAGGAAAAAACAACACCCTGTAGTTTTATCATACCAATCGAAAGGCTCCTTCATAAGGATTATTTTTTGCTAAATAACATAGTGTCAGAAATAAAAGAAAGATCATGATTTTTAACATTTGATGTGGTCGCCGAGATTTCTTTTATGCATGGGGTTACTAGCGACCTGCCCCGGCTCCGCACGGGAAAATGGTTATTGTGGGTTATCCTTTAGTATATTATGCATGTATTATACATATAAACCTTCCTCTTGAATCACTCTATCTATTAAAATCAAAATCCGTCGCGTAGTTTTAAAGACAGGGAGTGAAATGATAAAAAAAGGTGCGACTTTGTATTCAACAGCGTATTAATAAAATTGATAAATTTTTTGTATAAAAAATGTTAAAATACATAGTCTTCCTTTTATTTCTGACACTATGTTATTTAGCAAAAAATAACCCTTATGATGAAGCCTTTCGATCGGTATGATAAAACTACAGGATATATTTTTTTTTCGTATAACGGGTTCGATTCCCGGTTCAACCATGTAATTATTAAAAAATGTATGAATGCAGTTTTAATAGTTTTTAGAAATAAAATAAAGTCTTCTTTCAGTAAAATGTTCTACTTACAATATTTAAGGTACTTTCCCTCCATGTGGCATAGCCGTGGGACGCCCTGTATAGTAGACTATTACATATAATAGTCGAGAGTATTAAGTACGGTCAAGTGTAAGGTAAGCTAAACACGCGCACTGCGATTCTCTCTCTTATGCGATGGAACAAGTTTAGTACAAATTCCAAAGCGTTCAGTTTTGCTTGCTCTCGACTGTACCACACTCGTATGTTGCCAATTAATTGTTATACCTTAACGCTCACATTATTATTTTTGCCAATTAGTAATGTTTTTGTTGAAATATAATTATGTTAAGTAAAATATTTTATATCCAAATAAAATATGAAGTAATTATTTATGATAACAGCGATAAATATTTCGTAAATAATAATATAATGTTTTATAATCAAATCCGAATAGTGCAAGTGACAAAACAGTTTTTAATACTAAAAGCTCAAGGCTTGTCCAATGTCCAGTTTCCATCATGGACAGACAATTTTGTTTGGCGCTTTTATCTTTTGCTACTAAAAAGGAGATTCAAATGTACTCGTGATATAACTTTTTTTTTACCATACTAATATTATAAAGAGGAAAGGTTTGATTGTTTGTTTGTTTGTTTGTTTGCATCGAATAAGCTCCGAAACTACCGAACCGATTTCAAAAATTCTTTCACTGTTGGCTACATGATCCCTGAGTAACATAGGCTCTATTTTATTTTCAAAAAATTAGGGATCTTTACTAAAACTTCAATAATGTAACCCAAAGTGTAAAACAAATACGTAAAATATTCCTAATAGTTGAAAATGCTCCGAAAGTACTGAACCTATTTCGGTAAAACTTGGCACAAAGTTAGAATAGACCTTAGGAAAGAACATTAAGCTACAATTTACCGCGGGATTTCTCATTCCCATGGGAAAAATTGTTAAAGCGGGCGGAGTTGGCACAAAGATAGAACAGACCTTGCGGAAGAACATAAGCTAACTTTTACCGCGGGAAAATTTCTCATTCACACGGGAAAAACAGCTATTGACGCGGCGGGAAGCTAATATATAAGATACGTTGAGAACATTTTAATTTAGATACAGGCTTACTATTAAGAGTAAGACATAATATAATTATAATACGAGTATTCTGTGGTTTGTTTCATATTAATCCGGACAAAAGGTCATTGGCGCCTGCATACAATGCGCATATTTTTTTCAAACAATACGATACTCGTATAACTATAGGAAATTATCGCAAAATACGTAATTTGGTCAAGTCCGGTGAAGCTTGATTGGTCGTACCTTTTCGACACAAGCATAGGTCAGTGAGCGTGTGACCTCCCAACCAGCAAAAACTAGTCATTTAAAAGTTCATAGAACATTTTGTAAAACACTTTTTTGGTTTTATAAGAGACCTAAGAAAGAACCTTTTTTTCGAAAGTGGCGCATTTATAACTCTGTTCAGTACCTACTAAAACTAAATAATTGGAGTATTTCACGTGACAAATCAGTCTTATACACATTTTCACGTGACAAATCAGTCTTATACAGTTTCTTGCCAAACCAGCCCGGTATTGAAATGGCGGCAAGTCGAAACTGGTAACGACAGGGGAGAACTTGCATTGACTTGCTACAGCTAGTTCCAACTCAACTATTCATTGAATGAGCAAACAATTCTAAAGCATTTCCTGTAGCATTGTGTGTATAATAATAAGATACAACTATTGAGTATTCAAGTTCACGATTGAAAAAGATTATTTAACTCACCAACGTGAGGATTTTGTAATTTACTGATACTTCTTCTTTAAACATTAGAAAATTCACTAGTTCTATATTCTTTTACATCAATCTCAGAGGCACCCACAAACTAATTGAAAAAAATGAATTAGACAAAATAATAATATAATTATATAAAGGTATTCATTCCCTCCCACACTGTCGCCTGACCTAAAACAAAAAGCCTGTGTCAGACAGCTTATACAATAGTCATATTATTGATAAATTAAGCATTAGGATAAAAATCAGACATTCATTTTAAAATGTAAAATTAATTATGAACTCTTGAAGTGAAGTTCAGCTTTATAAAAAAAGGGTTCATTTTGATATAAGTGTAGTTGTAGGTATAAATCAACCTTAGAATGAAGCTAAAACATAGTTTGTCGTAGACAAATAATATGTTCTACCAACAACGTAGTTTAGTATAGAAATGTCTGCTGCGCAAGTTCAGACTCTCAGACAATGGCCCGTGATTCGCAATACCAAAAAACTTTTGCATCTGCACAACTAAATCGCTAATACTCTAGTAATCCAGTGCCGAGTTAGTTGACGGTAGAGATAAGTTTGCCAAAGTTAGTGCATTTGTGAAGCTAGCTGCTAGTTCTCAGTTACAGTATTTGCATTGTTAATAGAGTCAACTGATTCAATGTTATCGATGCAGCGCACTGAACCGATTCTAAACTGCCAAAGGCTGCCAACTGTGCGCTACTTTGTAGGTTAATGTGCCAACAAATGCCTGCTTTACCCCTTATTTGAAACCTAATGGCTATTTTTTAACAAATCACTGTTGAAGATAATCCTCAAGCATTAGTTGACCGCGCTGGCCCAGTAAAATTGTATCGACAATGTAAATAAAATATGTATAAATTATGACCAAAAAATAAAAAAAATCCCTTCTGGGGTGTTTAATTTGTGCTTCTGGTGTGTTTGTGTTTCTGGAAAAGATGGGTAGATAGATGACTGAAATTTTAGGGACGTAGCATATAATTGTTGCACAAAATTTTGCCGTAACAGGAAATTGTTCAAAAACACTAAGTTATCCACCCATGTCTGTATAAAGCTAGTGTTCGAGGAAGATAACGATCATGCATGCCGGCGTGGTGGTATTATAGGGTAAGCGAGCCGGCGCGGCGCACGCCTAGTGATGTGCCGTTTCTGGTAATATTCCCACCGTTCCCGGGAATATTCACAATGTAGGAATATTTACAACAAAACTTTCTGTACAAGCTAGATTGTCGACTGGATTGGCGTTTTCGGGTTAACCAAAAGTGTACCTATCGACGACCGACTCTACCGATCCCACTGGTCCTAGCCAGCCTAAAACGGAAAGTAGGACTCTTTTTGTTTCCAGGACAAAGGCCTCCTTCCAAGTTATGCTCTCCCACTCCCTAGAAATCGCATCCAGCTCGTTTCGCCACCTCTTTTTGGAAACATTCCCGAGATACAGCACATTACTAGGCATGCATGTTGCCTGCCACAAAACATTACACAGATAACTGCCAATATTACCCTAATAGGCCATTACGCTTATTTCGATGTTTTGCCGTAATACGTGCATTATCCAAGATCATACGAGTAAATACCTATTTTTATAGAGGAATATAGTACATAATTTGAATACCTTTTTTACACGCTTTATATTAGCTTCAATTGTAACGAACTATACAATGTAAGAAAATCTTAATTTGACCCACTTTCCGATCTTCGATTAGGATGAAATTTTGCACACGCTCTGAGTTCTGATGACAATACATGACTAGCTAAGAAACGTCATTACAAATCCAATATGGCGGCCTTCCCAAGATGGCGGACTGGCTGTTTGAAATCCACTCCCATGATATGGGTATCAAATGTAAGGGTTTGCTGTCAGAAATACTAAAAAAATTGTCACGTGAATTTTGTAATTTTAAGTGCGTGCTAAAAGCGTGTTTTTAGTTTTTTAAACTGTTGTAACTTATTTAGATTGATATAAAGTTTATATTGGTTTTTGTTAATGTTATGAATTAAGATAAGCATAATGAAGGTGAAAAGTATAAACAAACTTTTATTTTTTACGATAAAGCTGATAAATTTTATTTGTTTTGATATTTAAAATATTGATTAAAATGTATTTGCGAAATATAGTACTTATGTACCTACCAAATAACTTGAAGCAAAAATCATTTGTGTGTGTAGCGTTTAAATTGTTTTTTAAAATCATTATCTGTGTAATTTTAGGCGACAAATATTTTTTTGTTGACCAACATGCATTGGCCTAGTGTGGTCGACCAAACCCTATCACTTTGATTTCAGGTTAGGCTCCAGCCTCTCGGTGGGTACTATGATTTCAGATTTCTGAAACTCTTAGCGAATAAACTTTAAAAAAGTACTTAATTCAAATTTAACTAATAAGGATAAATAAGGAGGAAGATGTTTTTTATTTGTAATACGTGGACTAGTTTTAGTGATAATTTGTACCATTGTAAAATGTAATGTAATGTGGAATAAATAAATAATATCAAGGATTTACACTAATAAGGTAGAACTAATAAGATATACGTTTCTGCAGATCTTTGATACAAGCATAATTATTATTTCAAGAAATAATTTATCCCATCACTCGCCTAACCTAAAGCATAAAGCAAAGTTCTTAATACTTCAATTTAAAAAAAGTGAGATATCTTACCTCTTCAGAGCGTTTAATGTTGTTACTAAACATGGAAACTTACTCTTTCCCGGCTGATACGATCCTTTGAGGGCGGATTTCAAAAAGTTCTCCGCGGCAAGATAGCTATCTTAACTCGGCGCAATCCGACATCACCGCGAGCGAGGTGGAAATTTAAACTACAAAGAAAAGCTCCGATGACAATATTATTTGCCTAAGGTTTTAAAGGGAAACTGGAATAATAACTAAATTTATTTAGATTTAGGTTTAGTCTAGATATATAATAAAACTGTAGAGATCGAAAATCTGTACATGAAAAAATAATCCTAAATACCGAGTCCGAGGGATGTAAAGCCCGACCAGAGAAATAAAAAAACCTCGCCATTTTGCGGAACGGATTTTCAAAGGAACTAATTTTATAAGGGGAATGTTGCCATAAATACAAAAATATACACATGGCGCCCCCAGAGCAGGTTTTTTATTTCTCTGGTCATGCCTATCCAGATTTTTTTTTTTTTTTTTTTTCTGTTTCTACGGGCTAATCTCCGAAACCGATGGTACCTTATACCCCGGTCAACATCTTGGATAGTTTTAATTGCGGAAAATCAAAGAATTCTCGTGGGATTGTAAAAAAATACTACGTCGAAATTTGAAAGACAACGAAAAGGCAATGCGCGCAGTCTGCTAGTTTTATAATATCTATGTAATATAGTAAATAAATAATAATTATGTAATATATTAAAAACTGCAATATTGTAAGAGAGAAATCGCAAAAGGCGCTAGTATTGTTTGTTGTGGTTCTATTTGACACAATATATTTGACAACTTTATCGGAATCACCGAAACGTATGTACACCCACGCATATTCGTACCATCAAAGCGGCAGCACCAAATTGGATAATTCTTATTGTGTTGTGTTTGCTATTGACAGGACAAGGTTTGTATGAACATTTGCAGCGTGAAAACATTTTTTTGTAACTTCAAAGAATAATTCAAACAGGAAAGTGTTAAGGACAGTTTAAAAAACGCTTGAAATCATTGAAAGTTCACGTAATTTCTCTTTGAAACTGCTTGCAAACTCACGTAGACATAACTCCATACAAAACCGGAAAAGTTTATTTTAAAGTTGTGCGGTGGGGGAACGAAGGGACCGAGGAGGGGGTGAGGAGAGGGGAACGCGTCCAACGCACGGCTGCCGCTGAAATATCACTCAACTTCACAACGCTTCCTTTTTTGCTCTTTCGAAGCCGTCTTCTTTTTAGGGTTCCGTAGCCAAATGGCAAAAAACGGAACCCTTATAGATTCGTCATGTCTGTCTGTCTGTCTGTCTGTCTGTCTGTCTGTCCGTCCGTCCGTCCGTATGTCACAGCCACTTTATTCCGAAACTATAATACCTATACTGTTGAAACTTGGTAAGTAGATGTATTCTGTGAACCGCATTAAGATTTTATTACAAAAATAGAAAAAAAAACAATAGTTTTAGGGGGTCCCCATACATAGAACAGAAACTAAAAAAATTTTTTTTCGTCAAACCCATACGTGTGGGGTATTTATGGATAGGTCTTCAAAAATGATATTTAGGTTCCTAATAACATTTTTTTCTAAACTGAATAGTTTGCGCGAGAGACGCTTCCAAAGTGGAAAAATGTGTGTCCCCTCCCCTCTAACTTCTAAAATAAGAGAATGATAAAACTAAAAAAAATATATGATGTGCATTACCATGAAAACTTCCAACGAAAATTGGTTTGAACGGGATCTAGTAAGTAGTTTTTTTTTTAATACGTCATAAATCGTAAACCGCAATTTACCTTTCACTATTATTAAAACTTCGATCAAAGTCACAACGAACTACAAAAACTTTAATATTATGTTACTGGCTGCTACGGAACCCTTCATGGGCGATTCCGACTCGCACTTGGCCGCTTTTTTTAAATATCTGTCATAGAACGTTCATCCATTTTATTCGAAAATGGATATGATCATTGCAGTTCTTTTAATTTAAAATTTCATCTATGCATATAGGTTGTAGTCAAGGATGTTACAAATCCATACCAATCTATACTAATTCCATACTATATAATAATAATAAGTTTAAATTCGAAAGTGTGTTTGTTGGTCCTTCACGCCCTAACTAAGCAACCAATTGACTTGATTTTCTGCATAAAGTTAGATGAAAGTATGGAGAGTGACATAGGCTACTTTTCACCGCGGGAAAATACCTCATTCCCACGGGAAAAACTATTTATTTATATATCCTAAAGTCCTTAGTTGTCGTATGAAATTATGCACAAAGTTTTTTTTTAAATTATGCATAATTCTCTTTGCAGCTTTCAGCTCTAATAAATACGCAGTTTTCAGCCTTCGTCTCCGGAATATAAGGGGGTCGCACTTTTCCCTAAAATCTGAGCCTACACTGAACGAACAAAAAGACATAAATATTATTTTCCAATGTCAAAATATTTCTTGTCAAATTTAAAACAAAATATAAATGAAATGCGGGCAGCTTGTACTTGAATAATTGAACATAATTCCACAAAGCCCGAATATCTGACACCATCATTAATAATATTCTAAGTTGGACAAACTAAACAGAGGTACCGAAATTGTCGATCTTGAGCGGGCTTAGAGGTCTGTCGCGGTCTGATAAATGGGACCTCCCTAATTGTAAATCGGCGAGCAAGGTGCCGCCGTGAACCGACCGGTCAAGGGCGGATCGCCAAACTAATTATTATCAATTCGGGCCCCTTGCCTCCGGATTACCGATCCAAATTAATTTATGGCTATTTACAAATACGCGAGGATATGCAAAGTAAATCCCAGCAAATTTATACCTTCGATTAATGGTTGTTCGTGCCGAAGCGCAATTCTAGGATCTCTGCAAGTTCAAAATGTTTCTTTACTGATAATAAATTGATTTAGTTTTCTGAGATTAATTTTTATGTACTTTAATACTTAAGATTATTTTTCATGCGATGGACCTCAGATAAAAAAAGTTTGAAATTTGTTGAGTAGTGTAATGGAATATAACATTTTATCATATTAAGTAAGTATCTACCTTGCTATATACTGTGCGAACTGGCCCTAGATGATGGAGAGAAATGAAACTAGGAAGGAATTTATATAGCGCTTATCATTAACAGCTCATACATGTCCCCACCGAGGGCCTCGAGCCTACCCTGATACCAAAGTGGATAGGCCTTAGTTGACCCAGTGCGGGTTGGTCAACTTCACACACAACCTTTGAATTTCTTCGCAGGTGTGTGCAGGTTTCCTCATGATGTTTTCCTTCACCGTAAGACCGTAAGGCGGTGCCGCTGCCGCTGCGGCATAATGTGTAAACGCTCTAAGAGCGTCGAATAAACGTACATATGAATTCGAAAATTGAAAACACATTGGTACGTGCTGAGGTTTGAACCCGCGAACTTCGGAATGCAAATCAACGGGCCTAGCCACTAGGCCACCGACGCTCGACGATATAGTGCTTATATTAGCGACTTATTAGCGAATATCACAAGCTTTTCGGATAGAAAAGATCATCTGGCTCGCAGCGAGGGTATTTGGCTGCGGCCGTCTATGTGGCCAAATTCAAAAGATATATTACTTTTTATATTTAAATAGCCAAAAATGCGGATATAATAAGGCTGCCAGCACGAAAGCGGCGAGCAAGCACAGACTTCTGTAGCCAAGAGATGCTGATCGCTCATAAATAGATGAATTGTCACATAGTTCTAATATTTCAGTTGCTAGTAAATTAATAGTTCTCTACCAAATGAGTAGCTGGTATTTTAATAACAAAACGATGGTTCTCTCGTATAATATCAGCAGCTGTCGCCGAGGCATCGTTAACCGCATCCGCGTCTTGAATAACGGCCACGGATTCACTACAAATGCCATATAAACGTTCCAAATATAAACTGTCTTCGGTTTTACAACGACATCTATTAAGCGACGGATAGTACTAATTAATACGCGTTTGGGGACAGATATTAATGGATTTTTGAAACATTCCTATATATCTTAGTCAATAATTTATTATATTGGTAGTTCCTTGATTATATAATTAGTTATCGTAAAGTAAGTTAATCTTAAAAATAATTATTACTATACAACACGCCCACTGCCCGAGAAAAGGGCCTGCAAGGATTTCCATAACATAACGATAGGTCCTTAAACTTTGCTTCCCGTAAATACTTGTTCTACTTACAATATATTTTGAATTCATTATCAAATGTGTTAAGATGTTAATGCTGTTAGAAAAATCATTCACGACCATAGGACATTAAATATTCTAGTGAATGAATGCTTCGTGTCCAATATTGCATTTTTAAAGGGCTATCAACGTAAAAAATGGTGAAGTACTTTTAGATTGCCGGTAATTTTTCACGTTGAAAGTTTGGTCCTGATGAATAGCCGCCGAAATATAGAACCTTAAGACGCTACGTAAGTGGTATCCTGCAGACCCGAAATTTCCCATTCCCCTTTTATCAATATAATCAACTAAGGAATGCTGCTCAAATGAAAGAATCTGCTCTATTCACAAAAAAGGTCGCGGAATGGGAAACGAAATTTTCGCAAAGCCAACCTTTCCTTTTGTCAGATGTTTATCTTCGGTGCCTGAAAGAAACTTGCCTCTACCAAGAGCGCTTTCTAGGTTTGTTCCAGGCGTGATTTTTTTAATACCCAACAAAATGTTTTTGGATAAGTAAAATTTCCAAAGAATAAATTGCCAACATACTTTGATTTGTTTGTAAGTTTAAAAAGGCAATAAATTAAGTCTAAAGTGTACACAGTAACGTAAAGTTATTGTTTAAAAAAATCTGAAAAGGTTATTCGTAACGCATTTGCCAAATTTTTACTAATATGTAAAAAGATTTAAACTATATTTTTGTATGCGCCTATCACTCGATCATATTTGCAGAAAAACAAGTAAATTTTAACGAGTTTTAACAAACAAAGTTCATAGTAACATTTATCAATAATTTTAACGACCGATTGATAAACTTTTGTAAAAACATTAAGTACCTATTAACCAAAACTCGCTACTGTAAAATAAAATTAATACAAAAAATATTCATATTTGAATTATTATTACAGTTTTTAACTAAACCAGACTTAAACGAATAAAGACCATTATGAGAAACTACGAAATTCCTCTTTTGGTTAGAATTTTGGAGTTCTTCTGGTATTCCGAGTCACCATTGCTCATCGGATTATCTCCTCTGTTGGTGATTGCGCTGCCCATCAAGTGGTTCCGTCGACCCAACTGGAGAACTCTACCTCTGACTGGAGGAGAGTTCCTCGTCCTGGCTGACGTCGTCATCGGAACAACCCTTCTTTTGTTTATTCCGTTCATAGTGTATAGAACTCTCGCGGGTTTGGGAATTTACCTAACTCCACAATTCGACATGGTCGCGACGTTAATATTCAACAATTTGCTGCTTTTTTCACACTGTTGGTCTTTATGTCCTCCGATTGCTTATTACAAGGAGCTGAAGCAAATAAATAAACCCTTTTAACATGTAACGCAATCGTGATAGCACTGGTGGTTGGCATTTTTGTACTAACAATATATTTTATTTGGACTTCAAAGCTACTGGGTGGTGCGTTCAAAAGAATGTATCCTATTGTCCGATATAATTGGCTTAATCAATATTATTCTACAGCTGCTCGTCATATTCAAAGTGAGCTACAACAAGACATTGTTGAAGAGAGATAGCAACAACAGCATGACGCTCGTAAAAGTTGCCCTCATGAAGCAAATAATGTCAGTACTGTCTACGTACATCATGATATTATGTTTATCCGTTCTCCTGGTTGGGTGTCGCTGGACAGTTTATTTTTGGGTTGAGGTTACTGTCGCTGGCCATCGCCGCACTACGTTACAACCCAGCTGGGCAAGAACATGAAGAAGTCAAGAAAGACATTGAAGAAGTAAAGGAAAGCTTTGGTGAACCTGAGCCACGTGTTTGAGCCACAAGTGCAAAAAAAATCTTCAATTTATCTCTCACTTTATAATCATAAGTATTGTCATAAAATTTCATAGTTGTCTTTTCTTAACAACATTGTATTTTACATTACAACACAGCATTGGAAATGTTTTATTACCTTTTCTTCTTATTACCTTCTTTGGTATTGAGCAAAGATGTGCTAGATTTCATAGTTAAAAAATACGCAGCATTTTTTGTTTCAGAGTAACGATTTTTCTTAAAGCATGCTTATGGTATTAAATGATTAGATATGGATCAAAAATAATTACTTTTATGGCTCTAATAATGAACGAACCTATAAATCGATAAATTGAAGTTTATTACAAGTTTCTTGAAAAATTTGCTTCTAGCAATAAGACCGTAAACTACATAGTTTTTCACCACAGTAGAAGTGAGCAATTATTTCACAACAATTCAATCTTTTATTAACCTATTTGTTCTTATTGCTAATGTACTAATTATAAGATTGTTTTTTTATTTTACCTATAAGTTTCAAATTTCTGATACATGAAAGTTATGGTAACTTTTTAAAGAGTTTTGGGGCTTTCTTAAGAAGTTTTGGAACAAAATTTATTTTTGTAATACTAAAACAGTAATTATGGAACTTTTACAATCCATCCAAGTAAAAGTTCCCTAATTTGAAGTTCAATCCTTAAGGCTTAATCGGTATGCTACAATTAAGGCATGCAGTTCCCCAATTGGGTTAGCAAACAAATATGAAAAAAAAGATAATTAAAAAAATATATAAAACCGCCTTCAAGGTCCTAACCTACACTAAAAAGTTACAAATAAAATATAAATCTAGCTGAAAGCATAGCAATTTAATATGGCTATTAATATTCCTTATTTACATAAATTGTAACATCATATAAACATGTGTAGACATTGTTATACACTTCACCTTGGAGTCGGTGCCAGTTGAGGCTAGCTATTTAATCGGAACCACATCTGATCTCAAAAGTTCAGATCGTTGAATATAAAAAATTTAAAGAACGCGGTCAGAGTACTAGGTACTGAGCCCACTATAGATGACTGCTAGCAGTAGAAGTCTTTTGGTCGAAATGATGGTGATTAGATGGCACCGACTCCAAGATAAAGTGTATAACAATGTCTACACATGTTTATATGATGTTACAATTTATGTAAATAAGGAATATTAATAGCCATATTAAATTGCTATGCTTTCAGCTAGATTTATATTTTATTTGTAACTTTTTAGTGTAGGTTAGGACCTTGAAGGCGGTTTTATATATTTTTTTAATTATCTTTTTATTTTACCCTTTTTAGTGGAAATTTACCATGACAAGTTAGGTACTCACAAAACTTTAATTTGTTTTGTTTAGTACATAATAAAATGCAGATTTTCTCACTATGTTTCCTTGACAGTCTTACGTTTGAGTTTTAAATTCTAAATCATTGCTATACTTGATTGGACTTTAACCTAAGTTTTCCGAATGGCGAACAACTGACCAAACCACTACGATAGCGACGACGCTCGCCCGTTTAGTCCACGGAAAAATTCTTAAGTTGTTATCTTCACTTGGGGTTTTCAAATCTTAATCTATGACTAGTTTACAGAATATATGAACCAAAACCGCATATTTCTTGTTATTTCAATAATAACAAAAGTAACGCAATGAGTGTGCTGTTGTTAATTGAAGAGTTTTCGCTTTAGTCATGAAGGAAGTAAAAATTTTACGCGGGTATTAAGCAACACTTCTGATAGTATACTGCTTAGTTGACGGATCAGGGATCGCAGTTGTTGCTATTGACTACCCCGGTAATAAGGTATGAAGGACGCCGCCTTGTGGTTCCCGGTGACTTACCAAAAACAATTGCGCCTCGCTAGCGTAAGGGTTGTGGGTTGTGATAATAAACAACCTAACATCCACCCATCCGTCCACTGCGCGTTTGCTTGCTTGCTTCCTTATATTTAAATAAAATAGACGAATGTATAGTTCCCGGCGCGTAACCTACAACCACTGTGAACCCCATCTCAATTGCCAAGCAGTGATGGAAACAAACAGCCTGAAACAGTCCCGCTGCTGCACTAAGGTTCCTTCAGAAGGCTTTTGGAAAAATCTTTACGGTTAGAAGGCGGGTTGTTGTTAGTTGTCCATTCTCACAGTAAGACACCCACCAGAAGAGTTTGGTTGATGCTTATTTAAGCGGCTATAAATAATAACGAATTAAATAAACAATTCAATACAAATATACACAATAAATAATACTAAAGTTAAAAAAAGCTAAATAACACACTTGATTTTATTATGTTCCACTCTAACTTTTGTATCGAATGGTATAAGCTTTCAGGTTTCCCACCAAATTATGAAAAAAAAAGAACTACATTACTGGCACGGTTTTGACTGTATTTTTATTTGTCTGTCCCCATGCCTCTCTAGGTAGTTCGCTGCTCTCTAGGAAATAAAAGATATACCTAATATATGTATGGAAAAGCAAAGAGACAAAATACTAAATGCCCAAAGAAGTAAGCAATTCCCAATATTATTGCAAGTTGCAAGTTGATCACCATTGTATATGAGAAGTTCGATAAATAAGTCCAGTAGCCATGTTATAAAATGTACGAAAATAATCGATAAATATACGTTACGCTTCATACCACATCACATCACTATTTTCAAATTCAGTAACCATTAAGTTTCTTGTTTTTTACATGCCAAATAAAGACAAATAAATGTCGTACTTTATTGATATTTTGTTTTTAGTTGGGCATGTCATAACATGAATGTCTCTATCTTTTTCTAACGTACCGTATTCAAAGATGTGTGATAGAGACTGATAGAGTTAAAAGAGAAACCACGTCTCCCGCTTCCCCCTACCCTCCCACCCCTTTTTCTTTCTTTCTTTGAACTCTTTGAGCGGCCGCATTGGTTTCGATACAAAATCCATATGGGCGCGTAAAATTTTTCTTCCTTCATGGTTTTAGTCTTCTACTCCGCCATCAGATATAATTCAAATTTATATGAAACCATTTTGAGTATAACTTCTATCTATAAAACAAAAAAATATTGAAATCGATTGATAAGAAGCCGAGATATTGCCAAAATAATTTACTGATCGGGTATAACGGCATCGTCAATTGAGGAGTTATTTCCTCATATCTTCAAATTTAAGCATCCGATCTTAGCGAAATTTTTATGGGACCACCCTGCAAGTAAACCTGGTCGATTAAAAAAAGAATTTTGAAAATCGGTTCACAATTGGCGGAGATATCTTATAACAAACACACAAAAAAAAAAAAAAAAAACTTACGCGTCGAATTGAGAACCTCCTCCTTTTTTGAAGTCGGTTAAAAAATGTATATTAATTTCACCATCTAGCTCTAGCTTATTACTCAAATAAATCAGACTATCTAACTTAATAAAATAAAACTATTTTATGTACATAATAATGACGCAAAAGGAGACATGATATCAGCTTTCAAAACGATTTTGTTATCATTGTAAACACAACGTTGATTAAAATAATGTTCCTTAATTTTAATTATAAGTTTATTTTAAAAAAAAACAAGTAAATTATTTAAAATAAAACAAACAATTACATAACACAGTAACATCAAAGAGGAAAGATGTATTTGTGTGTGTGTATATATATTATGTTTGTAATGAATAAACTCAAAAACTACTGTGCCGATGACAAAATATATTTCACCATTATAAAGCTACATTCACCCTGAGTAACATAGGCTAACATTTACCGCGGAAAAATGCCTCATTCCCACGGGAAAAACTGTTAACGCGGGCGGAACCGCGGCGGAAAGCTAGTTTATTAATAATTTTAACGATCGATCGATAAACTTTCGGTACATCATGAACCAAAACTATAAAATAAAACAAGTAGTAAAATTATTCACATTTGAAGTACAACTCGTAGCTCAACCAGACTTAAACGAATAAAGTCTACGATGGAATTCCGCGATATTTTGCACTTCTTGGATAGGTCCGGGCTACCGCTGTTCATCGGATTCTGTTTATCTTCGGTGTTGGTGATCGCGCTGCTCATCAAGTGGTTCCGTCGACCCAACTGGAGGACCCTGCCGGCTTTCCTCATACTGGCGGACATCGTCATCGGAACGACCAATCTTTTATTTATTCCGATATGGCTTGAAGGAATTCTTCAGGGTTTGGAAATTCATCTACCTTATCAATATTACGAGGTTATGATGTTCTTGAATAACAATTCACTGTTGTTCTCACAGTGCTGGTCTTTATGTCTGCCGATTGCTTATTACAAGGAACTGAAGCAAATAAATAAACCCTTTCGACATGCAAAGACTATGATGACGGCACTAGCAGTCGGCATTTTTCTACTGGCAAGTCTTATTATATTTGGACTTCAAAGCTACTGGCCTTATTATGGCATTGAAATGATCTTATTTTACAATATAATAATAATTGGCTTGATCAGCATTATTCTGCATTTGCTCGTCATATTAAAGGTGAGCTGCAACAAGACATTATTGAAAAGAGATAGCAACAACAGCATGACGCTAGTGAAAGTAGCCTTGATAAAACAAATCATGACTGTACTGTCTATTTTATTCATACTATATTTTTATTGGTTTTTCTTCCTAAGTGTCGTTGGACAATTTATTTTTGGGTTGAGGTTACTGCCGCTGGCCATCGCCGCGCTACGTTATAATAAAAACCCAGCTGGGCCAAAAAATGAACAAGTTAAGAATGACACTGAAGAAGTCAAGGAAGGACCCGAAGAACCTAAGTCATTTGTTTGAGTGAAAAGTGCGATATTTTTTTAAAGTCAATTTTTTTTAATTTTATAGTTGTCTTTTTTTCTGTACGTCGTGTTTTGAATTACAACATTGCATAAAATATGTTTTATTCTATTACTTCCTTTCCCTTTCTTTGGTATTTAGCAAAGAAGTGCTGGATTTCACACTTGATAAATACTCAGCATTTTAATTGTTTTCAAAATATGTAATTATTTATCTTAAACACGTTATTGGTATTTGGTAGTAGTTAGTTTAATGGTCTACAAACAGCTTAAAATAGAACATGATTACAACAGTAAATAGGTAGTGCACGAGCCAGTAAAGTTTCCACACATTCGTAATTAAATTCGTCGTATGAGGAACTACCTACATGATTACATAAAAAACTAACTAATTCAAGAAATTAACAAATTTGGAAAACAGAAAAATAATAGCAATTAAATACAACAAATAAATAACATATTTAAATAACATATCTAACAGATTTACTTCTGATTGCACTGACATATAAGCATTAAATGAATCATAAAGATATCACCGACATTATTATAGAACTCATTGTGCCTATCACACGCCCTCACAGTAAAACGATTTTTCGCATAATTAGTTTTACAAATTGGCAGCGTAAATAAGCATTTGAAACGAGCATTCCATCTTGGGCATTTAATATTAATTTTACTAAGTAAATACGGAGACTCGACCAAACCATTTCTTAAAAGTTTGAATAAAAATACCTGATCCCATTGTTCACGGCGATCCCTTAAACAAGTTATCACATTAAAGTTTATTACAGGCTGCTTAAGAAATTGCTTCTCTAGCAATAAGTCTGTAAATTATATAAGTTTTTTGAATAGAATAGAAAAGCATTTATTCCTTGAATGAATGTATGCATGCATCTGCTCTGTAATGTGCAATATTTCACAACAAATTAATCTTTGTTACGAAGGCTGCATTATGGATTTTCCGCAAAGTTTTTTTTACTACTTGGCGACTTTCGAGTTCCGTGGCCCCATTTTACAATATTTTGGAGAAATCGCTTTTTCTTTTTAACCGACTTCAAAAAAGGAGGAGGTTCTCAATTCGACGCGTATGTTTTTTTTTTGTGTGTTTGTTATAAGATATCTCCGCCAATTGTGAACCGATTTTCAAAATTCTTCTTTTAATCGACCAGGTTTATAGGAAGATAAAATATAAATCTAGCTGAAAGCATAGAAATTTAATATGGCTATTAATATTCCTTATTTATCATATATTTTTTTGTTTATTTATAGAGCTTTAATATTATTTACTACATAATAATATGTAATATTTTTACTAATTAAACTAAGTAATATTTGTAGCTATACAGGACTTTTTATCTAATTGGGAACAAGAGGGAAAAAAGTTGGCCTCCGCCCCCACACTTTGAAAAATATCTCTGAATTTATTATACCTTTAAAAGTAAAGTATAAATTTCATGTAAACTACAGGAATCCTAGGGTTTCGTAGGTCAGAAAGCAAAAACCTTTTAGGATCACCCACTCCTCGTCCGTTCCGACTTTCACAGTCAATGTCCTCCAAAACGGACGTGTAACATTTAATAATGAATTTTAAACGTAGAAGCTACTTTAACGAAACTTAGAAAATAAAACTTGTGATAAATACATTAATCAGTTTTTAAATTCACCTACACTCGTCTCACGAAATCGACACTATAATTCTACATCAGCGTTTTTAGGTTATTTCACAAAATAGGCGAATACTGACCATCAACCGCTTGCTTACATCGTTAATTTAAGAATCGGGTAGAGATCCATGTGGTTTTCTCGGGTATTATGAAAGATATGTTCTAAGAGTAATCTTTATTTCGAAACATAATATGTACTTCGTGTTGGTCAATACTGAATGTAGCACATCTTTGTTCATAACTAAATAAATATGGTAATAAGTAGGGGACCAAGTGGCCGCCAAGAACTGCAAGGCGCTCAGTCGGCAGACCATCCGCCCGATGGTCAGATGACATCGTTGTTGTTGCGGGCAAACAGTGGCTCAGGGAGGCTAGGAACCGGTGTGAATGGCGCAAAAAAGAAGAAGACTATGTCCAGCAGTGGACTGATGTGGTCTGAATAGATAGATAGATAGAAGTAGGGAAGGTTATGAAATAAAACAAAAATTATTTACTTGATGATGTAAGTAGGTAACTAAAATATTATTTAAGTGTACAAAAAAATTTAAAATTGTGAATTACAATTTGTAAAATTAAATGGCATTACAATTTGTTATAATCATGTTATATTTTTATTGATTGTGTTTGTATCAAACACATCAACACATGGTTCTTCTAAACCTTTCTTTATTTCTTCAATGTCTTTGTTATTTTCTTCATTTTCTTGAGCAGCTGGGTTGTAAAGTAGAGCAGCAATAGCCGACGGCAATAACCTCAAACCAAAAATAAACTCTCCCGCGAGCAACACCCAGTCGGAGTAAGAAGGAAACGATGGGATGAGTGCTACTGACAGTAAAGGTAATATTTGCTGTATCAGGTCCACCTTCACAAGTGCCATAGAGTTGTTGCTATCTCTCTTCGACATAGTCTTGTTGCAGCTCACTTTGAATATGACGAGCATATGCAGAATAATACTGAACAAGTCAGTCACAATCATGGCTATGTCATCTAAATCGATTAAATGACTCTCTAAGTCGAAGTATTGAAGGCCAAAGAGAGTCAGTCTTACGACTACAAAAAGTCCAGTTGCCAACACTGTCATCTTAGTCTTGGCATGGTGAATAGGTTTGTTGATTTGCACTAGTTCCTTGTAAACAACAATCGGTAAACAAAAAGACCAGCAAATTGAGAACAACATCACATAGTTAAATATTTCTATCAGACTTCTTAAATATTCTCCAGGCGAAAGGATTCCCAACCCTCCAAGAATATCTGCCAGCAGATGAGGAAACACCAAATTAAGTATTGTTCCAATGACAATGCTAACCAGGGTGTGGAAAGCCGGCAGGGTCCTCCAGTTGGGTCGACGGATCCATTTTATGAGCAGCGCGATCACGAACAGAGAAGATATAAATGCTCCAATGCAAAACGGTACAAAGTGATAAACCATGTAGAATATAATTCCGTCCTCGATTTTGAAATATTCCATTGCTATATATTGGGCCGACTTTATTTTGAAACTATCCTCGAAATGTGAATTCATCAGGTATTTATTACATTCTAGACTAAAATTTTTGTATAATGATGTGTTTTTAATTAATAAATTGTTAAGAAATAATGTAAAATTTATCTAACATTTTTAGTTTAATATCGTAAAATGTTAAATGATTACAGTAATGACTTGTTTTTCTGAAAATAATTAATGATCACTTCATATTTTGGTTGCTACCGATGATTAGATTTAAAAAATATTTTACCACCCAATTTGTTGATGGAATACTAAGTGACCAATCAGAAATTATTTGTAGCTTAGAACGAATAATTAAGAAATTGTCTTGAATTGCCGACACATGGTTTCCATGTTTAAAATTCGTATTGAATATACGAGTCTAACTTTGGGTCACGCATTTCGAAAGGTGCTAGTCCTAGTTTTTTTGCTGACGACGAAACACTTAGTACAACATACAGAACCCTCTCTACGATATTGTTTCTTGTGAGATACGTCGTCCATCATCATCGCCTATGGGATCTTAGCACTATAGCGGGCGTTGCTTCGTATATTGTATGAAAATACATCATTTCTGTGAATAATACATGCTATCATAAATTACTGTACGTATTACAAACTTCCGCATAATAACAACTAAACAATTAATTTTAGCTAACAACGATAATACAAATATTTTTAAAATAGTTAATAAAAAGTGTTAATTATCATATAAACAATGTTTTTAACCTTGAAAACGGTTATTATTATAGTTCTGAATAACGATAAAATAAAATTAACTGCATCAAAATCCAGATAAAAAGTTACTCATTTTTCTTATTTGTAGGTGAGTAGGTACCTACAAATGGTTATTGATATACTATAAAAAAATGCGGCAGAATATATCAGAATAGGCTTAATGCCTTATAAAAAGAATAAGAACATCGGTGGCCCAGGGACAGGACCTTTGTCTTTATTGCGAGGTGTGGGTTCTGTACTTGGCACATAGAAATGTGTCTTTGACGTTAGGATTCATACATACGTTTATTCGACGCTTTTACGGAGAAGGAAAACATCATTATATTACGGGTAGGCTCGAGCTCCTCCGGTATAAACATAATTGTAGGTTGTATGGATTATGTCTTTTATAACTTGACTTGACAACTTATGAACAAGAAATTTAACGAGTGTAATAGACGGTTTAGGGCAGATGAAGCCAAAAAAAACAGAAACGAAATTTTCTCTTTTAAATCATTAATTTATGATAGGAACGATACAAAGTTTAAAGTATTCAGCTAAGAGATTCACTATAAAGCTAGCCCTTGGAGTCACATAAAAAATGAATAAACAAGTAACTTATCATTATTTATCGATATTTTTAACGATGTTATTAGTTGATAAATATATTGAATACATTATTACTATAATTAACGATTTAAACAATCCACAATTTTTTTACATTTGAAGTACAGCATCACCCTAAGCCGGACGTATAGAGCTGCGCTATGAACACTATACAAAGTTACACATGGCCGTCTCCGGGAACTGTCCGACACTTTCTGTTGACGAGTGGCGTACCATTTTACATCGGAAGCTTTATATCTTCTCTGTTGGTGATCGCGCTGCTCATAAAGTGGTTCCGTCGACCCAACTGGAGGACCCTGCCGGCTTTCGTCACCATCATCAAAATCCTCATCGGAACAATTACCATACTGATCCTGTCGAGCAGATATATTCTTCTTGGCCTGGAAATTCATCCATCTCCTGGATTTTCGAAATATTTTCAATTTGTAAATGATACTGTGCTAATATTCTCAAAATGCTGGTCACTTTGTCTGCCGATTGCTGTTTACAAGGCATTGGTGCAATTTTACAAACCCATCTACTGTGGGAAGACTATGACAACGGTGATGGCGATTGGTATTTTTGTACTTACAGAACTCTTTTTTTTTCTACTCCGAAGCTACGAGACGCCACCACACACATACGAAGAAATGCAAAAGTTCATCTTATTAAACGCAATGCCCTTTTTGAGTATTATTCTGCACTTGATTGTCATATTGAAAGTGAGCTGCAATAAGGTTTTGTTAAAGAGAGATAGCAACAACAGCATGACACTGGTGAAAATGGACCTGGTGGAGGAAATAGCGATCGTCATGTCTATGGTTCTGATGCATATGTTCTCTGTGAGCTACTGGTTTCATACTGCTGGACAATTTATCTTCTGCCTGAGGTTAGTGCCGTTGGCTATTGTTGCTCTTTGTCACAGCCCAGCTGCTCAAGAAATGGAAAAAGCTCACCAAGACATCGAAGAACATGATGCTTGCTATGTAACCGAATAGCAAATGTTTGATAAAAAGTTCTCATTACTTACATCTTGATTGATAAATTGTTCTGTGAAAGACCTTTTTGCAAAATGAAAATAGAAGTTTATAAACAGTTTGATTTTTATTCTATGTTGCTTTCGTTCATCTTTTCCTCAATCGAAAAAATTAAATCCTATTATATAAGGGGCTAAATACACCTAAAATGATATTAATGATAAGTTTTACAAAAATCTTTGTAGTTTTATTATTTTCGATTTTTTAACATGATCTTTAAATATTGGGTTTCATAAATACTATCTATAAATATTGCGATCTAATCCATACTGAAAGGCATGTAACAATAATATTTTTTTATGTTCATGTCTCTAACCCGCATTTAATTTTGGAGTTCTACTATCAATTGAATTAGTTTCCAAGGCTATGGTTGTGGCTGGCTTGTTCAGTATTATTCTGCATATGCTCGTCATATTCAAAGTGAGCTGCAACAAAACTGTGTCGAAGAGAGATAGCAACAACTCTATGGCACTTGTGAAGGTGGACCTGATACAGCCAATATTACGTTTTCTGTCTGTGGCGCTCATCGCATTAATTTCTCCGTCCATTCTGGTTTGCCCTCGTGGGTCTATCAATTTTTGGTTTGAGGTTACTGCCAACGGCTATTGCTGTTTATTTTACAACCCGGCTGCTCAAGAAAATGAAGAAAATAACAAAGATATTAAAGAAGCAAAGAAAGCTTTAGAAGAACCTAAGCCGTGTGTTTTAAGATAGGTACGCACGCTTGGTATAACCTTAGTTTATTTATATTTAATGTCATTTAATTTTATGCATGTAATTTAATATCTTGATAAGATTGTCTCATTATCTGTACCTCCATTCTATTTGCATAGTACATCATTACGTAAATATTTTAGTTTTATTTCGTGCTCAATATAACCTTTCCTACCTAGATACAACCATGTTTAATTTTGCACAAAGATGTGCTAAATAATAGACTTGACCAAAACTATAGTTTGAAGCAAAATATTACTTTAAAATTAATCGAGCGCGTGGCCAATATTTATTCTCGAAATTGCAAGCACAGATTGCTTAGATTTACTAAATTTTGGCACTTTTTATCATTTATTGTTCAGTAATGATCGAAGAATTTTATAATATCCAATTTCAAATCATTATGAAGTGTGATGAAATTAGCCAACCTTGAACCGTTTATGTGGAGCCGATCGGAGGCGTGCGGTGATATCCTGCCGGACGTGACGGCATTTAGCCGCGTGCGTTTGCTTGCGGTCAGATGCGTTGCGATGCATAATTCTGACAAATGACGCGCAACAAATGCCAGTCAGTCATCTGCATCGGGCTGTAGTTACGCGTCAGCAATTTTGCCAGCGCACCCAAAACCTGGCGCTGAGGGCACCAAAACAAGCTTGATCCCCGCCTACGCCGCCTCCTCCCGCCGCCAACTCCTGCGAGTGGCGCACCACCGACTCAGCCACCCACACAGCCAGCGGCTCATAAGAAAAAGAAGACTCCAGCTAGACAAGCTGAGAAGTCTGAAAATAAATGCCTCGATCTGGTGGACGGTTTCGCGCAGACAGCGAACACGCCAGAGCACGTGCGGCACCGCGCCGGTGGACCCCAACATCCCCCTGCGTGCCGCCACGACGAAGACATCGCTGTATGTCTCCCGCCTGCATGAAACTACCACTCGGGAAGATGGAGTTCATCAAGGAGAGGCATAAAGACGGTGCTTTCAGGGACTCGCCGGGAACCTGCCGTGGAAGGACATGAATTGATACTGTACCCTGGGCTTGTGTATAAGTGTAAAGTGCTGTGTATTCACTTTAAATCGTGTGCACAGTATTTTTAAGTTTTATATTTATAGTATTTAGGGGCTTTAAAGAAAGAAATAAATAAATAAACCCTAATTTTAATCACAAAATCCAATAAGAAGGCAAAAAGATAATCGGTTTGAGAACAAAAATAAATTGTTGTAACACATAAAACCAATTAATTCTCAAACGATACAAAACTTCGGTCAGCGAGGGTGGATAAAAGAATAACGATTGTTCCGATGATGACTTCAGCCAGTATGTAGATGATGACTTCAGTCGATAGATAACAGTGATGAGCATTGCGAAGATAAAAAGTCATCGATGTGTAAAAAAGTTCCACGGAAGTTGTCAAGTTAAAAAAAAAAAGTCATCGATGTGTAAAAAAGTTCCACGGAAGTTGCCAAGTTAAAAAAAAATGCGCAAAATCCATAATGAAGCCTTACGCCAGTCCAGCCGTAGGTGGTAAGAATTATTATGCAAATGTGAAAAGTCTATGTATTATTTTAAAAATAGATGTCCGCCCGCGGCTACGCTCGCGTTGTTTTTTAACTTTCCCTTGCACAGTTTCCCGTAGGAATAAGAAACCTATTTTCCCTTAATAAAAAGTATCTGAGATGTTGAACGGGGATAAAAGGTACCACCATAATTGCAAAATTTCATTCAAATTGGTCCAACAGTTGCAGAGATTAGCCCGTACAAACAGACAAACAGAAACAGAGAAACAAAAATTTTAACAAAAATCTGGATAAGTTGTACATCATTTTTTACACCCCCCTGACTTGGTTTTTATAAATTTTTCTATGTACAGATTTTCGAAAGTTTTATTATTTATATAGATATATGTTGCGTTTTTTTAAATTAAGGTTATGTTTACAACGGTAACAAGATCGTTTAAAATGCTGATAAGTACCTACTTTTAAGTTACTATGGTGTTAATATAGGTTAGATATTCTAAAATTTTATATTTGAGAAACGAGAGCTAGAAGGTGACAAAAATAAAGTTATTTTCCCTATTTGTTGAATTGGGAAATTGCGTGCCATGATGAAAATATCTTTACAATGCATGTGCTCGAAAAGAGCGTTTTCTAAGCAGCCAAACAGTGCGGAAAGTAGCACTTTTCCGCACTAGTGCTTTTTACTTTTCAGTTTCTTTTTATTTTTGCTCAGGCTGTCATTCAGCCAGTCAACCTGACATTTCAGTATTTGAGATATTTTTACAAATTACTGATTTACCAATTGTTACGAATATAAAGGGAACAATATAAATAACTATTAAATAAACAGGTTTATAATTAGTATAATTACTTTAGAATTTTTTTTTATTGATAAATTACGTTCAAATATTAATTAAAAATTTGCGTGGCTGAACAGTCATTTTACTCATGCCTATTCGACGAGGTAGCCTTGCACATGCGCGCGCAGCGCAGTACATAATATTTTCAGCGCGCATGTGTTTAAGAAGCCCGCCATTTTATAGTGACGCCTTTTTTAATATAACTGTTTTTGTTTTCTTGCACAATGCATAGTAAAATATTGTATGATACACGTGCGAAAGATGATTTCCGACTCGTGTCGGCTTATACACTCGCTCGCTTTGCTCGCTCGTGAATAAAATGACACTCATCGGAAATCACATACTTTCCGCACTAGTATCATAAATAGCTATCTTTTCATTTTCAAAAAACGTTTCTTCAGAAATTCCTATGATAGCATTCTAGTATCAGTTGTATAACTAGCTATAAGAACTAATAAGTGAAAAAAAAAGATTACTACCTGTAGTGAAAAGCTTATCTTTTTATCTAGGCCTTAATGCTGGTCGCTATGACCGCAAACGGTCGGAAGGATCATCATCATCATCATTATCATGCTAGAGAAGCAATTTTGGTAAGCAACCTGTAATAAACTTTTAATCGATAGTTAGGTTTGTTAATTCTCCAGTAATATCTAGTCATTAAATATCAAAATCATGCTGCTAGAATAAACAGTAAATTGAAACAAAACAGAAATGGAATCTAGAACATCTTTGTTTTAAACCAAGGAATGTAATATAAAGGAAAGATAATTAAAAAAAAAATGATTATATGCAATATTGTAATGTAAATGTAATACACGATATACAGAAAAAAAGACAACTAAACGACATTGAAAATTAATGAGATAAATGACATTAAAAGATAAACTGAAGTTATAAATTTATCTCACTGTGACTCAAACACGTGAATCAGGTTCATCAAAGCCTTCCTTTACTTCTTCAATGTCTTTCTTGACTTCTTCATGTTCCTGCCCAGCTGGGTTGTAACGTAGTGCGGCGATGGCCAGCGACAGTAAATTCAACCCAAAAATAAACTGTGCGGCGACACCTAACCAGGAAAACGGATAATATATCATGCTGAACGTATACAGTACGGACATTATTTTCTTTATCAGGGCAACTATTATGAGCGTCATGCTGTTGTTGCTATCTCTTTTCAACAATATCTTGTTGCAGCTCACTTTCATTATGACGAGCAAATGCGAAATAATGCTGATCAAGCCAATTATATTGATCAACAGGATAAATTCTCGATCGCCCACTGGCAGTAGCTTTGAAGTCCAAATATAATAAGACTTGATAGTAAAAAAAATCCAACTGCCAATGCCGTCATGATTGTCTTTGCATGATGAAAGGGTTTATTTATTTGCTTCAGTTCCTTGTAATAGGCAATCGGCAGACATAAAGACCAGCAGTGTGAGAACAACAGTAAATTTTTGAATATGAAAAAAAAATCCCCGAAAAATGGTGGATTTAGACGGATTCCCAAACAATTGAAAATTTCTTCAGCCAACATCGGAGCAAACAAAAGATTGGTCGATTCGATGACGATGTCCACCAGTATGAGGAAAGCCGGCAGGGTCCTCCAGTTGGGTCGACGGAACCACTTGATGAGCAGTGCGATTACGAACACCGAAGATAAACAGAATCCGATAAACAGCGGTAGCCCAGACTTCGCCAAAAAGTACCGAGCTCTTGTCAGAAAGGGTAATGTAGAGTAATAGGGTGTGGGATTATGGGTTTGATCAGTAGTAATATATTCGTATTGTAATTCGTAGGTTTCCATGATGGTTTTTACTTGTTTTAGTCTGGTTTACATAAAAACTGTACTTCAAATGTGAATAATTTTAGTATTTTATTACTTTATAGTCGCGGGTTTTGGTTAATGATGTGTTTTTACGATAGTTTATCGATCGGTTGTTAAAATTATTAATAAATGTTACTATGCGATGTTTTTTTGTATTTATTATATTTACTTGTTTTTCTGCAAATAATAATGATAAAGTAATCAGCAGCGTGCAAAAATGTAAAAATATTAAAATCTGACAAATACGTCACGAATGCTCGTTTTAGATTTTTTAATATTAGTTAAAATGTGGCAAAACACATAATAGTGGGTGTGCGTTTATTGCTTTTTGCTAGTTACAAACGAACTATAAACGTTTAATTAGACTAAAAGTGTTTTTATTTATCAAAAACTTTATCAAAGGTCCAGAAACATATTATTCATTGGGTATTATAAATGTTACGCCTTTAAAAAAAAAAGATCTCTTGGAAGAAGCAAGTTCATGAGCTTGCGTTGTACAAGACACAAACTAAATGAAGATCTACAATCACGGGGAAGTCGTGTACTTACCAGCTGTAGCTGAGGGAAATACAGTAGACAGACGATCTAACACAATTAAGCTAGGCCAGCTGGAAGACATTTCGTGAGAGATAACCTGTGCCTGTTGTGTCTACTTTTTAAATACCTGTATTTGTAAAATGTTTGTGTGATAAATATAATAAAAAAAAATAAAAAAACAATTTATGTATGCTATTATTACGAATTGGCATCCAATTAACAAAAAGAGAAGGTGTGGCAGACCACTCAAAAGATGGAGTGATGATATCACAGAGGTAGCTGGAGCTTTGTGGCGAAGAGTGGCACATGATAGAAAAAGCTGGCAAAAGTTGGAGGAGGCTTACACCGCCATAGGCAGCCCTTACACCTAACAAACTAACATAAATTTAAGTTACTTACATACTAACGTTACTAACCAATTATTTAAGCAATCAGGAAAATAATGTGAAGGGAAATAAAGCTTATATTACATTATATTATATTATTACTTAAGGATCTGGATCACGGACTGAACTCCATTATTTTCATATTTTTTTATTCATTTAATTTGAAACTGGCTGGTGAAAAGTGACACACAGCGATTTGAACGACTTTAAATGACTTTGCATTTAATACTAGATTTATCAAACCCACGCCCTTAGAGTATAAATAGAACAATTTCTGGCCACGCCTTTAAATAAATTGCCCTGTAATTAAATAAATTTTCAACATGATATTTTATAATGAAACTTTAATATATTTTGTAGAATGGTTATAATTTAACACACTTTTAAATTAATAATGATTCCAAATTGTTCTTTCTAAACATGTTAGGTTTAATGTCACCCTTACCACACTTTATATGTACAATGATATGTACAATATAATTTTCGATGTTAGAAGTATTAAAACTCTATGTGTAAAGAGCACATAAAAAATATTTTTATCTGGGGTTATGCAGTAATGAATATTGAAATTCATTATGAAGTGTGCAAAATTTTTATTAAATCTTTAGGTGTGGATTATAATAAATGGAAATTCAAATTAAAATTTGTATTTAGTTCTTTTCCATGAATATAAATTAAAGCAAAATCATACTTTTAACTGAACATACTGGAAAAAATACAAAAGTTACAGTAATGAAAAAAATAAAAATTTTATAATGTTAAGATTTAAAAGCAATATTATAATTTAAAATATTATCGATGTCGGTATTTGTTGTCTCTTTTCGTTTATTTCCTTCATTTTTTTGGAGTATTTTTCGTACTTCATCTGGTAGTAAAGATCCGTCTTTTTGAAGTCTAAATCAATCATCAAGTCAGTTCTTCTGAAGCAGTCAATAAACGTGACGTTTCCTTCGAAGCCTTGTTTCTTCAGAGAGCTGATCACTTGTTTGGTTAGTTGTATACTCGGCCGGTAGTGTCCTGAGCAGCTGCTGACGGTTTTGAGCACTCCTACAAACAAACAAACAAACAAAACAAAACACCATTTACTTTTTACGCAATAATGGCTCCCCTATCGCGCTTACTACTCATTATTACGATTGTTTACGGGTCTAATATAAGCGCGATAATTTTAAATAGGTAGGTATGTATTACGTACGACACATTATTTTGTCCAACGTTTCGGCGGGGTTGCACCTGCCGAAACGTAAACTCCCGAACTAGTATCTATGCTATGGAAAGCCAGCTCCATAGTCTATTATTCAAAACAATACGGGTAAAATGTAGATACAATCCTTATGTACATAATATGATAATTTAGCTTTCTGCCCTGCGGCTCGCCTGCGCCAACAGTTGAAGGATTTTCCCGCAGTAAATGTTAGCCTTTGTATTGTTCTGATGTAAAAGTTATATTATTGTAAAGTTTCATTGAAATCCATTCAGTAGTTTTTGTGTGAAAGAGTAACAAACATCCAGATATATACATCCATCCTCACAAACATTCGCGTTTATAATATACTAGCTGTCTGCCCGCGGCTACGCCCGCGTTGTTTTTCAACTTTTCCGTGCACAGTTTCCCGTAGGATTTGATATTTTCCCGTGGTAAAAAGTATCTAAGATGTTGACTGGAGATATAAGGTACCATACAAAATTTCATTTAAATTGATCCAGTAGTTTCGGAGATTAGCCCGTACAATGCACTGAGTAGTATGTAAGTTACTATAGTATTTTAATTATCCCACGGGAGCTCTTTAATTTCCCGGGATGAAAAGTATCTACGATGTTGACCGGGGATATAAGGTACCATCATACAAATTTCATTTACATCGGTCCAGTAGTTTCGGAGATTAGCCCGTACAAACAGACAAACCGACAAACAGAGAAACAAAAAATTTGAAAAAAATCAGGACATGTTCTATATCACTTCTTACATCCCCCTGACTTGATTTTAAGCATTTTTTTCTATGTACAGATTTTTGACCTCTACAGTTTTCTTATATAAAGATGTAAGATGTAGGATAAGTAAGGTAGGATAAAGATACATAAGTGAGCGGAATCAGAAAAAAACAGAGCAAGCGCCGATATTAGTAATAGCAATACATAAATAAATGTTCGAATAACAATACTTGTAAAACATAATAAAGATTACTGCCATATCAATCATGAGGTATATTTGGCGGTCCGTAGCTTAGTTAGTAGTACGTGTGCCTTCGAAGCAGAGGGTCGTGGATTCGGATCCCACCCAGGGTAAACATTCGAGTGAAGAACACTTGTGTTTGCCTTGTGTCTGGATTTTGTATATTTACCTTTATGTGCATATATCACACGATACCCACAGCACAAAGTCTGCCTAGTTTGGGGTCAAATAGCTCCTTTCCAACCCACCGTCCACCTCGTGGAACATCTAGGTGGTCTCGAGATGTGGACGGTGGGTTGGAAGGGAAATAGCTTTGTGTGAGGTGTCCCCACAGGATTTATTTGTTAGTAGTGGCGCAATAATGCATGTTTTACCTTTGCTGATGTACAATTCGCCGGCGGCAGCAGCTGGCTTGCCAGATAACAAACTAGAATGGTGCAAGAGCCCAATCGGGTGAGTCTTGCTGGCAAATATTTTCCCAGCAGAGTCCATGACAAAAATGGCGCCGCTTCGCCAATGGCTTACATCAGAATCGCCTGTGTCGAATAATTCTCCATCTGTATTGTAAATAAGGCCATCTTTGACGTGTAGTTCTAGCGCTGCTCGGGACTCAATATCATAATATATAATGTATGGAGGACATTCCCTAAACACTCTTTGCCATGCGCAAGATGTACTTTCTCCGATATAATGTTGGTGCAAAGGAGTTGTTTTATAAACAAAAGACATGCTCAGGACTGTTGCTGCGGACTCATTAGACAGACTCAAAGTTACTTCTGTCTCAAGGTCGTAACGCACGATATCTCCAGAGTCTAAACTTGTCTGTACAAAATTATCGATTACATCAATATCTTTGATTTCAGAATCTGTCAAGAATAGCGGATAACAGTCCGTAATATTATTCAAATCACAAGTGTCCACAGCTCCGTCTTTTAATCCCAAGTAAATTGTTTGCCCGGAAGCTGTTAATGCATTAACTGCAGATGTTGTGTTAACAAAGAACTCGCAGTCCATTGAAACATCTGAAGAACAACTGAGAACCTCCGAATCAGTACCTGCATAAACTTTTCCTTTGAAAACCAGTAGAGAGTATATCGGAGTGTCAGATTCATAAACAAGTTCACATTCTTCGGACTTCCGTAGTCCACATTCGGTGATACCATCGCTTGAGGCCACAAATACACTTTTTCCAGATATGGCAATTGCGTTGATTTCGGATTCTTTTTGGTGGAAGGTGGTGCAGTTTGAAGGGCGGAGTTGAGTGCAGCGGCGGAGTTCTCCAGACTGCAGTCCAATGTATATGAATTCTCCAGCGACAGCCAGCGCGCTGATTGAAGAGTTCTGAATGCTCAGGGTCGTACACGAAGTCAAATTCGAAAACTTACATCTATTCAGTTCTCCCGATTTATAGCCCATAATTACTCATGGTTTAATAGCAGCAAGCGATGTCACGTTGATTATTAGTATAAAAATAGCACTTCCTTTTGCAAGAGACATAATTTTTCGTCCTAAAACAACGAGTAAACTATATTTAAGTTTGATTATCTGATAATTGGTAAAATTTTATATTAACAAGTAAATATAATTGTGCAACTTACTTGATGGTTTAAGCTCCCTCGCGGTAGGTATAGCTCAGCTGGCTGAATGAACTCCAGATTATTAAAAACCCCATTTATAGCATTTCATTTTGCGATAACATTTGATAAATAAAACATTATGCAAGTCGTTCTAATAATTGAATTCAATATGATATTAAATTATTGTATGTTGAAAATTTTAAAAACCTGCCTACTGGACTATTTAAAATATAAAATGTCTGGGCTGAGCACTTTCAGTGTTTTGTCACTTGCGCAGTTATTTATTGTTAAATTAAGTCTTTTTTTTTTTCTTTTTATTACACTTGTTATTACACTTGTTATTTAGAATAATTGAAACAAGTAACCTTGAGTTTTGTTTTACTGTATCATATCACAGAGCAACATAATATAATTTATATTTCGATAACGCTACATAAAACCCTATAGTTTAGTTTTTAACTCATTAGAGCTGATATCAATAAAAACGGTACAATTTTTTCAGCTTATCGTTATCTGGCACTAACCAGACCACTCGTCAGTAAAAATACGAGGAAATAACACTATAGTTTATTGAACATTGTCATGGATTACATAGAATATATAGAGTATGTAAATAACATACAAAACAATGGAAATAATTACCAAATTTGGGAAACATCAGGACTGGCGATTTCAATTTTCGTGGGTGGAATCTTGTCTCCACTGTTCGTGGCTGTTTTTTGTATCAATTGGATTCGTCTGCCGAATTGGAGGACCTTGGCAGCATTCATCACGGCATCCGAAGTAGCTCTCTTTTCTGCGGTATTTTTTATTCAACCGATTATAATAAACAAATTTGCTGACCTAATAGGAATAGCGATAAGCTGGGACACTTCTGTGACCTTACGTTTGATATATTTTCATTTGAGGATGTTCTCATTCTGCTGGTCTTTTTGGTTACCTATAGCAGTTTATTGCCAACTCGTGCAAATCGAGAAACAAACACATAAAAATAAGAAAACAGCATTTTTATTTTCGTTTTGGCTCTTCATGTTGGCCGCACTCAATCTAAATGGCGTTTTATATCACATTCTGTTTGAACACCAAAGTAGTGAAGAAACAGCAGGAATACAGAAGTACCTTTTGACAAATGTGGTATATTGCTTAGCTCTGTTGATCAGCATTATTCTTCATCTCTTTGTCATTTTGAAAGTTAGATGCAATGAAGATCTGATGAAGAAAGACAGAGACAACATGAATCTTTTGAAGATGGAACTGTTGACGCAAGCAATTGCACTGATGGCAGTGTCTTTGACAACCTTCTCACTTGACTATAGAGTGCTGGTGATCGGACAAACATTGTCAAACATAAGGATATTACCGTTAGCTTTGGCGATATTCTGCTATAATCCAACTGAAGATCTGCAAACAATGAAGTCTAGCAAGGATGAGAAGATATTGTTTTATCTGTAATCAGCATAAAGAAAAGTAAATAAAATGCAAAATTAAAATGAAAAAGTTTATAATAATAATCATATACCTACTGTTATTAAAAATTACTCAAAAGAATAAAAATGTATATTATGATACCCCGTAATATTATTATCTTTTACCTAAAAAATCGACAAGTTGACCAAAAACTAAGTCACACTAAATAATTATAATATAGTACCTATTTGTTTACACAAACTTGAGTTACGATAATATTTACTAAGTATAAGGTTTATATTTTCAATTAAAAAAACAAATTAGTTTATTTGCTACTATAGAGCACCTAAGTAACATTAGAAATAGGTAAGAAAAATACTATATTTAGAATAACACAAAATAAAGTGCCCAATTTACCATGCTTTTTAAAATGTTTGTATAAATGTGCAAACAGCTTTTTAAGTCTAAAAGGAGTTATTAGCCCCTAGAATAATTTAAGCTTTAATTTTATATCCTATCAGACCATTCGTGTTTTTAGTCAGTAAGAATATAAACGGTGGTTCCAGCACGCCAACACTCTTAAACCATCCATCAATCTTTCGACACTTGACCATGACAGAATGAGGGCACGAGAATCGAATCCTGCATTCGTAATAAACAAAATCACTTCACTATCAGCATCAACTCTTTAGAAAAAACAGCGAGGTAAATGAGATTGTCTATGTTTTCACTCTCATTGCTATCTTCAGTGCTCTTCTATGACCCTCTTTGGACCCTCTTTCAGCTTCTCTTCGTCCCTCAGAAGGATTTTCTCCTGACAACGACACGACCTTGTCGTTGAACCGTTCGCAATCGCAAGAAACACAGATCAACCCGTGTACCAGCGCGGGTTAGTAAACTTTCACACACAATTTTTGAATTTAATGAAGTTGTATGTACGTTTCCTCACGATATTGTCCCTAATTGTAAGAGTATCTAATAAACATATGCTAAAAAATACATTCGAAAATACATTAGTAAACTTATCAAAGCTCGAACCCTCACCTTTTTAATTAAAGAAGTAATATCCTATCACACTTTTATAATAAAATTGGATAGGAGCCATGTCGGAAGCCTAAGGCGGCTCAACAATTCCGACACCAGGGTTCGTGAGCGAACCCCACCCGATAAGAAGAAGAAGAAAGATTGGATGTTCGTTCTAAGGCCTTTTTACTTTTAAGTGCGGGAAAACATCTCATTTCTTTAGGAAATTCATAAATAAGTTCAAGCAATCAAGCAATAAAAAAAATAAAAAAAAATAAAAAAAAATTTATTATGCTGCAGTGCCTAATGTCTCGTATATCAGCCTTTATAACCCTTTTAATATATTTTTTAACTACTTGTGAGAAAAATTAAAATGTGGAAACGTGTTCAGTTTAGCGACTTATGAATATTTCATTAAAGCATGGATTTTCTGTATGCCTCATTTTCTTCGTGTAGGGATAACGCATTTGAATGTTTGCATGTCCTGAAAAAAAAAATTGATACGCCGATTTTGTGATAGAAGCGAAGCTCAATTTAAAAATAAACAATATTTTTAACTAGTCTAGTTTTTTCGCTTCGATTATAATTTAATATTTTTAACTATTCTATGAATAAATTTGGTGCAATTCTTAGTCAGTATGACTGCATATTCTGTGGTTCGAGGTCAACTTACCTTCACAAATCCTGGTGTTAGAATAACGATCTATTATGTGTTTGTGCATTGGCTATTTACCGACTTTTCGTTATTATTTTGATATACACCGTGCTTTTTTAACCGTCTTACAAACGAAGCCCAATGTATATGCCCGTGATATAGAATATATTGGCAATGTTATTTTTTTTTTATCAATAAAATAATAAAACCGTGAAGTAAAATAAAATAATGCAAAATATTTTTGAATCAACCTGTACATAATATTTACAATTTAGTAACAATTTGCGCATGCGTGAGAATCGTAAATAATGGGAAAACAAAAGAAAAATATGAGATAAACACATTTTTCGATCTCTCGATCGATTATTTTATTGAAAAAATCCTAGATTTTTTTTCTTAAAAAAAAAAAAAAACATTGCCAATATATTCTATATCACGGGCATATACATTGGGCTTCGTTTGTAAGACGGTTAAAAAAGCACGGTGTATTTTAAATTTGTAGACTTTTTGATTTATTAGATTTTTGGTTCGCATTAAGCCGATTTTTAATAATTTTCGCCCATAGTCCGTAGATATAGTCAGAGCCCAGATTGACAGGCTAATGTGTTTTCCGAAATTAAATTACTTTTTGGTCAATTAGATTGGTATAATTATATATTGCCTATCCAAAGAAGGAAAAGCTGACAATGTGATGATATTTGTTCGATGAGTGCCCTGCCTAGATTCGAACTCGGAATCTCTGTTATGAGAAGCGAGTACCTACTCAGCTACGGAGGCCATTTTTTACTTTTAAATATAATATCTAGCTTAAGGTTACGTATAAATTAAAAGAAGAAAAAGTACAAATTACTACTAGATAATCTGAAAATCAAGACAAAGTGATTTGATTGCTTAAATAATAATATCCGTAATGGGTATGTGATGCAACAATTGGAACACAAATGGATTACTCAAATCCCAACTAATCAGAATATTAATTTGGAACTAGCAAAGACTTGTATTAATCCTCATGAATATTCACCGACAGGAGACGCTAAACTCGCACGTGTAGTGGTGTGGGTAACTTGATCGTGGTATCGAATGATTACAAAGAGCTAGCTCTTTTCCAGTAATTAAATTCGTTGTTTAACTTGCTGATCCAAATAGCTAAGTTCAGTTTTATCGTGCGCTGAGCGATACCAATCCAGTAGAGCTAGTCGCTTGGCCGTCGTCGGTGGTGGTAATAAGACGAGACTTCACATCAGGGGCACTGAAATATAATTTAGGTTATTTTTCTATACTTCCTATAGCCTAAGGTAAGTAGTTCTGAGAGCCACTAAACTGCTGAGCTTTGCTTTGCTTTTCATGTGTGTTTTTGAGGTTAACCTATCTCACAGTCCCTAGTGATTGAATTATTGAGCCGCTTAGGGTCTAAAATACATCCATAAATATTAGCCGGGATTAACGGCTTAACGTGCCTTCCGAAGCATGTAATCATCTTTATTTTCGGATAAATAGGTGATTCAGCCTTCAATGTCCTAACCAAACTGAGAAAAAAATCTCAAAAAGATATTTATTTCACGGCTTAGTCATGGAGGCTTGTTGAGCTATGAGTCAGAAAAGAGTGATTCATATCCTTGAGAGCTAAAAGATCCAAACAACTCTTCTGATATTTCCCTTGACTACGCGCGTGTGTAAGTAGCGCAAAGTTGCGAGCAGAGCCAAATCACTTTCATAGTATAATTCTACGCACATGCTGCTTCAATGATTCTATATTTCCTTGTAATTTGTGTCTCAGAAGTTATATTGGAATTCATGAGCATTCTAATGGTAAAACTATTTCATTTATTTATTTTGCAAAGTCACAGGTTTTATGTTTTAAAAATAGGTACATGCAAGGGCACAGCAAACATAAAAAAGGCAACTAGCTGCCACATTACTTAAAATAATGTTTCATAGTACAATTAAATTTATATTTTTTTATTGGTGTTACCTACCCGATTTCAGAATTATTTATTCGACATTTAACCAAGGACATTTTCATTGAAGCAGTAGTAATTGTAATTCGTATTATTAATATAATATGACAGACAACCTTCGTGGTCGAGTGGTCAAAAGCTCGTCTGACGTTATGGAGGTTCCGGGTTCGAACCCCGGTAGAGATCCGTTGAACAAAATATATCATTTTTGTGAGACTTTTCCCAGTTTGGTTAGGACATTGCAGGATGAATCATCTGATTGTCAGAAAAGAAAGGTGATTCCGTGCTTCGAAAGAAACATAAAGCCGTTGGTCCCGGCTACTATCTATGCCATGTCGGAAGCCTAAGGCGGCTCAACAATTCCGACATCAGGGTTTGTAAGGTAGGCTAACCTCAAAACAAAATATAATATGTAGTAATTTTCCACACAATTTTTATTCAATGACTTGGTTGGTTTGTACAGACATGAATATTACAATTACATAATAATATTACTGGTCATCTAGGACAATACAATACGGAGCGCTGAAAAATGTCGAATAACTTTCTTTGGCATAATATGATACCGCGCGGTTGCTCGGCGCTCATTTCTGCTGCTCAACGAATGTTACTCACAGATGTTAAGCAAACTTAACAATTTATTGTTGAAACTGGCTCCAAGCTCGTTCTCTCGCTCTCTTGCCAACGAGTCGGGAATTCCTTGAGCCCAAGTCTGCTCCGCCTAGCTGTCTTAATTTATAGCATAAACTTTCAAAAGTTAATGGGGCTAGTAATTTCTGTAGCGTAGTTTTTTGTTTAATTAAATTGTTTTTCATGCGAAACAGTTTGATATGTGTGTTAACTATCAGACTAGTGTAACTAGTATTATATTATCTGTGCTATCAGGGTTGACAACTCGCTGGAACCTTAAAAATCATAAAGAAAATATAGGACACTAATTAGACACACACAACTATAATTACATAATACTACCTTACCGTAATTATAATTATTCTTAGAATTTTGAAAATATTGTAACCTCTACCGTATTACGAATCCCGTAAACATTTCCTCAGCTCTAAAAGAGTTGTGTTAAACGACAAATAAAATAGCTGAAAGAAACTTTACTTAATATGAGAATTCACAAAGAGAATTCTTATAAAAAGGATTGTAGCAAAAATAAGTCTGAGCTTAAGAAGACTGCAAGAGGAGTGTTGTGTTGATACACTAAATAGTGTTATCGATATTATATAATTGTGCCATTTTTAGACCGTCGTCGTCGGAAGTTCAATAGCCTTGGCGCTTTTATCGCCTTCTAAATACCTTTTAATAAAACATGAAGAAATTTTCTACAAAATTTTCATAGAATGGAGTAAATTATTCCTATATACGCAATAGACTAAATCTAACTTAAAAATAGTATTTAGCTTAGTATAAAAAAACGTGAAGTAAAACTAATATTTTTATTTCATGATTTTGAAAGTCTTAACAAAAATAATAATCCGATCTGTTATAATTTTTTCTACTCAATTCTACAATTATGTCGAGGTCTTTTTACTTTTCTGATTAGCTATTACATACATGCTTGATTTTTTAATCTACGGAATCGATTCAATGTCATAAAGTATTAATAATTGTCCGAGCATAGGTAGATACTTATCGACAGCAAATCAGGATACCTTCCTGTTTTCCCTAGAAGGCTTGTGCTCAGATTTAATACTTTTAAAAGTATAAAAACGAACAAATGTATTATTAATACTTTTAAACTTGCATTATTAATACTTTTAAACTTGGTTTTATTTGCTCCTAATTTTAAAATTACTGTAATAAAATGTTGAAAAAAAAGTAATACTAGACAACATTTAAAAGTATTTCTTTATTGAGTAATTAAAATCTTGTTCGGTTCTAATTATTCATCTAATTATTCAATTATTATTCCAATCAAAATTATCTTAAAAAGGTCATGAGTATTTATGACTGTTATTTTAATTAAAATGTCTACACTCATAAATATTTTGCAGTATGAAAAATATTATAATAGATTATATGCTTATCACGTTGAAATGAAAAATCTAATATATATTTCTTAATTTTATTGTATTTATGATTTTATTATTCTACATTAAAAAAATAATGATCTGTTATCTTAACGTGAACAAAAACAAAATGTAAAGCGCCTGATAAATTTTACAGTGAAAATAATGATGTTGATTTATAATTTAACCTTGTTCTATATTTTAATGAAGTTGAATATGTTTTTATTAATTAATCTGTACTGCAATCGTAAAACACAATATTGAATGTTCCAAACTAATTTGGCTGTTTATTTCTGTAGCTAAGCGATGTAAATAATTCACATAAAATTCTAAACTTACACAATTTAAATTGATAGAGTATAATCATGCTTAAAGCTGTAGTTGTAGAGATCTAGAGAAGCTTCGCCAAATATAGAACAAACTTCGTCCAAAAAGATTTGGACAAACTTTGGCTGAAACAAGTATTGAATAAAATATACTTCTCATCACAAAAGCACACTAGTAAATATTGGTATACCTAATCAAAAAGTATATCATACTTAAATTACCAAACATGTTACTCTTATCACATTTTATATTTTAAATAGTCCAGTAGGCAGGTAGTTAAAGTTTTAAACATACAATGATTTAATATTATATTGAATTCAAATTATTAGAACGACTTGCATAATGTTTTATTTATCAAATGTTATCGCAAAATGAAATGCTATAAATGGGGTTTTTAATAATCTGGTGTTCATTCAGCCAGTTGAGCTATACCTACCGCGAGGGAGCTTAAACCATCAAGTAAGTTACACAATTATATTTACTTGTTAATATAAAATTTTAACAATTATCAGATAATCAAACTTAAATATAGTTTACTCGTTGTTTTAGGACGAAAAATTATGTCTCTTGCAAAAGGAAGTGCTATTTTTATACTAATAATGAACGTGACATCGCTTGCTGCTATTAAACCAAGAGTAATTATGGGCTATAAATCGGGAGAACTGAATAGATGTAAGTTTTCGAATTTGACTTCGTGTACGACCCTGAGCATTCAGGACTCTCCGATCAGCGCGCTGGCTGTCGCTGGAGAATTCATATACATTGGACTGCAGTCTGGAGAACTCCGCCGCTGCACTCAACTCCGCCCTTCAAACTGCACCACCTTCCACCAAAAAGAATCCGAAATCAACGCAATTGCCATATCTGGAAAAAGTGTATTTGTGGCCTCAAGCGATGGTATCACCGAATGTGGACTACGGAAGTCCGAAGAATGTGAACTTGTTTATGAATCTGACACTCCGATATACTCTCTGCTGGCTTTCAAAGGAAAAGTTTATGCAGGTACTGATTCGGAGGTTCTCAGTTGTTCCCCAGATGATTCAATGGACTGCGAGTTCTTTGTTAACACAACATCCGCAGTTAATGCATTAACAGCTTCCGGGCAAACAATTTACTTGGGATTAAAAGACGGAGCTGTGGACACTTGTGATTTGAATAATATTACGGAATGTTATCCGCTATTTTTAACAGATTCTGAAATCAAAGATATTGATGTAATCGATAATTTTGTACAGACAAGTTTAGACTCTGGAGATATCGTGCGTTACGACCTTGAGACTGAAGTATCATTAAGTCTGTTTAATGAGTCCGCAGCAACAGTCCTGAGCATGTCTTTTGTTTATAAAACCACTCCTTTGTACCAAGAATATATCGGAGAAAGTACATCTTGCGCATGGCAAAAAATGCTTGGAGATGATTGTCCTCCATACATTATATATTACGATATTGAGTCCCGAGCAGCGTTAGAACTACACGTCGAAGATGGCCTTATTTACAATACAGATGGGGAACTATTCGACACAGGCGATTCTGATGTAGGCCATTGGCGAAGCGGCGCCATTTTTGTCATGGACTCTGCTGGGAAAATATTTGCCAGCAAGACTCACCCGATTGGGCTCTTGCACCATTCTAGTTTGATGTCTGGTAAACCAGCTGCTGCCGCCGGCGAATTGTACATCAGCAAAGGTAAAACATGCATTATTGTGTAACTACTAACAAATAAATCCTGTGGGGACACCTCACAAAAAGCTATTTGACCCCAAACTAGTCAGAGCTTGTACTATGGGTATCACACAGCTGATATACGTACATAATAGGTAAATATACAACATCCAGACACAAGGCAAACACAAGTGTTCATCACACGAATGTCTGTTTACCCTGGGTGGGATCCGAATCCACGTCCCTCTGCTTCGAAGGCACACGTACTACCAACTAGGCTACGGGCCGTCAAATATACATCATGATTGATAAGGCAGTAATCTTTATTGCGTTTTACAAATATTGTTATTCTAACATTTATTTATGTATTGCTGTTACTAATATCGGCGCTTGCTCTGTTTTTTCTGACTCCGCTTACTTATATATCTTTATGCTACCCTACTTATCCTACGTATATTATAAACGCGAATGTTTGTGAGTATGGATGTATAGCTGGATGTTTGTTACTCTTTCACACAAATACTGCTGAAGGGATTTCAATTAAACTTTTTAGAATAATATAACTTTTATATCAAAATATAATACTGTGGCATTGGTCATGCCATCTCTTTTGCCTTTGGTACTGGCCGCATTGTTCTAAATCTAAATTGTTTTCGAATAAACGGATTTTGATAGTTCGAGTCAGTTCTAACGCGATTGTTCCTTGGTGCGGATATAAAAACGCTCCAGGAACCCGATTTCCCGTAGGATAAGTTATTTGAAGTGTTTTACTAGTTGTGTTGTGTTGTTGTGCTCGCAATTTATCAATATATAGAGTTCCAATCGATATTTGTGTTTATTATTTCATAGCACGGGATCGCCCGTGTTATAATACAAAGGCTTACTTTTAGTGTGGGAAAATCTCTCAATTGTTGGCACAGGTGGAAACGCAGGGCAGAAAGCTAAATTATCATATTATTATTTACATAAGGATTGTATCTTAATTTTTCCCGTATTGTTTTAAATAATAGATTATAGAGCTGGCTTTCCATAGCACAGGGGATACTAGTTTAGGGGCTATTATTACGGAAAAAATAAATGTTTTTTTTTTGTTTTGTTTGTTTGTTTGTAGGAGTGCTCAAGACCGTCAGCAGCTGCTCAGGACACTACCGGCCGAGTATACAACTAACCAAACAAGTGATCAGCTCTCTTAAGAAACAAGGCTTCGAAGGAAACGTCACGTTTCTTGACTGCTTCAGAAGAACTGACTTGATGATTGATTTAGACTTCAAAAAGACGGATCTTTACTACCAGATGAAGTACGAAAAATACTCCAAAAAAATGAAGGAAATAAATCAAAAGAGACAAGAAATACCGACATCGATAATATTTTAAATTATAATATTGCTTTTAAATCTTAACATTGTAACATTTTTATTTTTTCATTACTGTAACTATTGTAGTTTTTCCGGTATGTACTTATCAGTTAGAAGTATGATCTTGCTTTAATTATATTCATGGAAAAAACATTGAACTAAATGCAAATTTTAATTTCAATTTCCATTTATTATAATCCACACCTAAAGCTTTTATAAAATGTTTGCACACTACATAATGAATGTCAATATTCTTCACTGCAAAACCCCAGATATAAATATTTTTTATGTGTTCTTTACATATTGACCTTCGCTTAAAATCTCTTTGTTATTTTTTATGTAAATATCAAAATTTACATTATGGTAAGAGATGGTGCACCATCAAATCTTAACCCAGCGAACGAAACATGGTAATGAAATACACACCATTGAAAACAAGAATAATAAATATTTTATTATAGAATACTTTCTGTAAAAATGTATTTTTTGTTTGTCCTTTTCCCCACAAGAATATCGTCAAAATAACATTCTTTTTCAGATTTGATGTAATAAAAGTACCCCTTTGGAGTGAAGTACACTCAGATTTGTTCGATACGTTGTACTGTTTGTTCCGCTTCATTGACATCGCTGGAATAAACTGATTATATCGATGTGCTGTTACATTTTATACATAATACACCTACTCGCACACTCAGTTCATTCCAAAATTGTTCGAAATATTAAAATAAAAAATAAAGCAAAATACAACTTATAAAAAAATAAGGCAAAGATTTTTATCTCATCTCCAATGTTTTGATACTATGCATGCATGCATACGTAATTGTTTGTTTTATTTACTAAAAATATCGTTGTCGTTGGGTTCCCTCTAATATGGTTGAGCCCGGCGATGGCTGACCCCATACGTCAAACCCGTGAACTTGGTGCTGCTTGGGGGGACTGGTCTGCTCTAGTCGATAGCTGGTTGTTTTTTTTTTTTGGTTATATAGTTTACTTTTTTCTTCTTTGACTGGTTGTCTTCCGCTAATTGCATATTTTCGTTTGCACTCTTTGTTATATATTAAACAAACTGTATAAAATAATAAGTTTGTAAAATACCTATTTTGAAAAGATGCAACGCTTGTGGAGTTTCTTCCGGCGGGTTCTTCTCCACAGAAGACAGCCAATTGTGAATCCGCCTCGACGTCGAAAAGTGATTGTAAAATCTTACTTCGAATAAAACATAATATTTCAGTTTCAAACATATTTCATTTTCATTTTCATTTTCATTGTGTCTGTTTATAATTAAAAAAAGTGTTTCAACCATCTAAAATCCATGATGCTATTGCAATAACGTGATTTTAAGTGGCCGTATATGCTGTGAAGTTTATTTTGAAATTAATAATAAAATTACACAAATCAACAGAAATCAATTTGGGTTAAAATGAAAATTGTTATGTTATAAAACTAACAATAAACTAAATACTTGCAATAAACTAAAAGTATAAAGTAAGTAGTATTTGGTTTAAGTATTTAGGTAACCTTCAGAGTTTGTAAGGTAGCCTGGTTATAATTATGTAATAACCCCCCTCCTAAAAGTCATTGAAATACTTTTATATGTACTAGCGTATACCTACATTATTCCTCAATGAAAAAAGTTGTGTAATTGAGTAATCATTTTTGTTTTCCCTCCATTCGCCAACAAACACGTCATTAGTAAGGTAAACATTAGCAGAGCCCTCCCCCCCCCCTCGATCCCTTCATTGACCTTCCAATAAAAAAGCGCAAATTTTTGTTGGACGGCGCACGCACACTTGTTATTCTTTCCCATTTAAATTTTTAATTATTAAAAAGGTTGAACCCTTAAAAGGAACCAATTTTAGGTGTGCTGTCTCACATTTCTCTACTTGTTTTGTTAATACGAGTTTCAATTAGGATCTGGTTAACTTTGTTTTGTTTTGATGTTTATTTCCTCACTTCTTGTATTAAATAAGTGATTATCAAAAGATTTTTAGTCAATTCCTTACGAAGAATGTTCTACCGGCAAAGTAACATTATTCTTTTCTTACAACTAAGTTAATGATATTTACCACCAGAGCTTCAGTTTCATTTAATTTCCGTTGTATTTCATCATCATCATCCATTCCGTGCTTCGATAGGTACGTAAAAAGTTGATCTTCATTTTCTTCTTCTTGTCTTGTCGATGACAAATTAGATCATTGTTTACCAGTCAGCCACTTCTACCTATTTGTGGTCTTTTAGGCGAGGTTTGTCATTTTCACAGATAGTCATTTTAGAGGCACGTCATATTCTTTGTACGGTTTTATGACCGAATTCCGACAAGACTCTGCTCCGACAAGACACTACTTCGACTAGTTCGGTAGTTAGGTTAGGTTTTATGTTTAGTCGGTGCAGTGTCTCGTCGGAGCAGAGTCTTGTCGGAATTCGGTTTTGGATTCTCTTTGTACGTCATTTTTTAGGGTAATCCATCAATCATCATTTAGGTAAGTATAAAGAAAAACAATATTGCGTATTCCTACGCTTATTTACTTCCCTATTACTACTTTTTAATAACACTTATAAAAGAGAAACAGCTATGCAAAGTTCCGATTCTCAACTAAAAGGCAGTCAGATGTAGTCAGCCTATTTGGACTGCAATCACTCGGCAATTAACTGAACTAACAACTCGGCTCCACATCCACCCACACTCGCATACAGCCGAATGCGGTTATAGTCAAACATTACTGTACATTTCACAGAATATTCCCAGATGGTTAAATAAACATCTATGTGGAAACCAAAATATACAAAAATTCAAATTAATTTATTCATTAGTAGGTGCATTCCGCGGATATGTCGGGCACGTGACGCTATGGTACGGTCATTTGCAGGGACAAATTGACCCCCTCTGCTTTTACTATTTGGTATTCTGTGCTTCTACTAAGCGGGAGTCGATTGTCTATGTAGCAGACTTCAAATGATGATAGATGACGATTTTGGAAAAATTATGCGTCACGTGCCCGACAAAAGTAGATATTTCCGTGGAATGCCCCAGTATTGGTTTTTAGACCAGCCAATGACGTCAGAAGTTGAAAAGATTTGCTTTAACCAAGCCTGGCTAAAATGAATGTATAATTTTTAACAATAACAATTTAAGAAAGACGCTGTGCGACAATAGTTTGAATACAACCCTTATCTACGTTCCAATCAGAAGGCTAGACCCGACGCAGGTTTTTGGGTAAATAAACATTAATAGAACGTTGGCTCAGAACTTCACACACAATCTATTAATAGGTAGGTAAGTGACTTCAAACTCTTTCCTAAATCTATTTTTTTCCTTTTTCTATAACATATTGAATTCTATCAGCTGCTCCTTATCATCTTGAAATGAAAACCTGACATCTTACACAAAAAAAAAAAATAATGTAGGAAACATGTAGCTTTAATATATTTTCACTCCCCGCGCTCAACCTGGAAAATGGTAAAACGTGTTTTCCTTAATTAAACTTACCTTTAAAAAATATCTAGCACAGCTACGTTTTACCTATCTTAAATATTTAAACTTCCCTGAAATGCGAAGTTTCCTTATTACCTTCCATTACGTGCAGCCTCATATTTTCCTCTCTTCAACATCGATGATTTCCCAACACTGACCTACTTAAGAACATCTTAGTATGATAAATACTTACCCACAGACATATTTTACCAAGAACAACTCAGCTAACTAAATTAAGGCAGAGCAACGGATGGGGTAATGAACTTTCAGCATGACCAGCAACTGTAGACCTCTCATGACTCAGAGAGTTCCCTTGTTTGAGTGGAAGGAGATTGACTTGTTGCGGGGTGAGGAGGGTCAAAAGGATTTGGTTGGTAGGTGTTAGCAGGTTCCGTAAGATACGCTCATTTAGCCCTAATATCTCCTCCATCAGGGCTTTTTGATGTGCTAAGGAGGTAAATCAGGTGCTTTTGATCCGAGATTGTATGCTAACGAGTCAATCCGGCGCGCGCCTTCCGTGCCACGTCTGTTTGAGAGGGTTCCATTTTAGTTATTTTAGCTCTACATTTTTAACACTCTCAACTCGGTGTCATAGACCATAAGTTACAACACAAAGATTTTTTTATCTTCAACGTTTAGCTCTTTTTGTTGCTTTTTTATTTCAGAAAATAGTTTTACGATATATATTTTTTTATTTAATTGACTGTGCAAAAAAGCTTATATTTATAACTAGCTTTCTGCCCCGCGGCTCCGCCCGCGCTTACAATTTTTCCCATGATTTTCCCGCGGTAAAAGGTAGCCTACGTGTTATTCTGATGTATAAACAATGTTACTATAAAGTTTTATTAAAATAAATTCAGTAGTTTTTGTGTGAAAGAGTAATAAACATACATCCATCAATACTCACAAATTTTCACGTTTGTAATATTAGTAGGATAGTAGTACAATTATAAGATTTTTAATACGAGTTTTCATATACATGCGCTTTTTTTGTAACACCTTTAAAGTTTATTATTTTAGTGTATGAATTAATAATGTGACTTCGAATTCCATATGACAACAATTAATAATTCAGAAATATACAATTAGATCATTATTTATGTAAAAAAACATCATGTACATTAAAAGTCTGATATTTTACAAAAAAAATATAGTTCAAAAACGTAATATATTTGAAGCAAAGTAATTGGAGAGCCAAGTAATAACGCTCCATCTTGTGATTGGAGCACGTGGGCATGACTAGTGACGTCACGCGCCGGCTGCGCACGGTTAATGCTTCATTACAAAAGAAAAGTACGGAAACATTTCCTTTCTCAGGAAAGGTTTGATTTTACTTTTAGTTTTTTGTAAGAAAGAAGTGAAAAAAATGCTATTATAGTGATAATATTTCTAAGAAAACGTCAATGTACAGTATTATATTGTATCATTTTTGAAATATTTTTACATAAACTTAAACTATTAATTTAGATTAGACCCTCTTTTTAAAAAAAATATGGGCTGGATATGACAAAAAAATCAACACATTATTGTAATATAACAAATTTATCTATTTATCTGTATTTTTCGTAGCGCGTTTTTTTCCACCTCCCTTTTGAATTAGTGACGTTTTCAGTCACGGCAGATTCATGTAGTTCTATAACAAATAATACGACTGCAAACTTTTGCTTTATATCTATAGCATTATGTACAAGAGAGGTAGGTTAACTTCAAAACCCACGCGATAAGCAAGCAAGTAAGAGAAAACAATAACGCTGATGTACGGAAACCTACTTTAAACAGAGTCTTCGCTGAACTTAATATGGCATACTTTCAGAAGGAAAACAAACTCGGTTAAAATATCCCCAAGTTTAAAGACGCGTCGGAACTTGCTCCGATGGAAATTGTGAACTTGCACTGTGCACGTGAACTGCGCAAAAACAATATGTGGGAACCCTGCTACGTCGCGGGGCAAGTAGTGCTGACACCAATTTTAAAATTAGAAGTAGAAATCGTGAAGGGGAATTCCCATATTACTGTTTTCAATTAAAAGCATAAACCATTTATAAAATCATTAAAATTTTGAGTCGTAATCAAAATCAGTTAAAATTAGTCAAGATCAAAATAAAAATAAAAATAAAATTTCAAAAGTTTAGACATGGCTCGTGTAGCGAAAGAGACACAGTATTAAATAACAATAATTTTGAAAAAAAAATAACCCCCGGCAAAAATCTGTTACTTTCCAACAACTAGAAAAGAGCTGATATTAATCTTTAAATGGCTGAAGATATTAAAATTTTCTTGGATCATAGCTAAAAACTCTCTCTTGGGACACCTTGCAAACAAAAAAAAACTAGATCAAAATCGGCGCCGTTTAGGAGCTACGATGCCACAGACGACAGACAGACACACACGTCAAACTTATAACACCCCTCTTTTTCGTCGGGGTATAAAAAAAGACATTCTATGAACGCAGACATTAGTGTTTCCTTTCCGATCCTTTCCTTTCCATATTCATATCTTGTATCCTCTCTGACACATGCCATTGGCGAAATTGTGAAGACGCAAAAGCCATAACCTAAGAAAAAAAGAGACATCAAAATGTTGTAGCCCTCATCGAAGCGAGTTGCGTGGTGCACAACTCACTCACTTGCTTTTGAGTGCAAGCGACGCTAAAGTTCAAAAACTATTATAATATTGTACATACTGGAAAAAGTAAGGGAAACATAATGGAACACACATCATTTCTTTATATTCATTCTCTGAGTTACTAATAGTCCATTAGTTTAACGGAATGCTCTTACGGTGAAGGAAAACATCGTGAGACACTTGCGAAATAATTCAAAGGTTGTGTGTGAAGTTGACCAACCGGCGCTGGGCCAGCGTGGTCGACTAAGGCCTATTCACCCTGATGTCAGGGTAGGCTCGAGCCCCTTGGTGGGGACATGTATGGGCTGTTAACGAGTTTAACGGATCCCTGTAATGTAAAACTTAACCAAAGCATTAAGTTATCTTTTTGGCTTACTTTTACAATATACTCGTAATTAAGTTTGAGTTAGCTAAGATTTTATTCTTGATGATTTCCGTCATATTTGATGTACTATCGTACACCGTACATAGTACCTACTTATATCTTCCTTGCATTATAGGGACGAAAGACGGGAGCCTGCCTTGGTTTGAGCAAAACTTATTAACTTCAATTATTATTGACGTTGAAAAATTATTTATAAAATCTTAAGTAGTTCGTATAAAAGCCTTTTGATTTTGAGTTTTCAGTTAAATGATATACTGTCCTTGTCGCCATGTGTGACACCCACAGTAAGAATTGACACGACAAGGATTTAAGAGTAATAAGAAGTGATTCTGTTTGTCAATATACAAGTTTCTCTACTGCGAAACAGTTCTAAACCTAGAGTTTGACGTACCTACACAATTTGCTTATATCCTAGTACTCTATTATCTGATCCCAAAAACGAAATTAAACTGCGTGCACTACAATTTTTCATCTCTATCCATATTATTAAAATATAATCGATTATTATTTATAAAGAAATTATAAACGTCCACACATTTAAGGTAGCTAGTTTTTTCAGAGTACCTTTTTAAAAACACAGTATTATTTAGGTACGTAATTAAAAGTATAAAAAGATAAGAGGATCGTTATAATTCTATTAATAATGTAACATTAATAAAATTTTAATTTTCATTAAAAAGTTTTAAAGAACCTTTGGTCCTACGATTACCACTAATTTAAATTATCATTCACAGTCGACCCTTAATATGTTTTTATGAACTCTGATACCTATCAGATTAAAAACTTTCTTGGAGAAGGGTTTTCTGTCACTTTTGACAAGCATTGCAAGTTTTAAAGCAAATTTCCAAGATCACTAAATTGAAGTAAAATTCTGATGAACTGGATAAAATTATTCTTCTTAATGCAATTAAAATATTTCTATGAATAAAAGGGTTGTGATTTTTAAATGGACACCTCTTAGAACTTACGACAACTTATCTAATGTTGAATGTGTATTGTATATTGTATATAATGTAATATAATATTTGTAAAAAGAATTTCTTACCTAGATGTATTACAATATTTTTCAAGTATTTTAAATTTTAAGCAATCTAACTAATCAAATTTCAGTCGGAGTAAGCAACTTTGTCTGGTCTCACTAAATATTAAAATTTGTTTTAAACAATTACGACTAGCAGACGGAGAAAAACATGTTAGAAGTTGTGATTCGGGTTCAGACTAGCGTGCTAAGAGCGAGTCTGAGATGTGGGCGGTACACGTGCGGACAAAATTATAACAACTTACTAAAAAGTTTTTTTTTTTTAATTGACCTAATGCTTATGTCGAAAAGGTACGACCAATCAAGCTTCACCGGACTTGTAGGGGAGCGGACTCTACCCCAAAAAAAAGTCATATACCAACGCGTCTAGGGGCGGCTCAAGGGAGCCTCGGACCACGGCCTAGCGCGTGGATATTGAAAAACATCGTGAAGGAGACTATTAAAAAGTAGTACGTGGTGGTACTGTATGGACAAAAGTTCCTCTGAGAATCTGTACTATGACCAGTCTTGCACTAAACTCAAAAAAAGAACAAGATTAACAACAAAAATTGAGAATAATTATTCTAATTCTTCAAATATATTTTTTCGCTTCGATTTAGAAATAATCTTTTTAAATTTTAAATATTGTTTCATAGTTGGCCCCAGTGTATGTATATCTAAAAAAACTATTACTAAATATGTACGAGCACTATTACAAACTGAGGGACTTGTGCCGGATTATTCAGATTTTTTTTTATAAAATGAAATTACTTTTGCTTTACTCAATATTCCTGCGCATAAAACTGTGGTGGCAAACGTTGCGTTGTACGAGTATTGTAACCAAACACCAGAAAATACACACAATACACAGTACGAGTATTGTACAAAACACGAGTGTTTTTTGATTGAACGCAGGTTAAGGCTGCTTTCCACATTTTGTAGTTTACATTGCTAGTAAGCACATATTATGTGTCCTTGAGTGTAAAAACTGAGCCAGATGAACTTTAAAATTCGCCCCGAAAGTCGTTGGCCCCGTGTCTCTGAGGTAAGTAAGGAGGACGGGAGGAGGGGGGAAGTCTATCCAACCAAAGTAGAAGCTGCATACAGCCTAAGGCTAACAGTATAACAAGTAAACCAGTTTAAGAACAGAGCTTGGCTGGCTTATAACACCAATGGCTACGCATATCAACTTAGACTGGAAATTGTTGACCCACGGCTTGTCTATGTTTCACTGCCTTGGTTTACCACTCATTTTGAATAGAGTTAGGGTTTGGTTAGGTTAAAGTAAATTTTGTGGTGGTCTGTGTAATTACTTTAAAGAATTGAGGTACATTGAATTGACCCCTAGGGTTGATTTTATAATATACTAGCCGTCCGCCCACGGCTACGCCCACGTAGTTTTTTATTTTCTTTATTTCCCGTGGTAAAAAGTATCTTAGATGTTGATCGGGGATAGAAGGTACCTACCACTATGCAAAATTTTATTTAAATCGGTTCAACGGTTCCAGAGATTAGCGTGTACAAACAGACAGACATTTTTTTCACAACTTGTATTTTGTGTTCCTTCTTCTATTTTGTGAGCCAATGTATAGACACGCCGATTCTTCAGTTTTATTATAGTACTAGACTAACGACCCGCCCCATTTTTGAATCGGTAAATGGTTATTGTGGGTTATCCCTAAGTATATTATGCATGGTTTATACAAATAAACCTTCCTCTTGAATCACTCTAACGATGAAAAAAAAAAACTGCATCAAAATCTGTTTTAATAAGCACACAATATGGACAGACAGTCGGGAAGTTAGTTTATTTTATACTAGGTATGTAGTGATATTCTTTTAACGTCAAAATTAAATTTTAATGTTTATAATGAAGTTCGTTTGAATATTTTGTTTAATTTCCATTTATAGTTATAATGATAATACATTTGATATAAATTCTTACTTAATTTCGTATCACAAATTACTAAAGTAATGGTTTTCTTTATCTAGACAACATTAAATATGTGCGAGGTAATTACTAAAGACCTATTTCACGAAATTACGATTCACAAACAGTATTAGTTTTACACTACGTAACTAGTATAAAAGAAATAGAAAGGTTCACAAATTAACACTCACTATCTAAGCAATTACGTTAAATTGTGGTCTGTCTGTAGGTTATATATTATGGTTTCTGGCTAGCAGAATACGTATAATGGCAAAGATAATGAGATAGATAACACGTATGAGCACGTGTATAAGATGAGTAATTACTAATTAGGTTAGTATTACATACATGAAATAGAATAAAATTTTGTATAATTTATTTGGTATTAAATATTCAAGTCTATTTTTCAAAAGGAGATGCCTCCTTTTATTTTTTTATTATATTTATGTATACTTTAAATCATATTCCAACCAATTTGAAAACTAAAGTTTCATGGTAAACCTGAGCCTCTTAGTGCTGCAGGGTATTTTTACAATTTGTCTCATTTAACTATTTATGGATTGGACGGTAAAATAATTCTGACATCAAAATAAATGAGGTTAGTCGATGGCCTTACTATCCATCCATCCAAAGAAGAACAATGTAATGTATAACTTAAACAAAATATCATTAAAATATCATCCCATAAACAGGTATTTATTTCACCTATCATAAGTTCAACACAGTGTGTAGAAAATATTCGAGGCGCGGAGTTAGGGCGTTATTACACGTTCGCGTCGCATAGTTGTGCAAATATGCGCCTGAGTTCGCCCTCTGAATTCACCCCCCTTTCACCCCCCTTCCACCCCCCCATACTCCCAACAGAGGAATAGTTTGACAACTCCGCGACGAACATGTATGCTTGCGAAACGTAAAGTGCAGGCAATAAGAAGGTATAAAAAGCTCTCCTTGATTCCATTACATGTTTATGTGCTGGAATGCGTGCAGTTCATTCATAAATTTAGTTTTAATGCCCTATTAAAATGCATCGTTAATGAACTAGATTTTTTGAAATAGTTTTTCCTTTTACTTCAGGGTTATTCATTAAGTCGTTTATCATACAAAAAAAAACTGTGTATTTAAAAGTAAAAGCAAAATAATCAAAATCGTATTCTAAAATACCTATATCAATAACTGTTCGCACTTTGCAGCAATTTTACGCCTCATTTAAATTGCATAATTAAAATTAATTGTTTACTCTATCATAGAGTTACAATTTTAGATAGCAACATATTTCAGGTGATAAATGTTTTTGACTCTGCAACTCTGTAATATGAAGCACTTTGCTTAAGGCGGCACCTTGAAAATTTTAGTGTTTTTTGAATCGATGATCCTCGTAATTTGTACAAGTACGTATTATGATTGTCAGATATACATAACTTGATCATATAATCTAAATACTCATCTGATTGGAAACACGTTTTCTCAACATTTTATCGATAGAAAATCGCGTCAAAGTAACACCTTCTATTATCTTTTTTCACTTCCTATAGGTAAACGGCAACGTACTAGACGTTGAAACTTAGTTACATGTATGGTATTCAACCTTACTAAAATCTAGTCTAGAAACATTTTTATTATATGTAGTACTTTTTCTATAAATGGACTCCCAAGAACTTGGCACTTACGCTGTTTAGTTCTAGCGCGCTAACAGCACACCTTTCTCGGTTCCACATGTACGGTACCGCTTAGCGCTATTACTGTCCTGCACTGCCATCAGTGGTCCGTTTACTTTGCCGCGCAGATAAACCACGCCTCTACTGCGATTTTAAGTTTTTCAAGGTGCCGCCTTAAAATATTGGCACAGCAAACATCACATATTAATTCATAAACTCATACTATGTTATTTTTATTTGTATTTCGTTATTACCATGTTGGTTTTGTGAACCAAAACATACAGATTAGTAATTTTAAAATTAAATTAAATAAACTTATTCTGTAATTTCAATTTGTTTGCAACCCATTCATCTGTAAAAATAAACAATTCTTCAATAAACATAAATAAGTAAATGCTTTTAGTTTACCATGTAGAAAGAAATAACTAAAAATTCTCACTGAAATAGAGTTAAGTTCTATCATGGTACCATTAGGTACAAAATGCTACAATTCACAGTTTAAAATTCTGTATTCATTGCATTAACAGTTAATCTCAAAATGAACCATTTGATAAATTGACTACGCAAATTACTCTGAAATGTACCTAGTAATTTGTGTATTTAGTAGCGCTGCTGGTAGTAGTACGAGTATTTCATGCATAGCTCGGAACTTCTTTCCCACCGGCGCGTGAAGCATCCCAGAATCTGACGAGGCATCCTAGTTGGAATGCCCTGGAGTTTCACTGAAACATGCTTTGTGGGCATACGATTCTACGTTTGCAAAATGTGATTGAAAAAGTTTCGAAAGCCATATTCAAAAAATTTAATTTGAAATCAGAATTATAAGCGTTTTTTTACGTCGAAGCTAATAAATATCAAGAACCAAAGCTTTACAAATAATGTTTGGTGAGTTTCAAGCAACTTATATAGACAGAGACATGTTTTGATATTAGACAATACATTTTTATTAATTTTTGAGGTGCAAAGTTAAATTTAATAGATATGCATACGTATTTACTAGAATTATCATAACAGCCTAGCTCAAATATAAATTGAAAATGTTTGCCTAAGCGAGATTCAAATCCACTACTATGAGTATAAGAGATAGGTATATTTACTACTAAACTATGGAGACAATTTGGGAAAGAACTTCTTCAAGGCTTAGTGTTTAATTTATCAAAAAGCGGAAGCAGACAAAAAAATTGTAACGAACGATTACTAAAGTAAAAATAACAAATTAAAATTATAAAAGCAATCTTTTCTACATTTTTTAAATTTATTTAGAGTTCACTAAAATCAAATCAAAACAACAAAAAGTGCAACTCAAAACCTGTAACCAGGAAGTGTAATTGGGAGAAGATTAAAGAAAATAAGCTTTATTTTCGAGACTTGAAAATTTTAAGGAACATAAGTACCATAATTTTTTATTTAATTAGTAATTGCCAACAGAATAAACCAAACCTGGAAGCACTGGCACAGTATTTCACAAAACTCCCCCAATAACTTTGCATGGACCAAACGAGGGCAAAAAGGAGCGAGTGTAAAACTGCGCAGTGCATAGTGGGCGATGACAATTAACAAGTTGGCCGAGCGCACAGTGGGCTCGTTGGAACTGCCATAGGACAAGAATAAAATCGAACGACAACGCTTTTAAAAATGCTCGTTCATTGCTTGCTTTTTACCGATATTACAACGCTTTTTCTAAAGTGTTTGTGAAAATGAATTAAAATGTGATGCTTGTTTAAAATACTACTCCGCAGTTGAGTGGTAAAACACTAGTTTTGCATTATTAATGTCCAGGGTTCGAGTCCCAATGGGTGAGGCTGAGTCAACAAATCTTCTATAATATAAAAATACTTTGAATTTAAATTACAACATAATATCTAGAATTAAGGCTACTGAATATAAAAAAACACTGAAAGAAACCAAATTATGCACGAAAAAAACTCTACAAACGATACACGAAACGCTATTATTTAATAAATAAAATTATGCGGACGCCCGAACCGCTCCCAAGCGATAAATAGGGAAGTGTCCTCGGAAAAAAGTAATCGATTCTAATTAATCCCTTTGTTAGATTATCGAAAAAAAATTAACACGTATTTTTTTTTTTCAATTTGACGAAGATTTACCGAATCAAAATGTATGAGAAGGGTACTATGACGTCACTTGTTTCGTACAATTTGTATGGCGGCGTGTCGTTACTGGAAATTTCAAAGTGCTGTATCGTCGGCATTTTTCGTTTGCCAGACGAAAAAAAAAATACGTGTACCTACATTATTTTTTAGTAATCTAACTGACGGACTAATTAGATTTTTTTAGGACACTTCCTCATTATTGCATTATTGAAAACGCACGACAACCGACCAAATTGTTTGTTTACAATAAAATACGACGCACGAACCGCGAACAGATCTATCTGTTGTATTGTAAGAAGTAGAAATTAAAAAAAATATAGATAATATCAGAGATGCACAGAGAGCATTTCAAATCAACTACAATATGGTTGGGCCGCGGTTCCGCCTGCATACTTTACCCGCAGTCTGATTCTTTGAGGCGTCTCGGGTTAATTTCCCAGCGGACACAGTCGCGTGCGCTAGCTAGTTATTTTATTACAGGTTCGCCAGAATTGGAATTCAAATTTCCAATATAATATTTTCTGTTTTAAACGTTTTTTTTACAATAAATAAAATTACAAGATCTTTGGCGTTACATAATAATCGTAAGCTTATACTATACAACCTGAACAAGAACATTATTTTGTAGTAAAATGAGCTATACCACAGATTAAAAAATAGTTACTATGCTATGGCTAATAAGTCATGAAGGAAAAAAAAATTCCACGCCCAAAATTAAAATTTGGGCGCGAAGAATTTTTTCTTCCTTCATGCTATAGTACATAAGAGACACAAAACTTAACTAGAAGAGTTTTGCTGTTTCAGATTGTTTACATTAGTAAGTTAAAACTTTATTTAAGTACCTACCTACCAAATTTCATTTGAAATTGTTCAGCTTTTTTATGAAAGCCGAACAAAGACAAACCCACAACAATCTTTATTTACGCATGTGATGTAATAATTCTTGGAAACATGTAAGTCCCTATTAATTTGTACGCCACGAATATTTCGGTTCATTAATTTAAATGCAAATAGAGATAAACTCTGTTTGTGTCTGATTCCAGCAAATAAACGCGACTCGAGGCTCAAAGAAGTTACCTATTAAAATTGAATGCGTTAAACCAAATTTCAAAAAATAGTAAAAAATATGTTTCTTTTAAAACAGGATGTTCCGTAGGAATAAGACATTTACCCGCAATAAAATGTAGTCTATGTTATTCAGGGTGAATGTAGCTTTCTAATGGTGAAAGAATTTTTGAAATCGACACATTAGTTTTTGAACAAACATACACACAGAAATACAAATCTTTCCTCCTTATAATTTTAGTATGATTATATAATTAGTTTATGTGTGTGTGTGTGTGTGTGTGGTTTTGTATGCTGCGTTGTTTCATTTTATACAGGTCTGCATATAACACGTGATATAACCGCACATTTATGTTTTTTATTAATCTCATTTAAAAACAACAATTATCACCTGTTGTAACTTGTTACCCATGTTAACACATTGTATGAATCTAAATATTTTTTACTGTGCCAAAAGGAATGAAATAAACAAAGAAACAGCTCTTTGAACACACCACACAAACAAATTTGAATTGGGATATTTACTCAGAGTAATTATTAATTAAATTACATTTTCAGTATTGTGTAATACATCCTATATTATTTAAACTACGTAATAATTTATTTATATTAATACACAAATTGTCATTCAGAGTTTAACGTTAGCAATTTATAATACATACAGAAAATAAAAATAAAATGCATACATTCTTCTGTATATGGATAAAAAAGGTCACCCCGTAATATTTAATATTAAGTGATAAACTCTAATCTTGAAGTATATTTGAAAATAAGAGGAAAATACAAAAGATGCGACACTGTGGAGTTTCTTCTGCAGTTCTTCTCACATTGCACGAACCTTTTTAAACTTGTATATTCGTTTGTAATTCGTTTGTACGTAAATAAATGTTTCCTAAAACCTAACTAAGTAAAAAAAAGTCTATAAAACGATTCTTGCAATAACGTAGTGGTAGGTACCGATCTAAAGAGGCATACTTTTTTTTCACATTTCTCTTTATAGACAACCATAAGCTGCTATTATGGGAGTGGGCAGAGAAGCAACACTCTACACTCCATGTAAAAAGCTCTAAATTATTTAAAGTTCATGCTTAGAATAAAATATAATTAACTATATTGCACACAAAAAATACAGTCCAGGGTGGACTGCAGTGCACCAACGAATAATTAGTGTGATAACGAGCAGCCTTATTGTTTAGGTATTTGAAATATAGTATTTTTATTTATATGTTGGCAAATGTACCACACCATTTAAAGATAAGTAGTACAAAAAAGTTTTCCAAAGAGCCATTGTTCGGAGCATTGTACATCTGCCAAGAACGACCGCTCGAAGGCTACCGGAGGAGCCGCGGTGAATGTAAAAGCGCGCTATACTAACAATCGCTATTTGCAACAATGGAGGGAATCAGTACAAGGCACTGTGGGCCTGATTCTGTTTATCGTAGTCGTAAATTTAAAAACTATAATAATATGCGCCTTTTTCACGCACATTAGGTACAAAAAGGGACTGGATAATTTAAATTTTGTTCTAAAGATCCTAATACTTACTTCATTTTTATATCAATAACTTTGTATTTTCTTTAATTTTCTCTCTATATGTCAGGTATTAGTAAGCATGATATCAATTTTCCTCACCTTATGGTTTAATTTGTATATCAGCAGAGATTACACTGCACTATCTATCTATCTCTCTTTTATCCCATCATTTGCGATCTTCTCGATCTTTCTCTCCTAGTACTATTTCGCCAAAACAGTAATTATGGTATAATACAGTCCACCTTTCTTAACAAACCGTTCACGTGTCTTTTGCACAATTGTAGGGAGCATGTAAAAATATCTCAAATAGAAAAACACCAAATTTGGTAGCTACGCTCTTATTTTAAGATGCCATTCATTCAAAGTTCGTTTCGTTCACCTTCCGTCGTTTTTTACTCCACGAGAGAGAAGGGAGATATAAAATGTTTATATTATCCGCTCACGTGACCCAGTTAACCAGGGATTAACAAATGAAATCATCCGTTAATCGACAATGTAAACTAACGATTAACAATATAAAACACTCGTTGATTGACCTTGCAAACTCCTGGTTAACAAGGCCATTTTTGCTCACAGCTGTTGAAAAATGATCCTTTTCTTCTAAATAACTAAGTCTAATAATGTTATCGTACTTGCTTCGTATTCTCTATTAAATTTGACGTCTAAAAACCGGCAACACAAGCCCACCACTAGCAAAATTTAAAAAAAAACAATGTCAAAGTGCAGTCTGTCAGTTGACCGCACGGAGTACGTCACGTCGCGTGTTATTGAAAAGTTTTGTGGGTTTTTTAATGATAATCTAAAGGAAATACACTTGTTTTTCGGTAAGTACACACTTTAATCTATTTTATTACAAGTTGTCACAGGTTTTTACTAAATTCACCTCGATTTCAGTACTTTACCAAACCCCTTTCTAACGGCTGTTCATTTTTCTTTAAACAAGGGTGTATAATTATTGATTCTCATATTTCTCAATAATGATAAAAGATTATGCTACAATTGTTATCAGTTTGGTTGAATATGAAATAAACTTTGTATTAAAGCAATACTTTGGGAATAGTTGACCAATTATTTATTTAAAAAAGTCTTAAGAGTTTCACAACGCGCGCCGCCGATATTTTCCGAAAATTCAAACCTTTATAAACGCAAGTTATTGTACTAACATTGGTATTGTTTTTTTGCTTTCTTATTAATTATTAATATTTTAAGATATTTCTAATGAAAAAACGATATGTCATCGCTTTAATTTTTGAGTTTTGAACAATTTTGCAAAAGTCGCGCTAAAAATTCATAATCTCCATTTTCACGACTCTATATATCAAAAACTGGATCGCTTTTCAAATAAAATGAGCCATAGTAGCATGACTCATTCATTCAGCAACCCATAAATCAACACTTGATAGTGTTTTTGTAAGAAACCAAGGCACAATGAGCGTTTTTGTGCCACTTGACGCGGCGCGCGCTCGGGTTAAAATAAACAAATGGATCGCGGGCGAGTTACGGTAGGTTGAGACGGCGGGCGCGGCCGTTCAACTGGGTATTGGGATGGCGGCCTTGGGCACGTGAGCGGTTATGTGTCTTAAAAGAGTTACTACCATTCATTCAAAATTCAATCCCTACATCTCCTGCCCTTTTCTAATTCCATCTAAAGACAAAGACGGGTGACTCTTCGATTTCAGAGTGTGGCTTATAGAATCATCGCCAGTCTGTACCCTGCTTTATATTCAGCTGGTTCATGTAGCCTTGCCTTTATTCCACTCACGAAATAAATCTTTCTTATTTATCCTTTCCACAACTAACCTGTTGTTTTTTCTTCGTATTCTCCGGTTTTTTCTTTATGTGGCGGCTAGATTGAATGAATTCTGCACGCTTTGAATCTCGTATTTGATATGAAGTGGAGAAATAACTTATATCTAGGTACTTATGTGATGGGATTTAGAAATCCAAGATTATAGAAATCTGAAAATATACTTAAAATATTGTGAACATACAAAGTGTAGAGTAAAGTTAATTTTCGGGATCGGTTGATCTCTTATTCACCTTTGTAAGTTTATTCATTCGTCAATCTTAGTTTCTTTTTTTTATTTATTCATCTTTTCAATTTTTTTATTATAAGTTACTAAATACTAAACTAAACATCAATTTAAAAATTTTCTCAACCTCAACCACATTTGTTAACACAGTCAAACATATTGCCGATTGGCCTATCAAATTATCCAAAAGCAACAATTTAGCACATCTGAACCAGTTAATTAACGCTCTAATTCGAAATGAGCGCAAAATGTTCCAAAATCCGCCGCGTGGTGCGCTGCGTTATCTCTCTCTGAGCTTCAATAGTGTATTTCGAAACACGTTTCATATACAAATATAGATGAAATACAATAACTTGTCGTAATTCTAACAAGTTTGTTTTTAAAATATACTATCCATTGAATTATTGTGTGGATTAAAGATAACTAAAACAGATTTACAAATAAGTGGAATCTCAGTATTTTTCTTTAGGTAAAAACTTTTTTACTTACCCTATTCTAAGTTTAATTTGAGAAATACAAGTTTGATATCTTTTATAAAAATTTAAAGTCAAAATAAAAGATTTTGAAGAAAAAAAACGTATTAATTGTAGCAAAATACTTTAATTTTTTATTTCAATTTTGTATGGTACTGAAGATTTTAATGTTTTATTGAAAATCTTATTAATTTCTTGTACAGCAGCGTTAAGATTTTTTAAATAAATTCTAAAACTACTCCTTTTTATTATTACATCTCAATATTTATTAATGTTTGAACAGAAAGTTGTCTGCATGCCCATCTGCATTTCACTGTTTCTGTACGTTTCCCATAAAATAAGAGTTAGTTGTATCGTGGTTGGAAAGCTCAACGCAGCGTGATTGTAAAGCTGACCTAATAGATTATGCTAAACTACGCGATTGCAGCGGCCATGTTTTGTTGCCGCGGGCTGCCCGCATACAAAACCCTCCCCGCTCCCCGCTACACACTGGTGTGTGCTGGTGTCTATCCCGTGTCGATTTAGGACGAAACCAAACAAACGAACTGCATAATATATTATTTTGGCTGGATGTAAAAGAGTTGCAACTTTTTTCCAAGTGCAAAGTAATTATCTAATAGTGTATAAGCGTCGACAGCGTACTGGTTACGACCGTTTTGTACGTTTACTCGATGCTCTGCTTTCGCTCAGAAAACATCGTAAGAAAACCTGAACACTCCTGCGAATATATTCAAAGAGTCGTTTGTAGAGTTGACCAATTTGGGCAAAGCTGGTTGACTAAGGCCTAATGACCCTAGATTCAAACTAGACTTGAGCATCGCGGTGGTGGGAGCCAGGTAATGTGCTAATACAAACAATGGTAGTAACTTTATAAATAATTTTTCTTATCTTAAAACAATATAGTTCTGATATTTGAGTCCAGAAATTTTGAAAATGGAGTAGGAGAAAAACTTAGCATGCGTAGCTCTTGTATAATATTGTGTCAAGATATTTTTTGCAAAAACTAATTACATTGAATACTCAAGTAGTCTCGTACTTGATATGATGGTAGTAGCTTTAATTTACTTTTCAAATACAATTTTCTTTAATAGAATTTTTATACAATATTATTGAAAAGCGTATTTATTTTTATCGCTCCAGATCTTTTATTGAATCAACGATTGTAGCACTCGCGCGTTTTCAGAATTTCATTGGAAAATCGCTTAAAAAAGTAATAGAAAGACCATTATTTTCTTTGCTGAAATTGTAAAATTGTTTTTGGGCGAGGTTTTTGGAGGTTATAGAGCAGACTTCTTTAGGTTGACGATGTATAATAAATTCATAGACTTAAATTACATCAATATAAAAATAAATATAAGCATTCGTATTTATTATAATGCGAAAAAATTATGTGTTAGATTATTATAATAATGAATGCTAGAGAGTGTATTAATTCTAGAATAACGAAAAGCATCCAAGTAAATCTAGTTCTACCCATAAAAGGCTTTCGGGATTGGCAATCCTTTATGGGCTTTTTTGTAGGAGGCAACTAGCCCCCAGACACCTGGATGAAATAATCAGGCGTCGTTACGAAGCGTTTTGTGCGCGCCATTGCGAATTATTTTCTTTTCACTTACCCGTGGTTAGGGCGGCTAGTCACGTACCGCCTTCCTCTCGGTATACTCCTATTTACACTTTCATACCAGCCAAGCTGAACAATCGCTGGAGAAAATGAGTCGTGCAGGAAAACTGAGTTGTGCGACAACGACATCCTCCGACTAGATGGAGCGACGATCTGCCTATTGGTGTGCTTTAGGTATTTTCTTTTTAATTGACCTATGCCTGTGTCGAAAAAGTACGACCAATCAAGCTTCACTGGACTTGAGTTTATGGTAATGATAAAAATACATTCGTTTGAGACGAGATTCGGTCTTGGTTTGAGCAAAGCTAACTTTTTAAAGAAACCTATGATGAAAAAACATTAAGAATTTTCTGAATTTTGTATTTTTCCAACTAAAAGCTCTGGGTCTTAACTTTCATACCTTACCTGCTTTAAATTATTCCGATTTCTTATTTTTTTTTAATTGTGATACCTACTTTTTTTCTATTTGAATGTCTATTAAAATAATTTATTTCAAAAATTGTGTTATCCACTTTACTTTTATCAGCATAGCAAACTAAATTATAATTACTTATTCCAAAATTTATGATTTTAACTAGACGATCCTACATTCATCGAGCCAGTAATTTTTCGAATCTTGTTTACGGACTCAGAAAATTGGTAAGTAGTCGATCAAATTATACCTACCTGAGCAACGGCACTAACAGGAATAGCCCACCTCACCTGCTCCAAAGAAATCTATTTCTGAACCATCGCAATCCGATTTGTGGGAGTTGTACAAAAACGTCTTTACATCGACGGGCGGCGGTGGCGGCGGCTACTACGTGACGCCGGACGCAGTTCCCAAACGCGAGCGGCGCGTGACCTTCCTCACTTGCGAGAGAGGGGGCAAAAGGGGGCAAAGAATAATTATTGATAGTATGGTATGACCATGTTTCATTTAGTGATAATTTAAAGTAATTTGCGCTATTTAAAATACATTTTGAATGCGGTATAGCAGCAGCAACAAGATTGTAAAATAATTATTTTTCTTCTCGACGCCGCCGGTATGATTTTATGTTTGTGTAATTATTTTCTCTGTAACTTAAAACGGCTTGATGGATTTTAGACTCGTTTAAATAGTAAATGTGATACTGAGTACGAGTATATTAAAATTATAAAAAATACGTGTGCCGGATTTTTAACGGCAAATTGTGTGTATTCAAACATTTTTTTACACAACCAAGAGAATCTGCAGCAGTAACAAGGAATGCCTGTGTATGTGTGTGTAACTAATAACAATTGCGATTCTCAACCCGCCAGCTAATTGTGAAGAATAAAGTAATAAAGGAAATGAAGGGGAAATGTAATTTTGCACTGGGCTGAAAGTAGTGTGACTTCAAAAACTTTTTTTGAATTTAATTTATTTTTAAATATTGCCAACACATATTAAATGGAAACACTCTGATAGGTAGATAACGTTATATTACCACAGTATTCAGAGAGAGTTTCATAAAAGAAACAAAAAGGTACTTACGTAACGTAGAGAAAAATTATTCAGCGGTGTAACAGGGTAACCTACCTGTCAAACGCAGTGATTATTTCAATAAAGACTAGTCCATAGTAGTTACCCAGCGACCGCCTACACAACCAATATAAGTAACCAGTTATGTAAGGAAAATTATATCCTATGACTTTTCTAAATATATTTTATCACTTAAACCATTAAGTTATTTTAACGTGAAAGCTGAATTAATGGAAGCTGAAGATGGGATTATTATCGTATCAAAATATTAGTCAGAATCATGAATTCATCGCAAATAATTTGATGGTATTTCAGTCTCAGCGTTACGCCGTAGTTTTAGAGTAATATTTTAGCTAAGTAGATTCGTTTCTCACGAAATATATTTTCGTGAAACTCTAAAACTTATCGGATTAAGACGTACTCGTATTTTGAATAGAAATAGGACGTTGCTAAACTGAAAGTTTCAACTCGTGCGCCGCTAGAATTGCTTTTGTTCAAAATTGTTGTGTCGAGAGCGGTGCGAATGCGATCGTTTGGATCCATTCTTCTCAAAGGCAGAGAAAAGCGTTCAGGTGTTTTATAGTATACAGATAGGAAGGTGGAAGCGTGAGGTATAGCTTGTTTTAGTGCCTCCTTAGATAGGGACCTTGTTGAATTGCTTGAGAACCCAAACATCCTAGAGTCAGGATTGCAATTAATAATTATGATCACAAAATTCTATACGTAGTTAAATTTTGAAATTATTTGGGCTTGTTCCGCTTGCGTATTAATTAATTGATTCCTTTTTTAAAGGTGAATAATAAAAAGCTTTTTTCTGATAAATATACTGCTGAATATGAAAATAATCCTTAGTAATATTGTAAATGCAGAAGTGTGTTTGTTTGTTTGCCCTCCTTTAAGACTGAAATTAAGCAACGGATTCAAATATTTTGGTACATAAATGTAGGAATGGAACGTAAGAAGTATGAGTGAAACGAAATGTAAGTTTGAACGAATGATGATGAACGATTGGAGAGAGTGAGATGAGAATGAAAGAATGAAGGAAGATTGATTCTTGTTGTATTCGAACGACCATGATACGATTCTTTTGTTGCTCTGTAATTTTTAATGAAAATAAAACTTCAATTGAGATTATCAAGAATTTAATTCGAAACCCATTATCCCACAATTTTGGGGGCTCGTCCGGGATACAAGTTTCGAAGGAATCACGAAGATTACGACTTTGAAGAAAAAAAATAACGACGACACGACGACGACCACGTTTTTTTCAACGGAGCCATCACGACGAAAAACCGGCAAATTACTTGATAAACGACGCAATACGACGACGATCAAACAGGAAAACAAGGATTACGACGAATAAAGAAGAATACAAAGACGAAAACTCAAGGATTACGACGATTTCTACAGATAACGCAACGACGACAACATGCCAAGACACAGAAAGAATGACGATGACGAACCGAAGAAAGACCAGCATCCACCTGCCCAGAGCATTCTCATGCTACTCGAAGAAGCTATCCCCAAATTTACTGGAACAGACAAAACCTACAGCGTAACGAAGTGGTCCCAGGACATAGAAGATAATGCTGAGATCTTTAGCTTGACAGATACGCAGACCTTGCTAGTGGCGCGAAGATCGCTATCAGGAGCCGCAGCATTATGGTTACGAACAGAAAAACCATTTGCTACCTATGACGAGTTGAAGGTCGCGCTGACGAAAGAATTTCCAGATGTAGTTAATGTGAAAGAAATCCATGAGTTGATGGCAAAACGTAAGCTACAACACAACGAAACCTGCTATGAATACATGCTACATATGAAAGAATTGGGCAAACGAGGTCGACTACCAGACTATGTATCCATACAATACATAATAGACGGAATCACCGACTATGAGTCTAACAAAATCATACTATACGGTGTCACGACCTATCCTGAGCTAAAAGAAAAACTCAAAATATACGAAACAATAAAAAGAAAGACTGGAAAACCGAGAAGTGAAACGACTGATAAGACGACTGATAAGACATTTACAAAGAGAAGTGCCCGTTGCTACAACTGTGGAGAGGTTGATCATACTTCAAACGATTGCCCTCATCGTGATAAGGGTTTGAAGTGCTTTCGGTGCAACCAGTTTGGCCACATAGGAGCTAAATGTGATGCAAACAAAACGAATTTTGAATCAAGATACCATAGACCGAACTCGAATCATTCTCCAAGTACGGCAACCGGAGCGACGACGTCACACGCGCACACTTCACGACGTTCGATGTACGTCAAGTTGGTACAAAGTCAAGATGGCGACAGCAACGACCAATCGCAGAATGGAAACTATGACGCAGAATCACGACACTCGCAAGATGGCGGAGAAACGTCAAATGTTCTCAATACGAGTGTAAACAAACCAAAGAATATCACGAAAAAGCCTATAAAATGGATAAAAATTAATGGAAAATGTGCGATGGCACTGATTGACAGTGGCAGTGACTTAAATTTAATGTCGATAAAATGTTTTAACGCCAGTAAGACAAAAAATTACGAAGCCGAAGATGTACAGTTTACTGGTGTTGGTGGAAAATCAATTTCCTCACTTGGAAAATGGTTTGGAGAGATGGAAATAGATGGAAACATATACGAAACGATTATGCACATAGTACCTGACGATGTTATGCCCTACGAAGTGATAATTGGGCAAGAATTGTTGAAAGATGTGACATTTGTGAGTACAAATGGATCAGTGACAATAACTCCAGATTTAGAAGACTGGTTGAATGAAATTCACTTTACTGAGATCGATTACGACAGCAATCCCCAAATACGAAGCTTAATTCAGAACTACAAGCCCGAAAAAGTAAAGGAAGCACCCATTGAGTTAAAAATAATTCTTAAGGATGACCAACCAGTTGCATTCAGGCCTAGAAGATTATCCTTAAAAGAACAAAGTGAAGTTGATCAGCAAATAAAACAGTGGCATGAAGAAGGCATAATAAAGCAAAGTAACTCTGACTACGCAGCTCCAGTCGTGCCAGTCAGGAAGAAGGATGGTTCAATGAGGGTGTGCATTGATTACAGAGGTATCAATGAAAAAATGGTCAAAGATGAGTACCCACTACCCTTGATAGAAGCACAGATAGACCAGTTATCAAAAGCAAGAGTGTTTAGTAAACTAGACTTGAAGAATGGCTTCTTCCACCTGAAAGTACACGAAGACTCAATAAAGTATACAGCTTTTGTGACCAGCCATGGGCAATACGAATTCCTACGTGCACCTTTTGGGTTATCCAACTGCCCCAAGGTTTTCATGAGATTTATTAACATCATCTTCAGAGATCTCATTGAGAGGGGAATCGTGTTGATTTTTATTGACGATATTATAATACCAGCAGAAGATGACCAACAAGCAATTGAAAGACTTAAAGAAGTACTGAAAGTGGCAGCAGACTACGGTCTTGATATCAACTGGAAAAAGACACAACTGCTTAGCCGGAAAATAGAATATCTGGGACATATTATTGAAAATGGAAATGTGTACCCATCGACAGAGAAAACTGATGCTGTAATAAGATATCCACAGCCAAAGACACTGAAAGAGTTACAGAGATTCCTAGGACTAACGTCGTACTTCAGGAAATATATACCACAATATTCAAAGATTGCTTCATGTCTGACTGATCTACTAAAAAAGAATAATGAGTTCACATTCAACGACAATCAAATAAACGCATTCAACACCTTGAAGAAAATAATGGCAAGTGAACCAGTACTGAAAATCTATGATCCAGACCTGGAAACAGAGTTACATACTGACGCATCAATGGAAGCAGTATCAGCTATACTACTGCAAAGAAATAAAGAAGATGGACGACTTCATCCTGTACATTACATGAGCCGAAAGACGACAGATGCTCAAAGAAAATACTCAAGTTACGAGCTGGAAGCTCTAGCCATCATAGAAGGAATTAAGAAGTTCAGACCTTACCTGTTCGGAGTCAAGTTTAAGATTGTGACAGACTGCTCAGCATTTGAAATGACCCTGAAAAAGAAAGATATTAATACTAGAGTGGCAAGATGGATTTTATTTTTACAAGACTACACATACACAGTTGAACATCGCCCAGGCGATAAAATGAAGCATACTGACGCCCTCAGCAGAGCACCCTATGTTGCTATCATTTCACCAATACGTGAGAGCATTATAAGAGCACAAGAAGCAGATGAGAAACTACATGCTATTATGGAATTAATAAAAGCACAAAATACTTACCAAGACTATACAATGATAAATGGAACACTGTTCAAGGGGCAGGAGCAGCAACTTGTAGTACCTATAAAAATGGAACAAGAAATAATTAAAAGAGCACATGATAATGGACATTTTGGAAAGAGAAAGACGATAGAACTAATAAGCAAAGATTACTACATAGAAGATCTAACTAAGAAAGTAGAAAGCCACATTATGAACTGCATACCATGCATACTATCTAATAGAAAAGAAGGAAAGCAAGAAGGCTACCTAAATCCTATACCTAAAGAAGACTTACCTTTGGAGACGCTGCACCTGGATCACATTGGCCCCTTCACTGAAACAAAGAAGATGTACAACTATATACTTACTGTAATAGACGCCTTCACGAAGTTCACATGGTTGTTCCCTGTGAAGTCCACAACTGCTAAGGAAACCCTGATGAAAATGCAAATTCACCAGCAGACGTTTGGCAATCCTGCTAGATTTGTAACTGATAAAGGAACGGCATTTACTGCCCATGATTTTGAAGAGTATTGTAAAGAAGAAGGAATCAAACATGTTACCATAACCACAGGTGTACCAAGAGGAAACGGCCAAGTAGAGCGAATTCACAGAGTTATAAAATCAACCTTAACGAAACTCTGTATAGACAATCCTGATCAATGGTACAAGCATACAAGTAGATTGCAGAGAGCTCTAAATAGCACTTATCAACGCAGCATAAATACCTCACCATACGAACTTATGGTAGGAACAAAGATGAAGATGAAGGAAGATGTAGCAATATATGACATGCTGCTGCAAGAAAATATAGACAGCTTCAATGACAAAAGAGAGGAAAAACGGGTCGAGGCCAAAGCCCAGATTCTTAGAGTGCAAGAAGAAAATAAAAGAACATTTAACAAGAAAAGGAAGGAAAGTTACAAATACGGAAAAGGAGATCTAGTTGCTGTAAAGCGAACCCAGTATGGAAATCAAATGAAGCTCAAGCCGCTATACTTAGGCCCTTATAGAATCACAGAAGTCAAGGGCAATGACCGCTACATTGTAGAGAAGGTCAATAGGAAGGATGACGGACCCAACAGAACTAGCTCTGCAGCTGACTTCATGAAGAAATGGCCTGACAACAACATTGTCTGAGGACAGACAAGAAGTCGGATGGCCGAAGATGTAGGAATGGAACGTAAGAAGTATGAGTGAAACGAAATGTAAGTTTGAACGAATGATGATGAACGATTGGAGAGAGTGAGATGAGAATGAAAGAATGAAGGAAGATTGATTCTTGTTGTATTCGAACGACCATGATACGATTCTTTTGTTGCTCTGTAATTTTTAATGAAAATAAAACTTCAATTGAGATTATCAAGAATTTAATTCGAAACCCATTATCCCACATAAATATATAAAGAGCTTGAAAGTGACAATAGGTAAATTACTTTTTACCGCGGGAAAATATATAATTCCACTTACTGCCGCGGACGGACAGTTAGTCAATAATCCTACTCCTAAAATAAGTACATTTTGTAATTTCTAGATATACACCGTAAATCCATAATCTTTTATGAAATGTTGTTTAGTTGGTGAAATAGAAATAGCAACTTTGAGCAGTAAAATAACTACATGTTTGGTTTACCTACCCTTTCATTTGAATGCAACTCCGTTGAACTGTACCTACATATAATTTAACTGAATGTGTACAAAAGCCAAAGGATTATCGTTTCACATACTAGTTTCTGTACAACAATTTCTAGAACATTCCATTTGGACCAACTCAAAGCGATTCGTCGACAATTCCATTCACGAAACAGACGCTTGTTCGAATCGCTCCAGTATTGCACTATTCGAATATCAAAGCTACGTAGAAGACTTGGAGATGTTATTACATGGCCCATAAAGTTTGAAATAGATAAAGAACGATATGAATTATTTTTATTTTTTGTTAGCGATATCATAGTAAATAATAATTACTGGCCACTACCGTACCATTTCTTATATACTATGAAAGATGCAATTCCTGTGAAGTTTCTTCAGTCATTATTTTCAATAGAAGTGTGCCAAACTGTTGAAAAATATATTTTTTAAGTTTTAGAGCTTACTATTTAAATTCACTTGTTAGCGTTGAGTTATATACAATTTTATGAACTTGTAATAAAACTGATATAAACTAATAAGCGAAATTATTATAAAACATTTGACATCCAGCCAGTACAGTTTTCATGAACCAAATCCACAAAAGTAGGTGTATATTGGGCATTCTAAAACACATTTCATCATCCACCGTTTCACTTCACTCCGTTCACAGCGCGACGCTACGCGTCGCCCCGTTCACTGCGTTCTTGAAACGATGGATGACAAATGCGTTTTAGAATACCCAATATAAAAGATAAAATAGTGCTTCGTTCAACCTACACACGTGTTGCATGCATTTGTTTTAAAAAACACTTACCTATCGATCTGTTTGTAGAACAAAACACTCACTGAAATTAACACTGCTTTACTATTTTCAAGATTTAGATTTTTTAAGATTATCCATTTACTTATTTTTTTTACGACTTAATAATGATGATAAACACTTAAACTGGATGAGGCTTCCTAACTGCTAGGACTGGATCCTCGAATAAGTGTTCACACCACACCACAATCTAGAGTATTATAAGACACGAACTGATGATAAAAACTTAAACTGGTTGAGGCTTCCTGACTTTCAGGACTGGATCCTCGGATAAGTGTTCACACCACAACATAATCCTGAGTACTTATTTTAAGACACGATATGATCACTTAAACTGGTTGAGGCTTCCTGACTTTCAGGACTGGATCCTCGATTAAGTGTTCACACCACACCATAATCCTGAGTGTTTTAAGACATGATATGATGATAAACACTTAAACTGGTTGAGGCTTCCTGACTTTCAGGACTGGATCCTCGAATAAGTGTTCACACCCATACCACATCATGTACAAATTAATAAAGTTCCCTAATGAAAACACGTTCATAGACACTAAATAATGCACCACAAATGACTCTAGTAACATGTCAACTAAACTGCACACTAACCATTTCAGAACATAGAGTATGAGCCACAAGCAAGAGCGATTTCAAACTTGTCACCATTCAAATGAAAGTCTCCGAAAAAATTACACAATTTAAATACATATCATCTAAAGTTTTATACGTAGCTATACTAGTCTATGCTCAAAGCTTCGCTCTCTTTTTAATTTTTCGGAATGTAGTTCACTCTATAGAGTTTTCACAAAAGCTTTTTTATATAGTTCTTATATTACGGAAAACTTTGTATCCCCGTATCATCTATTTAGGAGGTTAATTTTGGGAAATCCTTTCTAAGGAAACTGTTTAAACAATATTGTTTACAATAAATTCCCCTTTTTATTTGATTTAAACAAATCAAACACCCTATTATTTTGGCGAAGTTGTCAATTTTAATATAAATTTCCATTTATTTTTGAAAGTCACTTTTATTATATCTTATCTTACAATGGATACCAAGTGTTAAATTTTATATTTGTATAGATCCCTTCCACACAAACTAAGAGAAATCTAATCATCACGCGATCGCTATTGACTTAGCGTTCTAGCATACTCAATAGGCTAAGTACGACTTTTCTTTTACGCCGTGGTTCTGTGTAGTGGAAACAATGCAATAAAATATTATAAAATATAATTATTAGCTAGGATTCCATTGAAGTTATTTAACTATTCTACAATAATGAACTGATTTATATACATTAATATGTATAGTTACGTTTTTAAATATGGAAATTAAATGCTACTTAAGTGGTAAAGAATCATTTCTTTGTGTTCATAAAAAAAATTATACATGTCTACATAGATTGATATAATTCATCGTCATTGTGACAACCTCCATGGTTGAGTGGTTAAAAGGTTACGGAGGTTCCGGGTTTGAAACCCGGCACGGTCACCTTTGGATCTGGAATGATTCTGTGCTTTGGAAGGCACATAAAACCTGGTCCCGGCTATTATCTTCGGATGTAGTCGTATTTTTTATTTTATTTGTAATGAGGTCAGTAGATAAATTTAACACTATAATTTTAAAAACTTATACAAACCTAAACAAACTTAAATAAAAAAATATATAAAACTTAAAATACTAATTGACATAAGCCGTGCTATACGAGCCACATCAGACGCCCACGTCAGATGGTTCAATAATACTGGCACCAGGATTTTTAAGGTAGATTAACTTCGAAACCCACTTCTCCCAATTTATGTTCCCACGCTCAATAAATATGTTTTTATTTGCAGCGGACCCTTAACAAATGTTAGCAAATTATGTTGACGCAGCGTTAATATCATGTAGAGAACATGTGTAATGCAACCGATGTGATATTCATTTCTTATTGCTGTCGAAGCTTATAGAGTATTGGTTATAAGCGAACAGCGACTTTCGAGAAGTCCACATAATTATTGACTTTAATCTTAATTATTATTTTTTTTGTTTTGTATCTTGTATATTGGTATAAATCCTTTCACAGGAAAAGGTGAGATAAGCAAATAAAGCATAATAGGTAATAAAACTACTTAAAACCATTTCACTTTACAAGGTAAACTATAAACATCGGTGTCGCTTCTGGAATAAAATACGGTTTCGGTAAGAAAGAACGTTTATTTAGCCCTTTCCATAACACAATCTTAAACCACCGTCTACCAATTTTTATACATTTTCTACATGCTAAATACCTAGTAGAATAGATAATATGGAACATCTTTCCTATTGTCATTTGTCGCTTAAACCATACTCCAACAGACCAGTACCGTTTGATCCATTTCAAATTCTGTTTGAATGCGTATACCTACTAATATGTCAGTAAATAAAAAGTTTCAAAATTATATATTTTATATTTAGTTACACGATAGGTAATGTGAAAAGTGACAGGTCATTTTATATTTTTTTCATAAGAAGCAATAGAATGGCATATTTTTGTATTCAAACCTAATCAGAATAGGTTCAGTTAGGAATAACCCATCAGCGCTTCCTATTACATATTGTATTAATTGCTGAGTTTTCGATTGCTTGGGAATCATTTTTTGCAAACTATGGAAAATGGTCTCTCACCTAATGAAGCCGAACGTTACACGTTTACCATTTGACCGGAGTTCGACAACTAAGTAGTACGTGCTACTACTACGCGCAGTGCAATCATCGACTCTACAGAACTGCAAGCAGATTTGCTTCCCGACCTCATCTAAAGATCACCAACTTCGGTGTAGTACCTACTTACGAGTATCTACAAGTTTTCATCCTGAGGATCCGCTGTGTAGAAATAATGTTCGTAAGTTTTTTTTTTTATTTAATCTTAAACTAATTGGTCATTGGTTATCCTTTATATAAATTAATCATCAGCCTGCGGTCACGTTGTTTCTCACATTGTCTAGCAACTTTTCCTTTGGGTATATGACATTTATCCGGAATAAAAAGTAGCATAATATTTATCTACTTATAATAACCAAAGTTCACTTAAATCCATTCAGTAACATTTTATATGAAAGAGTGACAATAATTAATATATCCATCTGCAAACTATCACGTTTTTATTCGTTATAAATTAGACACTGGTAGAGTGATGTAATTTATTTGATTTAATTTTTCTGGTTTTTTTATAGGTCTGAGTACAACGCAAAGAAACGGGCTGCAGCCAGCTTCTTGGACGACACGGACAAGGAAGAGGTTGAAGAGAAACCAAGGTACGTATTTTTAATATCTAAATAGTAAAATAGGTTGGTAACATAGTAATAATTTAGACTGCTATCCCACATTTGGGAGACGCGGGTTCAAACCCTGCCATATATGTAAATTCCGATTATAGAATATTTAATTTTGCGTTTATGTAACGTTCTTACTGTAATGGAAAATATCATGAGGTAACCGCAACTGCAATGAAATTCAAAGGTTGAGTGTGAATTTGACTAATCACTCATCTTTGATATGGTTTTAAGATGTATGTACCAGTACAGGTCAAGTAGTAATTTTTTATTGTTTATTTTTCAGCTTAAAGAAAAAGGTCAAGTGTCCGAAGCGCGCGGTGAAGGTGTCAGCTGCGAGGGCGAGCGACCCAGCCGCCAAACTAGTGTTCGACTCGGACGACGAGGAAGAGGAGGGGCGCAGGGGGAGCAGGGTCGACACCACCACCTCGGTGTTCACCAGGCGCGTGCCCGGGGGCACGGTCAAGCGGCTCATACAGCTCGACGGAGACATTACCGCAGAGCTAAGAATTTACAATTCTAGCGAAATCAAAAATATTTCAGGCATCGAACGATGTGAAAAAGCCGCTGTTTGGCTTCGTTACCAAGGCGACAGCGATGCGCCTGAGTTTAAAACTTTAAAAAAATTTCTTTCTCAGGCAAAAGAAAAATTTGTTAATGAGGGGACTTTCTTTGCTGAAAAGAAAAAGTAATTCTATTTCTTTTTTTTTTGTTCTCGTAAACAGGCATACGTATTATTAATCATTATTACGAAATTAGTATGCCTGTTACATTTTTCTTTTTATTTTTAATATTAGAACCGTAAATTGCGTTTAGTGTCTAAGCTTTTATAAAGTTATATTCTATAATAATACTTTTTAAATAAATATATTAAAACTGTTATGATCATTACTGATTTTAAAATAACTTACTTGCCTAACCTTACCTTAAAATTGAAATTACTTGACTTATAATTTACCTTATTACTTTAATAACTTTTAACTTATTACTTTAATAACAATCTTAATAATTCAATATGACGAAAACAATATTTTGCTCTGTTTGTGACTTATCAATTGCTAGTAAAGCCTTTTCTGCTCATTTGAAAAGTAAACTGTATAAAGATAATAGTTCAGTAAACGAGTGTGAAGGTGTAGAAAAGATAAGCAGTGCATTTAGAAGCCGTATAGCTTCGTACCGCGTGTCTTGTGTGGAGGGGGAGGCGGGCTGCGGGCTCGCGGGCCCTGCGCAGCGCGCTTTGCCGCCCGCCAAGTTCGTCGCACAGCTGCGCCGGCGCGTACACTCCTTACTTTCTGCACGTTTACAAACTCATAATAGTCTCAAAGTTAATTTCGAACTGTTTACAGAATTTATGTTAACAAAAAATGACACCGTGGCTGTAAAATCTTTTGCAACAGAGAATATTATTTTGCAAACAAGTTATAACTTTAACGATATGTTTATGAAAGTCATTAATATGATTAGTAAAAAAGTCGAAGATTTTGAAGAAAAAGACAGTGGTTGGGCGTTTGTTCAAAACTTGTACCTTGAGATTAATATGAACAAATATAATCCATTAAGAGCATCAAGTTATATTGATTTACCGAAAATTATCAAAAATAAACGCTCTTGTATAAATATTCAAAATAATGACAACTATTGCTTTCTATGGTGTATAATGGCAGCCTTATTTCCTGCTAAAAGTAACGCGCAGCGAATTTCTGCATATCCACATTTTAATACTGTTCTTAATACCGAAAACATGTCTTTCCCTGTCGAACTTTCAGATATAAAGGTTTTTGAGAAAAATAATCCAAGAATTAGTGTTAACGTCTACGGTCTTAACAATAAATCTAATGTTGTTGGTCCACTATACAGAAGCGAAAGTCGAAAAAAAAATCATGTTAATTTACTATTTATTGAAAACGGTTTGCGAACTCATTATTGTCTGATAAAGAATTTGGCTAGATTACTTCGTCAGCAAATAACTAAGCACCATTCAAAAATTTTTCTTTGTGAGGAATGTATGATATTTTTTGATAATGGCGATAAGTTGAAATCACACGTTTGCAGTGGTGTAAAAACTATTTTACCAAATAAAGGGACCATCATGCAATTTACACATTATGAAAGAATGCAGGATATGCCGTTTGTCATTTATGCCGATTTTGAATCTTTGTTGAAACCAAATACAAACAATTCTAGCTCTGGGACTAATACAACTTGTTTACAACAGCACGTCCCTTCTGCGTTTGCTTACTATATTGTATGTGCGTATGATAGTTCTTTAAATAAATATGTATCTTATCGAGGACCTGATTGTGTAGAAAAATTCTTAGAAAATCTTAAACGTGATGCTACTAATATCCATATCATTTTAAATTCACAGATTCCTATGATATTTACGAAAAACGATGAAATTAGTTTCTCTAAAGCCAAAGTTTGCTTTCTTTGTAACTTATTATTATTTGATGATAAAGTCAGAGATCATTGTCATCTTACAGGACGCTATCGTGGCGCAGCTCATTCATACTGCAACATTAAGTTTAGTTTACCAAAATTTGTACCCGTATTTTTTCATAATTTATCAGGCTACGACAGTCATCTGTTTATTAAAAATTTAGGTGAAATGCCAGGCAGTATCAAAGTCATAGCAAAAAATAAAGAAAACTATATTTCCTTTACAAAATTTTTGGAAATCGGTGATGAAGAATATGTAGCAATACGTTTCGTGGATTCTTATAAATTCTTAGGCACAAGTCTAGAAAAACTAGCTGTTAACTTAAGTAATGAGGATTTTACTCATTTACATAGATTTTATCCTTCTTGTGCTCATTTTGACTTATTAAGACGCAAAGGTGTGTATCCTTACGAATACATGATTAGTTGGGGTAGTTACTCAGAAAATAAATTACCACCTCGGAATTGTTTTTACAACAGGTTGACCGAAAGGGAAGTTTCTGAATCAGATTACGTTCATGCTCAAAAAGTGTGGCAGTCTTTTAATTTAAAGAGTTTGGGAGAATACACAGACTTGTATTTGAAAACAGATGTTATACTACTTGCGGACGTATTTGAAAAATTTCGTAAAACTTCTAAATTTAATTATAAACTTGATCCTGCTTTTTACATAACAGCCCCCAGTCTTAGTTTCGATGCAATGTTATTGAAAACAGGTGTAAAACTCGAGTTGATTAATGACTTGGAAATAATACGAATGATTCAAAAAGGCATCCGCGGAGGCATATGTTTGTGTTCTTGTAGGCATTCTAAAGCTAATAATAAATACTTAAGTGACTACGATCCAACTGAAAAGGAGACTCATTTAATTTATATAGACTGTAATAATCTTTACGGTTTTGCAATGTGCACGCATTTACCTCATTCTGATTTTAAATTACTTAAACAGTCAGAAATTGCTGAAATTGATTTTAATAATATCCCCCTTGATGGAAATTATGGTTATTTTTTAGAAGTAGATCTTGACTATCCTGAAAATTTACATGACTTTCACAATGACTTTCCATTTTGCGCACAACAGTTTGCACCACCCGGTTCTAAAAATTCAAAATTAATTCCAAATTTATACGATAAATATCACTATGTCATTCATCTTTCCCATCTAAGAACATGTCTGAAATATGGTTTAATATTGAAAAATATTCACAAGGTAATTCAATTCAAACAAAGTACGTTTTTAAAACAGTACATAGACATGAATACGGAACTAAGAAAAAAGTCTAAGTCAGTCTTCGAACAAGACTTTTTTAAATTGTTGAATAACGCTGTATTCGGTAAAACTCTGGAAAATAATGAAAAAAAGGTAGATGTAAAATTGGTAAATAAATGGAATGATAATAGAAATAAGACTAACAAGTGTGTTTGCGCGGAACAGCTTATAGCTAGACCTAATTTTCATAGTACTACTACATTCACAGAAAATTTTGTAGCTGTTCAAATGAAACCTGAGAAAATTATTCTGGATAAACCAATTTATATCGGTTTTACTGTATTAGAAGTATCGAAGTGTCATATGTTCGAGTTTCATTACGGTGTTATGAAACCATTTTATGGAGAAAAAATAAAGCTTTGTTATACAGATACAGATAGCTTTCTGTATTCAATTGAAACTAAAGACTTTTATAAAGATTTGAAATACAATTTTATGTCTCATTTCGATACAAGTAATTACTCGGAAAACAATTCTTACGGTATTCCCATTTTAAATAAAAAGATACCCGGGCTTTTCAAAGATGAACTTGGTGGAAAAGTAATTTCTGAATTTGTTGGGCTCAGATCTAAGCTCTATTGCATCAGAACCGAAGAAGACGAATTAAAGAAAGCGAAAGGTGTGCAGAAACGCGAAGTCGAAAAAGTGAATTTAAAAGACTATTACAATGTTTTATTGACGAATAACGTGCTTCGAAAAAAAAAATTAATATTTAAATCACTCAAGCATGAAATATTTACACAACAACAAAATAAAGTAGCACTTTCAGCTAATGACGACAAACGTGTGCTTTTAAAGGATAAGATTTCAACGTTATCTTGGGGTCACAAAAATAATATTCTTTAATATGTGTGAAAGTTATTTATTTGATTGCATTCAATGCGTACTTACTCACATCCAAACGGTGTACAAATAAAAAGTGGTCTTTGGGTTGAAAATGATTTTATCCCCCAAATTAATTTTTTTAACACCATAGAAAGTGTATTTTTTTCGTTGGAAGAGTGGGATAGTATTTATCAAGAGTTTAAAGATTTTGGTCTCTACTATGTAAATGATATACTTCAAAATTATAATTTGTTAATATTTAAACTAATGTTTTGTCACAAACGTTGTTCTATTGATTTCATATCTTTAGTTATAGAGTCCATCAATGTTTTTGGTTCGTGTATTAATTTAAAAATAGAAGAACTTCGAAAAGATTATGTCAAAGCTTGCGAGTTTGTAAATTTTATTGAACGTAGTATAAGAATAAATCATGTACTATCTTTACAAAATATGATTCTGATATTAAATACTTGTGTACATCCTAGTTCTTTACTTGAATTCGAAATTGTAAGCATAGGTACAGAATATTTGATTTTAAAATTGTGGTCTAGATGAATAAGTTATTTGGATAAAATAAATAAAATTGTGATTAATCTTAGTTCTTTGTTTCATTGCATTACTAACCTATGTATTTTAACACTTTTCTCATCACGGAGCCGTGTGCCTCAACAGCGGCAAAATATATTAACCAATTCAAGAGGCACACTGCTCAAAGCGTTTTGTTAGAAATAAAAAAAAAAAAAAACGACTAAAATTAATAATAAATAAAAAAACGACTGCATCCGAAGATGTAGTCGGGACCAGGATTTACGTGCCTTCCGAAGCACATAGAACCATTCCAGATTCCAAGGTAACCGTGCCGGGTTACGACCCCGGAACCTCCGTAATTAGTCGAGCGTTTTACCACTCGACCACGGAGGTTGTTACGAAAACGATGAATTGTGTCAACCTATTCATACAGACCTGACGTCATAATTTGCTGATGTTGCAAATTCGCAATAGAAAAAAAACAAGTTAAGACTTGTTCTGTTGCAGCGATGCACGCGCGCCGCCGCGCGGTAGTGCGGGGGGAAATTAGCTGACACACGTGGACGACGACGGTGTCTTATTTATCCATAGGTACTATTAATTGAGTCGACGGATGGTCGACGGACATTTTTCATTTGTTTATTTGTATTCATAGTGTTCGGTTCGATTTCTAAAATGTCAGAATCACAGACAACTAAAATGCAAACAAGCTACCTCGCCGCGAGTTCAAATGAAATCCCTAAATATATAATCCGTATTGAAATTTTAAAGTGTGAGGAGACTGAAAGTGCTGTAAATGTGCGTGCTAACTCAAATGCACAATACATTGTGTATAAAGACAATGATAATTTGTTATACAAAACAACAGCGTTACTGTGGCAGATTGGGGCAGAGCTTAGTAGCAGGAATGAAAATTCGTGCAATATAGATATAACGAGGTATGTTTTAGCTGGTAAAAATCACTAATGCTTTATTTAACGAATTCATAAATTTGTTTTCTTAACTGTATTATTTTGTTTTAGGCAGCTATGAACTCAATGCAGCAGTCGAAACATTCAACGGCTACAGCAACAGCGAATAGACGCAGCGGATCAAGCACAATGAAACCACTACGTTTATAAAGACTAGTTTCTAAGTTAATATATTTTTGTAAATTATATTAGAATATAGAAATAAATAACTTTCATAGTTATTTTTGTTTTAATTCTTTAAATAGGTAATATTATAAATAAAATTCGTAAATTATCAAAATTTTTTTATTATTTATTAAAAAACTTAAATTGATACATATGATTATCTAAATACCATTTCTGTAAGCAAATACAATTTTTAAGAGCACATTGGTTTTTATGAATAATACAGTTCAAGTCACAATCTTTATATTTTTCTTGTAAAGTTTTTAAATTCGGACAGCCTTTTTCTTCAAGATCTACAATATCACAATTTTCACATAATTTTTTAATCCACTTTTTTTTTTCACATCCTTTTACGAAAATCTTCCTATTTACTAAGTAAAGCGGAATTAGTCGTTTAAATTCTCTAAAGTCAATGAAACCTTCACACCAAAGTATTCCTCTGTTTCTTTCTAGCCAATTGACTTGCTTCTTCTCTTCTTTTGTTAATGTGGAGTACGCATATGGTGGTTTCACAACAAACACTTGAGTCCAGTCGGTAGTAGCAATAGAGAACTCTTTAACAATAAATTCATTTTTGGAATTTTTGAATCCTTGTAGATCAACAAATATAGTTTGCGCTTTCATTATGATATTTTCCTAATTATATTGCTTAAAGGTCTGTACTCAAAAATACAATCATTAAGTATAAGACAATAAGCTGATGTTTTGTCTGGTATATCTTGATCTGCTTCAATTTCTAACCTCACGTCGACCGAACCCTTTAGAGATTCTTGTTGACGACAGCAATCAATAACAAACATAGGCGCTATATCTTTAAATTCCTTTAAACTTAACAATGGTTCGGCTCGGCGTCCGTAATAAGACTGTTGAAATCTACAGTATTGTTCATATAATAAAGAAATTTTTTGGTCTGAGAAACTTACGTTTAAATTTTCATAAGGAAAGTACACAGAATTTAAAAATACTTTTACTTCGGTCAAATTACAATGATCAAATTCAGACATAGAGCTCTTGGCATTTTGTTTTCGATCAGTTTGCAAACCTACAATAATAAACCGAGGCTTTTCTATCTGAGAAGACGTCTTAATAGACCAAGTATGTTTTCTTGTTTTTGGAAGTAAAGGATATTCATATAAATCCCAATTTCTGAAGGCTAGAGTTATAGCTCGATCTCTTTCCAAATTTTTCAGGAGACCTACCTTCTCACGATCTGAAACTTTTATGTGAGGTACTCGCCAAACAATTTTGTTTATAATTATATCTTCTATTATATCTTTTTCACCTAGTATCAAAGCATTCAAATTTGTATTACTTCTTAACAAAACTAATTCATGCTTACAGTTCATAATTATTTTTCTATAATCTTCAGCAAAACCTAGAATTTTATCCAGTGGTATAGATACAGAAAATATGCCGCTGTTCTTTATAGAGCTACCATTTAAAGACCAACCCCAAACTTTTGCAGGTTTTGACTCGCTTTCTGTCATTGACAAATATGATTTCATTGTAGTTGTAATACCAGCGTTTTTTATCTTATCTATTTCAATTCCATTTAATTCGTAACGAATTTCTTGAAATAGGAATAAAATAGGATTGTTAACAAAATTGGTTGTTTCTACATATGTTTTAGTTTCACTGTTGTAAATTTTAACCCTTCCTTCTAAGTATAGAGTACTAGCAGAAGGTAGGATGTATAAATCTTGTTGGTTAATAGGTATTCGTATTTCATCATTCTTGTTGAAACTTGTCACATACGGCTTGTATGAATGTAATTCGAAGCTTTCTATGCTGGTATCAGACACTGGTGGCTCCAATACATTTAAAATACTCATTTTAATAGACCTATTAATTTAAGGAATTCTTTGTTTGCTTTAGTTATTTTTTTTTTATTTTTAATGTGTGCTTGTTTTACAGTAGCAACTTTTAAACTGACACTTTTTTGAGATTTGTTTCCAGTTTTATTGAAGTCGATCATTCTTTCGCAGGTGAAGATATAGCTGTATTTCTTCTTCACGTAGATTGACAAGGTTATTATTAGAGTCTAATAATCTAATATTTATTTCACTTATTGATTCTTGATTTACAGGAAAGTAGATCAAATTTTTCGGTATTTCCACTATTCGGTACCCTGGCGGTACATTGGGTACAAATTCATATATGATGTGTCTTGGTATACCATTTACAAACGAACCACTCACAATATCACATTCTATTCGTACAATGGTTGTAGATAAAATGCTTACAGGGTAGCGGGATTCATATATTATATTAGCTTTTAATGTCTCCTTACCAAAACCAAATAAACTACCGCATGAGTTTTCTCTTTCAAAATGAATGTCTTTCGAACATTGCAGCTTAACTTTTAATGTGTTATTATTTGACGATAACTTGAATGAACAGTTCTTTACATTCGTTTTTAAAAAATCGCTGATATCCTGTAGTTCATACGAACCCTCTGGTATCACAAGAACTTCATGGTCATCATAATAGAACTTATTATTTTTATCATCTATGTTTGGTATCGAATTAAAAGTAGAGAAATATAACAACGCACACTCATATCCAGTATTAAGCTGTAGAGGAGGTGAATAATGTGTTGACAACACAGATTCTTGTCCTGTTATAGAGAGAGTGAAAGCCATGTTTGAAATGGTGGTTGTTAATGTTAACGTAAGCTTTTTATTTATGATTTCTCCAAAATTTTCTTAGAAAGTTTATACATAAATGTCCACAATTGACAGTATCAAAACTTTGAAATTTAACATAATTATACCTAATCTCTACACCCTTCATGTATTTTATGAATTCCAATGGAGGTCTTAAATTACCAAAACTGTCAAAATATTCACAATAGTCTTTGATTTTTGCATAAGCTACCCAATGTGTGCCTTCATTATTAGAATTATCCAAATTTAATACACCACATTCTTTCTTTTTTGTTGTTTTAGGTAAAGTGTCTCTCATATATACACCTCTGAAAAAGGGAATATCACAAGTGTGATTTAGTATATCAATATTGGTGAGAGCACGCTTAGGTAGCCGTTTTCTTAGTTTTTTGAAAAGTTATTAACAAATAGTCCTGTGCCTTTTTTGTACGGTTTTATGTACAATCCTTTACCTATGGCAATTGATTCCATCATTCTATTGTGTCGCTCAGATTCACTTAGATTTTTTTGAGCAGATTTATAATCGTTCACTGCTTTTGCAATTCCTGCAGCCCCACCAGCTAGTGAACCTAAAGCTGACAACCCGGCGAATATAGGTATTAGTGGTAATATGCCTCCAGTTTTTGGAATAGTAATAATACGCGGTACTTTTACATTTCTATTTTCTTTGAAAATTTTTTTTGCTGCAGCATATGCAATTTTTATTGCTTTACTTTTGTCTGTACACTTAAGATTTTTTAGATTTGAGCGAATTTTACTGACAATGCTCTTAAAAGTACGAACACCTGCTCCTGCTTTTAATTTTGCTTTCATTATGTTTTTCACCAACCAGGAATCTATTTTTTCTCTCTTGCTTGCATCTTTTGATCGCAGTCTTTGTTTTGCCATTTCAATCAAATCTAAGTCGGCTTTATGACGTATGTTTATATCTTTATTAGTATATGCAATATCGTGGTGCATACAAGCGGTGTCTAATTTATTAATACCCCTGTCGCCTCTTAACAAACGTTTCCGTAATTTGGTACCAGGTCCACAATACTGATAACCAGGTAAATGTAACTCGATTGGTAAATTATTTATAATTTTATCAAGAAGACCGGCTCCTTTCATTGATAGCAGTTTAATGATTGTTTAAATGAAAACTTCCAAGTTTATACTTTATTAAACAAGACTTTTTATATCTATCCAACTATTTTCTTTTTCAGAAAGTCCTAACCATTTTACGAAAATCTTGTTATTTTTTCTATCAATAACTTTTTCAACGAGATAAATATCAGGATATTTAGTTTTCTGTAACTCATATTCATAGAATGACCCAAGAATTTTTTCTTTATGCATATCTTCAATTAAGTATGTGACAGGTTTGGTTTCATTAACTTTAACAATTTTAAATATTTCTGTTGACCAATTAGGTGTATAACCCTTAGCAAATTCAGATTTATATTTGCTGATGCGTACTTTATCACCAACTTTGTATTTATTACTATTACTTGGTGTTTTACTATTTTTGACTATTGTTTTATAAATATTTTGTTTTACGATATTTTCATTATTAATATTCACATCAATTGGTTTATATTTGGTAGTGCGGTGAACACTGTTGTTATAGGTCCACAGAATATATTTTAGATGCTTTCCCACCCACTGATATTTACCATGCAAGCTAAAATGTTTGTAAAGATTCGTCTTTAACGTTCTTATTAATCTTTCTACAATAGCTGCTTTTTTTGTGGAATATGTTGAATAATGTTTAATTTTTAACTGTTTCATTAAATTAATAAACAGAGTATTGTAAAATTCTTTTCCTAAATCCGTCTGTAGGTTTTTGGGACAGCGACCAGATTTCTTTAAAATTTGTTTCATGCCTTTACTTATTTCTTCTTTCGTCTTTGCTTTCACCGGAACTGTCCATGCGAATTTAGAGAAGGTATCTATTACAACAAGTATATACTTAAAATTATTATTCTCTGCAGAATATTTCTGCATATCAATAAGGTCAGCTTGCCAGAGATCGTCAATTCCTTTAATAATCGTAGAACGTCGTTGAAAATTTTTTCTCGCAGGCTTATGAAGCTCGTTAACTACACAAAGCTTACTCATTTTGTTTTTATACGACTCTTGAGCAAACTATCAATTTCGAGCTTGTTGTAGTAATTTGCAGCAGTTACTTTATCAAGTTTTTCTTTGAATAATTGTAAAGATGAGTCAACTATATTTTTTACAATTATATCTAATTCCTTTTTGAGACAAAATATTTTTAACGCTTGATTTAAATATTGTTTGTTAACCGCTTCGTCGTCATATACTGGTGTCGGTAAACCAATTAGTCTATTTTGTTTCAAGTCGTAATTTCCTATGTCTGACTTTAATATTGCATCGTTATATATGTCGAGATAATCTGTTAAACGTAAACGTTTATGCACATGGTGACCGAATTTATCGATGTTCATTTTTATAGAGGTGTTTCCTTTACAAAATTCGAATATCGACTAAAATATATCCTATTTGCTATTTTATTTATTTACTTAATAATTTTCGCTTCCCGCAACTCTTCGATAATAGATATTATTTCATTATCGAGTCCGGTGTTGCCTGCATCTCTTGAAGCTATCAATAATTTTAATCTTTCCACTAACTCATTTGGATCATCCCAATAAATGTAGTCTGTATTTACTAAAACTTTCTTTAATTTCGGTAATCCTGTTCCTTGTGCTAAACTTTCAGTACTAGTGCCAGTACATTTTGCGAATTTAAAAAGAGGCTTAACAATGAAATTGTATTTTGTAACACCGTTTTTTTTGTCATTTGATAGAAATAGTACCTTGTAGAAATTACTAGTTGTTTTTCCAAATTAATTGGCGTTGATAATTTTTTTTTGACTCATTTTATTCTCGACTTCTTCCAAAAGAGGTAGTATCCAAAGCCATAAATCTAAAATATTTTTTTTTAAGCACAGGAGTCAAGTTTCGGAACGTTTCTAATAGTCGAAATGACAGTTAGTGTTTTCGTATAAATTTGTTCAATAATATTAGTCTTGGAAATACAGGTTATTTACCATTATCCAAATGGATTATTATTCCTTTTGTTTTTCCTTAATTCGTTTAAAATAAAATTAAAAATAATTTATTTCCTTAAAAAGAATTCTGACTTGATTGTTTTGGTGTTGCGTTTCGGAACGCGCGGTCTGTCAAAGTGATTCGAGGAATGACTCGGTCATTTTCTTCCTTGGCTTTGTCCTTATAGGACAATGTAAAATTTAATAAAGTAAATACCACTAGAAAATCCGGTAAGTGTAATTTATCCTAATGGATTCTCAATACCATGTTCGATGGTTGTTTTTAAAACATTTTTGGTTAATTAGATGTTCTTTTTCTTTGATAGGTATGTGATGGATTTTGATGGTCCCCTTCCTGGTGGAATCTTTTAAAGAAATTGATTGAAACCTCGGTGGTAAGTCTGTTGTGATATTTATTGAGATCTCAAATTCTCATTCTACTGTTTGATTTTGAACCTTTTGGGTAACACGCGTGATTTGTCCTCTAGATATGGCGCGGACACGGCGGACATCTTGAGGTGGTTGTCGTCCGGGCTCTGTCCCAACATGGCTTCCTAACGCTAAAAAAAAAACCCCGTAATGGGTAAGTGTTTGGAAATATTATGCTAATTCAAAACTAAAGATTTCCGTTATACGTTCATCACTGTAACAAGTTTTCTCTTTGTTGCAGGGTTCTCTGTTATGCAGGTTTTTTCCATGCAAGTTTTTATATGCAGCTATTAGGCTGGGTTTTTATGTAGGGCTTTGGCTTTGCCCCACACACATTTAGGTTTCTGGTACTATGTATCTACCTATCTTTCTCTAAAAGGTTTTCTTTAAAACCACGTTTTTTTATGCCTGGTTTCTAGTACTGTGCACCTTTTCATTTCAATACCATGTAGGTAATTGATAAATCTATATTACTTTTTATCCAACGGCTGGACATGTATCTTCATAACAGTGAAGCGTAATTAGTAATTTTAAGTATGTAAACTTGTATATTATTACTGTTACACGAATAGTTCTCTGTGAAGACAGCGGTGATATTTTATGTTTCTGTTCATTTCACCAGATATTCTCAAACCTTTTTAAATGGTTGTCATGTTAAATTAAATATGATTTAAAAGGTTCCCTGGTATTTATTTTATTGCACACAGTACTGTCTTGATCCATTTTATGATATAAACCACTGGCGCCCTGATTCTGACAGAATAATTTAGTTCTGATTCTGGCAGATTATAAAATCTACCTGAAGATATTTTTTTACCTCAAGATATTTTTCTTTTAAATTATTTTCATTTGTGGTTTATATTATAAAAGGCAGGTCCAAGGCCACCACCCACTCCCTGAGTTAATTAACACAAAAATAAAAATACTGCTCTCTATAAAAGAAAAAGATTTTCCTTAGCTAGCCAATTTAAACCCTTTCAGTGTCGTTCCCAACGTGTGGCCCTGTAAGATTAGTGCTGTGTGGAATGAAAATTTAATTTAAATATGTTTTTTTTTTCTCTCAAAAATAGTTATACATACTATACTGTTTTTAGTACTTAAGTGTTTCTTTTAAGTATTAAGGTTTCTATATTGAACATTTTGGTGCTGTATTTCACAGCTATATTGTAAGTAAATAGTACTCACTATACTTTATATTGTTACAATGGATACTTTAAATTGTAATGTTAATTTTCTTTTAAAAGATGAGATAACTCATGAACTCCTAATTAGGAACATATCTTTTGACATTACTGCTTCGGTGGATAATTTGCGTAAATTATTACGTGAAACTTTAAAACTTTCTAGGAGGGGTAGTATAAAGCCATCTTCTAATAATTCTTCGATAACTATAGAAGAAGAAACTAAATTGATGATTGCCAAAGGCAATGAATTTCTTTCATCGTGTAATGCTGGGGAAGGTCCGTCCTTCTTCACTGCAAATGTTCGTGCTCGTCTATGCGGACGTGCTAATTATCTTTTGGTTCGTTTGTCGCGAATTAGTAATCCTCACCAGGAACTGCTGGTGCTTCAAAACTCTTTGATTAAATTTTTGTCAGATCAGGCCAAGTCATCTGATTCTGAAACGGATGACGAAGACTCTGTTCCTTCTCCCGTTCATAAAACTATTATTTATCAACCGGCTACTTCTTGTAATTTGAATTCTTTGAATTTAAAATATCGTGGTGACTCGTGTGTTCGTGCTTTCATAGCTCGCTTGGAAGAATTACAGCTTGCTCGTAATATACCTAAAAAAACAATATATACTGGTTTTCCAGAAATCCTTGAAGGACCTGCTTTGTATTGGTATCGTGCTAATAAAGACGCATATCATGATTATGATTCACTCATTAACGCTTTACGCTCTGACTTTGACATTGCTGATTTTGATTTTCGGCTATTACAAGAGATACATTCTCGAACACAAGCAAAGGATGAATCGATTGTGGTTTTCCTATCTATCATTTTAGGAATGATGTCCCGACTTACTAAAAAATTATATGACGAAGAACAACTTGACATTATTTTACGAAACATAAGACCTGAATATAGTCGAGAACTCGCATTAATTGATGTCAAATCCATTTCTCATCTTCGAGAACTTTGTAAAAAACTTGAACTCAATAAGGCTCGTATCTCAAATTTTGTAGAACCTTCTACTTCCAAGGACACTACATGTGTTCCTGATTTTAATTATAAAAGTAAAACTTTTAAATCACATAATCCCAATGTTAATAATAAAAATGTTTCGTCTGTACATCAGTCGACTTTAGTTGAATCTAATAAAAACTCTTCTGCTCATTGCTTTAGATGTGGTAAAAATAATCATTCTACATCTCGATGTTATAAATCTAAAAATATTGTTTGCTTTAAATGCGGCAAACAAAATGTAAAAACTCCTGACTGCCCAAAGTGTAATAAGTCAAAAAACTGAATAAGTCAGTCTCTCTGAGTGCTTCTACTTGCAGGGAGACATATTTTAAACCTCCTCTTTCTGATAAGCGACCATATTTAACTGTGAAAGTATATGACATTTGTGTCAGTGGTTTATTAGATTGTGGTGCTGCTTGTTCGATATTAGGAGATAATGCTCATAAGGTTTTTCTTGATCTTGGTATTCCGATGCAAAATCTTAAACAACCATGTTATATACGTGTTGCTAACGGTGCCGAATATTATTGTCAATATTATATGGATGTTCCCATTTTATATAAAAAGATTGTTAAAATTATAAGATTTTACATTCAACCTCAAATCAAACTTCCTATTCACTTTGGTATAAATTTTTGGAAAGCATTCAATCTTGCTCCTGAAGTTCTGTCTTGCATAAAGTCTATTTCTTGTAATAACGTAGATAAAATTGATAATATTCCAGAAAATGGTTTAAGGAACATAGATAATTTAACTGAAAAACAAATTGAAGAACTGAATCACATGAAGTCTCTCTTCTCTCAAATAGATACTGAAAAAGTTGGACTGGGTCGTACCCATCTTGCCCAACATCATATTGATACAGGGGATTCTAAACCCATCAAACAAAGGTATTACAGATTAAGTCCAGAAAAATTAAAGTTGCTAGATGATGATCTTGATCGTATGTTGAAACTTAATATTGTTGAACCATCAAATTCACCTTGGAACTCTCCGGTTACTTTAGTACCGAAACCAGACGGCTCTGTCCGTACCTGCTTGGATAGTCGTATGATTAACGCTGTTTCTAAAACAGACGCATATCCTCTCCCTTATATTAGTTACATTCTTGACAACCTCAGGGATGCAAAATTTCTTACATCCTTGGATTTAAGTGCAGCTTATCATCAGATACCTCTTTCTCCTTCTTCAAAGGAAAAGACTGCTTTTACTGTACCAGGACGTGGTTTGTTCCACTATAATGTAATGTGTTTTGGTCTCGTTGGTGCTTCAGCCACTATGCAACGATTAATGGATATCCTTTTTGCTGCACAATTTGATAATAAAGTATTCTGTTACATAGATGACATTATAATTTGTACTAATTCATTTGAAGAACATATTAGAATTTTGGAATCAGTTTATGTAAAGTTAAAATCTGCTAACCTTACAATTAACATGAAAAAGTCTCTTTTTTGTCGACCCGAACTAAGATATCTTGGTTATGTTGTTGATCGATATGGATTAAGAACTGACCCTTCCAAAGTGGAAGTTATAACGAACTTTCCTGTGCCTTCTAATGCTAAGGAAGTCAAACGTTTTCTTGGTATGGCAGGGTGGTACCGCCGTTTTATCCAAGATTTTTCTCGTAAAGCTAGACCTTTGACTCGTCTTACTAGTAAAAAAGTTCCTTTTGCTTGGACCAAAGAAACAGATGAAGCTTTCTCTGTACTTAAAAATGCTTTAATCTCTGCTCCTATTTTAAAATGTCCTGATTTTTCTTTGCCTTTTTATATTCATACAGACGCGTCATCTTTTGCTATTGGTGGCGTTTTGACTCAAAAAGTAGATGGGGTGGATCACCCTATAGCTTATTGTAGTAGAACTTTAAATGCTCAAGAGATTAATTATACTGCAACAGAAAGAGAACTGCTCGCAGTCATTTATGCTTTAGAACAATACAGATCCTATGTCGAAGGCAAATTATGTTACATTGTTACTGATCATGCCTCTTTACAGTGGTTTTATAAACTAAAAAATCCCACTGGCCGTCTTAATAGGTGGGCATGTCGTCTAAGCCAATTTACCTTTGAAATCATTCACAGAAAAGGCAAAGAACATGTATTACCTGATACTCTATCTAGAATAAAAATCGCATCCATTGAAATTGATCCTCATACTATATCTGACCCATGGTATATTAAAATTTTTACGGGTTGTGCTGAAAATGCAAAGAAGTTTCCAAATTTTTCCATCTTAGAGGGAAAACTTTATAGACTTTCTAAAAATAAATATAATATCACTTCTCAACATGATTGGAAAATTGTTGTACCCTTAGAAAAGCGTCGTGAAATAATTGAAAAATATCATGATGATCCGTCAGCTAGTCATTTTGGTGTTGCTAAAACGCATAAAAAGATTTCTGCTATTTATTACTGGCCTTCTTTATTTAAAGATGTAAAATCATATGTTAGTAATTGTGAAACTTGCAATACATATAAACCTGTTAATACTGCTCGTGCAGGACTCATGGGCGAACCACGTCAAGTAACAAAGCCGTGGGAAGCGATTTCTTGTGATATTCTCGGTCCATTTCCTCCATCTTATTCTAAGAACCAATATTTGTTTGTAGTCTCAGACTATTTCAGTAAATACGTACTACTCTTTCCTTTGAGAAACGCAACTGCAAAAGCCATTTGCAAATGTATGTATAATGGTGTATTTCTTGTACATGGTGTTTGTCGTGTTCTTTATACCGACAATGGAGCTCAGTTTACTTCTAAAGAATTTCGGGATCTTCTTACTAATGCAGGCGTTCCTCATATATTTTATAATCCCCGTTATCATCCTCAAACTAATCAAACTGAACGAGTGAACCGAGATATTGTTCGTGCTATTGCCTCGTATGTGCGTTTTGATCACCGAAAATGGGATCAAAACATTCCGGAGATTCAATGTGCATTGAACACTTGTGTTCATGAGGGAACTAAATTCACTCCTTTCTTCTTAAATCATGGTCGTGAAATGATTCTTGATGGTGCTACGCATATTTCTCAGACACCTTTTGATGGGTCTGCCTTAAATACTGATTCACAAGAGTTTGCGGAAAAACTTCCCAAACTTCAAGATGTTTATAAACAAGTAAAATGTCATTTACATAAGTCATATCAACAAAACTGTAAATATTATAATTTAAGAAAAAGACCTTTAGAGTTAAGCGAAGGTCAAATAATTTATAAAAGGTGTTTTCCTTTATCTTGTGCTCCAAAACACTTTTCAGCAAAGTTAGCTCCCAAGTTTGGAAAGTGTGTTGTGGACAAGAAATTAAGTAAGTTGGTCTACTCTCTCAAAAGTTTGGAGGGTAAGTCCCTTGGTACGTTCCATATCAAAGATTTGATCATCCGCGGTCATAATGAAGGTGGTTGAAACATAGTAGGTGTATATAAGTGTGTTAAGTTAGATAAATATTCTCCTTGGATAGTATTTACAATCTATATATTTTAGGTTTTTCTATCTAAGTGTAAGGGACTTTGACTTTTAATGTGACAAACCAAGACGATAAGTATGCATACAGACTAAAACAAGACTATGGACTATTTTAATTGTTAAGGACAAATTTTTGTCGTTTTATGTTAAGGTTGTTTTTCATTTTCTTTTGGTAGTAGTTTAAGTACATACTGTGTTTTTCTCAAACTTGAATTTGAAAACACTTTGTCTATTTTATATTTAAGTTAGTATATTTTGAGTCATTTTGCACCCATAGTGGTGATGACTTCATGTATTCTCTTTTGAAAGTTCTTTAACTCTTGTGAGTTCAGAACCTGATATTTCTTTGACAGGAGTTACCTTCTGGTATATGCAGCTCGTAGTAGCCAGCTTTATATTTTAAGTCATTTAGCATCCATAGTGATGATGACTACAATATTTTCTCTTGAAAGTTCTTCAATTCTGGTGAGTTCAGAATCTGATATTTCTTGGACAGAAGTTTTCTTCTGGTATATTTAGCTCAGAGTAGCAAACCTCCTTATAAGGAAGGGAAGTTCCTTAACTCTTTTGAGTTTGGAATGTGTTTTCTTTTTGACAGAAACTGTTTTTCTGGTCAATACTGCATACAGTTGTAGTTCTATTTTCAGGAAAATAACGTTCTTTATTTTTCGATTCCCTTTAAAAATTTGCTCGTTGGTAGTGAATTTCTTTTAGCTTTTGAACTCTGGTTTTTCAAAACCATGTTCGGTGGTTTTGTTTCCAGTTAGCTTTTCGTTACTACCTCATGTAGATCGGTAGCGAAAAATTTTATTTGAAAATTAAAATTTTCAAATAAAATTTTTCATTCCCAACTAAAGATGAACTGTAACACCGTTTTTTTTGTCATTTGATAGAAATAGTACCTTGTAGAAATTACTAGTTGTTTTTCCAAATTAATTGGCGTTGATAATTTTTTTTTGACTCATTTTATTCTCGACTTCTTCCAAAAGAGGTAGTATCCAAAGCCATAAATCTAAAATATTTTTTTTTAAGCACAGGAGTCAAGTTTCGGAACGTTTCTAATAGTCGAAATGACAGTTAGTGTTTTCGTATAAATTTGTTCAATAATATTAGTCTTGGAAATACAGGTTATTTACCATTATCCAAATGGATTATTATTCCTTTTGTTTTTCCTTAATTCGTTTAAAATAAAATTAAAAATAATTTATTTCCTTAAAAAGAATTCTGACTTGATTGTTTTGGTGTTGCGTTTCGGAACGCGCGGTCTGTCAAAGTGATTCGAGGAATGACTCGGTCATTTTCTTCCTTGGCTTTGTCCTTATAGGACAATGTAAAATTTAATAAAGTAAATACCACTAGAAAATCCGGTAAGTGTAATTTATCCTAATGGATTCTCAATACCATGTTCGATGGTTGTTTTTAAAACATTTTTGGTTAATTAGATGTTCTTTTTCTTTGATAGGTATGTGATGGATTTTGATGGTCCCCTTCCTGGTGGAATCTTTTAAAGAAATTGATTGAAACCTCGGTGGTAAGTCTGTTGTGATATTTATTGAGATCTCAAATTCTCATTCTACTGTTTGATTTTGAACCTTTTGGGTAACACGCGTGATTTGTCCTCTAGATATGGCGCGGACACGGCGGACATCTTGAGGTGGTTGTCGTCCGGGCTCTGTCCCAACATGGCTTCCTAACGCTAAAAAAAAAACCCCGTAATGGGTAAGTGTTTGGAAATATTATGCTAATTCAAAACTAAAGATTTCCGTTATACGTTCATCACTGTAACAAGTTTTCTCTTTGTTGCAGGGTTCTCTGTTATGCAGGTTTTTTCCATGCAAGTTTTTATATGCAGCTATTAGGCTGGGTTTTTATGTAGGGCTTTGGCTTTGCCCCACACACATTTAGGTTTCTGGTACTATGTATCTACCTATCTTTCTCTAAAAGGTTTTCTTTAAAACCACGTTTTTTTATGCCTGGTTTCTAGTACTGTGCACCTTTTCATTTCAATACCATGTAGGTAATTGATAAATCTATATTACTTTTTATCCAACGGCTGGACATGTATCTTCATAACAGTGAAGCGTAATTAGTAATTTTAAGTATGTAAACTTGTATATTATTACTGTTACACGAATAGTTCTCTGTGAAGACAGCGGTGATATTTTATGTTTCTGTTCATTTCACCAGATATTCTCAAACCTTTTTAAATGGTTGTCATGTTAAATTAAATATGATTTAAAAGGTTCCCTGGTATTTATTTTATTGCACACAGTACTGTCTTGATCCATTTTATGATATAAACCACTGGCGCCCTGATTCTGACAGAATAATTTAGTTCTGATTCTGGCAGATTATAAAATCTACCTGAAGATATTTTTTTACCTCAAGATATTTTTCTTTTAAATTATTTTCATTTGTGGTTTATATTATAAAAGGCAGGTCCAAGGCCACCACCCACTCCCTGAGTTAATTAACACAAAAATAAAAATACTGCTCTCTATAAAAGAAAAAGATTTTCCTTAGCTAGCCAATTTAAACCCTTTCAATTTAATGCCTTTATTACTTTTGATAGCTTTTTTTGGATCGAAATCTCTTCGATGAGCATTTGTATCTATTAATATTTGCTTGTAATGTTGTTTATCACTTTCAGTTATTAAGTTTAAATTTGGTACATTTCGAGTTAATAATTCCATTAGTCCAGGTGTTTTCTTGTAATTATGCCCACCAATATCAATATGATCATCTCCGTCATAAACTCTTACACTACCCATCATAAGTTTACCACGCTCTGAACGAAGTCCAAAAGTTACTTTTGTTATATTATCTGAAGATAAAGACCATGATAAGGACGTTCTTGTCGGGCTGGATTCAGAATCTAGGGACTTAAAAGAAATTTTGCTTGAGTCGTTTTGATCCGTGGCATCAGACATTTTGGGTGAGCTAACCATAGTAGTTTCATCCTCTGAATCATCCTCATCTTCGTAATCTTCACTGGACATTTCATCATCTTCATCATTAGAAAATTCAGTCTGTGTCTCAGTTGTGTCGGTTAATTTGGGTTTAGCTTTTCTGGTACTGTGTTCATTCATCCTGTTTAAAGGTTCTGTTATGGGTCTAAAAATAGATTCTAAGACCTCATTATTCTTATTTTTCACGGCTTTCATTAGTTTAACTTTCTTTTTAATACTATTAGCTGATTTTATTATCTGTTTTTTTACTTCCTTATCCATTTTTTCTTTGTCTTCTATCCTACTCCGTTGCTTATATACAACTGATAAATATTATTACGCTTCACGTCATATAATTGGTTATTTGCTAAATATAATAAAAGTATCAAGTTTCTTCCTATAGCATCCGTTATTTTTTTCACAGTCTTTATTAATTACAACGTAACTGAATGGATCTTTCCACACTTTAGAACACATGTTACGAAACCGGGACCAAGACATATCGGAACATACATGCTCATCATAAACATGTTTCAGATTAATATCATCCTGTTTAAATAAAATTATTAAGTTTGAATTATCCCTTATCAGTTGTTTGGGGATCTTAGAATAAGTTTGATTTAAATAAAAACAATCTATATTTTTGTGTCTTCCCATTGCAAAAAAATCACGTATATTACTTTGATTTTCACATGCAACATCGTCAAATATTATTATAGAGTTTGGTTTAGCTTCACCAAATGATATGACTTCATCATTTTCAAGATATTTGTAGTATGAAACTCCTGATACTATATTGATCACTTTTTCCAGGAATATATATTTAGGTTGATACAAGGACTTAGAATATACGTATAGATTGTTATATCTCAACCCATTTTCGTGTAACAAAAGTCCTATCATCAAATTAGTTTTCCCACAGTTAGAAGGACCACAAATGACACATCGAATAGTGTTCGGTAATAATTTTCCATGACGTGAAACATTTTTTTTTTCTATTGAACATATAGCATCGAGCTCTAACGTATCATTTTGTTTTACAAATTTCATAATGGACTGAACGTCAATTCAGTAAAGTAGATTTTAACAAAATGAGTTAATTTCTATGTAACACTACATAATATACCAAAAGTTACGTGATGTGGTACGAGTGTGTATTTTTATAGAGACCCTCTGATCACTGCTAATGCGGGATGGAATCAGACTGTCATTGGTAAGTTTTTTAAAACAAATGCATGCAACGCGTGTGTAGGTTGAACGAAGCACTATTTTATCTTTTATATTGGGTATTCTAAAACGCATTTGTCATCCATCGTTTCAAGAACGCAGTGAACGGGGCGACGCGTAGCGTCGCGCTGTGAACGGAGTGAAGTGAAACGGTGGATGATGAAATGTGTTTTAGAATGCCCAATATACACCTACTCACAAAGATGTATATTTTCCTTACTCCAACTCAGAATTCAACTACCCAATGCGGTTGTGGACGTGTCACGTGGCAGTTCACTTTAAAATAATAATATTCAGTTGGCATAATACAACTTCACAGACTTCGTCCCATTCTTTCTCGTATAAATGACTGAGACAACTATAGTAACAATATTACAATTTTCAGCTGTACTTCTAGTTAGAATATTCTTTCCAATAAGTAGTGAAGTAAGTAAATATTAATTAATAAGAAGTAAGTAAAAGAAAACATCCACGTGTGCTTTTACTAGCAAACTTATTATTTATCGTTTCCCGTATGTTTATGGGTTTCTTCAGTGTAAAAAGTGGCTTATACATACTATGTATACCTACTTATAGTTATTGAATGCTGAATGACCCATCAATCGAAAGTATTTACGTAAACAGTTTTCTTTTTATTATAACTCTAGTGAGATTTAAATTTAGGATTTTTTACTACCTACGAGTAAGAGAGCGCAAACCGGATGTCTTCAGGCTTTGAATCAAATCAAATCAAATCGAATCGAATCGAATCAAATCAAATCAAATCAAATCAAATCAAATCAGAAGGTTTTTACATTCAAAGTAAGATTCTACTAATCATTTTCCGACGTCAAATGAAGATAAAGAAGAAAATAAGCTTTGCTCAAATCTCTCGTCTCATACTTACTAAATGAAGAAAACTCTTTTTAAAGTTTTCAACCGGCAGGTTCGCGCAATGTGTGGAACTGTGCAGAAGAACCCGCCGAAGAAAATCCACAGGATCACAATATCCTTTGTTCTTCCCCCTTATTATTATTAAAAAAAAAACCTAACGTTGCTCAAACCAAGGCTGGCTCTTGTCTTATACTTACAAATGAAACAGGCAGGTTCGCGCAATGTGTGGAACTATGCAGAAGAACCCGCCAAAGAAAATCCACAGGATCACATCTTTTGTTCTTCCTCCTTATTATTATTAAAAAAAAAACTTAACTTAATGGGGAATAACCAATCTAACTCGCAAGCAGCCGTGTGGCTTAGAAATTGGAATGGACTTATGCATCTCTCATTGTCATAAGAGCTGACTGTAGGAACATACCCAGGGGACGGACTCAAACAGTTATAATCAAACAGCAACTGCAAACCCCAAACCACGGTGAAGTCCTGGGACACAAGCATAAGGATTCACGCGTGACACATAATTTTCTCGTGCGTATACTCATATCCTATTGGAGGGTATTTCACTATGGCGGGTTTCTCGCAGATAATCTCATATCACGGTATTTCATGCTAGGTCTTTTAAATACACTTTTTTATTATTCCTTTTGTATTGTTGTATTGAAAAATAGCCCCTTCCTTTTTTTAATTTTAAAATGCGAGTATGACCTAATTCTTGAGTCGAAAAATAGGTACGACGAATCAAGCTTCACCGGACTTGAAAACATCTGCAAAAGCTCGCCTGTCATTATGGAGGTTCCGGGTTCGAACCCCGGTGGGGCATTCGTCGAACAAATATCACTTTGTGGACTGTCTCCAGTTTGGTAAGGACATTGTAGGCTGAAAGATGGTTCCGAGGTTAAAAAGATACGAAGCTGTTGTTTTCGGCTACAATACATGAATACACTCGTTATGGGAGCTGGAGTTTGGCTTTTGAAAGTAGACAATGAAAAAAGGCGGCAAATTAAAAAAAATCATCAACCCCGATTCTATGGATTTACCTAATTTGATACTTTTGTTTACGTAAATTTGTTGCCAGTACAATGTTTTCCAATTTCATCGATTGTCTACATTTAATAGCCAAACTCTATGTTGGAATCAATAATTCCTACACCAGGGTTTGTGAAGTAGGTTAACCTCGAAAAGCAAGCATTGCAAAATTGAATAATATTACATAGTAGCCCATAGATAGAACATCATCAAGGCCGTTCCTTGGGACAATATTGTCCGGGGTTCAGTCGAGAGCAATGACCTGATTACTGCGGTCATAGCAAACTGAATATTGATAGACTGCGCTTCACCTACTGCGTATTGAACTGACTTAATGCTATAGAGACTAGAGCAAGATCATCGACTGGTTTGAAATACGAATAAAAATGGATATTTATATTTTTATACATTAATACAAGTCATGAAGAGTTAATGATAACAATATGAACTGAACGGGTAAGTATAGATTTACACTTATCGTGTGAGTTTCGAAGTTATCTTGCTGTCAGAAATTATTGATCTGCATAAATCTTCCAACGTATAACGACATTCAAAAACGACTTCAGGTTACAACGCCCGAACCCGCCGGCGGGGGCGCGGCCATGACCAAAATCGAAATTGATAATCAGAGACGGAGCCCCTCAGGCGTCGTCTCCTTCACGATGTTTTTCAGTATCAACGCGCTAGGCCGTGGTCCGAGGCTCCCTCGAGCTGCCCCTAGACGCGTTGGTATTATGACTTTTTTGGGGTAGAATCTTCCACTCACCCGCAAGTCCGATGAAGCTTCATTGGTCGTACTTTTTCGACACAAGCATAGGTCAATTAAAAAAAAAATGTTTGTATAACGACGCCTTCCATAGATAATTTAGCCGGAACCAACGGCTTTACGTACCTCGGCACGAGATAATTTTTCTTTTCGGATAATTAGGTGATTTAGTCTGGTAATATTCTAACTTGACTGGTGTAAGTCTCACATTTTGATTTTTGTTCGACAAATTCCCCACAGGGATTCGAACCTGGAACTTTCACAATGTAGGGCAAAATACTCTCATTTTGGCCACGGAAACTGCCAAAGGGGTAGAGTAGAAACTGAGCTTAAATAAACTTTGACTTACTTTGCAAAATAGGTACAAATTTTCTCCTCTTTTACCAACAACTTAAAAACTATTGCCGAACTTGCGTGCAATTGTAGTAAAAACCGCGGAACGAGCTTTCAAATTGCGCGCGACCGCATAACACGACGCTCCAGCTCGTCTTATAACGACTTGAAAACAAATAAAACTGGCAATCTACTCGGAATCAGCGATCGTTGCTTGTTTGCATAGAGTCGTCTAACTTGGGCCGTAAGCGCGGGGCTGGCCAAGCAATAATGGGACAAGTTTTATTAAAAAACACACAGAACGCTCTCTAGGGGACAGCCGCTTAAAATGTATTATGAACTTGTATTAGTTTGATGTATAGTTCAGGATAATAACATTGTAGTAATTATACTGCGAATGTACACAAAATCAAACCCTACAATTTGGTCAACAGCCTTGACATAACCGTGATCCCCTCTTGGATTCCAACCTACATGAAAATTGCTTTTTTGGTATTAGATAGGTAGGTAAAAACCTTACCTAAACTAACAACTGTCTTCGTTTAGTCACTAGTTTTAGTTATGTTGTTTTGATTGACATAACGAATGGCTGCACTCAAACTTTAAAAGCGAGTTCAAACTTTAAAAGTGGTTGGTAGTTACATAAAAATAATGTCACTATTTTATTTACTATATTTAAGTAATAGCTCGGACCCAAATTGCTTTTAGTTCATTACAGGAAGAGGGAAATGTGAAAACAACCGCTAATGACGCCTATTTAGCGGTTCAATTGCTAGCTGCGCACTCAACTAAAGGATTTTTTTTTTTAAACGGCACAAAAAGAACGGAATAAACAACCAAGTAGATGGCAATGAATAATTATTACAGTTTTTTTTACTAGCAGAATTTATCTGTAACTTATAATATATTATATTTACAAATTGAGCAAAATAATTATACCCTTGATAGGTATTTTAAAGAGTGCGATAGCGAAACTAACCCCGTTTGGGTAGAGTTTAAAGCTTATTTCTGAAAATTACGTTAGTTTTCTTAAGTTTATAATCCCTTATGATAAAAACCATAGATTATGGAAGATTTTTTGTTAATGTTAGAAAATCCATGTGAAAATCAGACAGTATCAAAATACCTGATAAAGAAACGGCCATAGAGCTGTAAATTAAAACGCGAGGATATACACAAGTGGATACCAAGAACGAAACAAAAGCCTATTCATGTTATTTCGTATAAAACATTATGTTTATACGATTTGGTTTGTATATTGAGCGAGCTTCGTTCCTTGATTCTCGAAGCTAGAGAGCAAATATAAAGAAGTCGAGCAAAAACAGCCTTCGGGAGCAATACATGCCACGCCGAATATATAGCACTAACCACAAGCGCCGCAGAGTAGGTACAACAGTATAAACATTTTCGGTTAATAGCCAAAACGTTAATAGCATCGTCATGACTTAGAAGAGTTAAAAGTAAAAAAACAGGGAAAGAAATTTAATTGAAGAAATTTTAATGGCCAGTAATTGTAAAAGATGCAATAAATATTGAAATATAATGATTGATTTTATTTCTTGAACTAATTTTATGTTTTTTACGAGTTTCCTTTTATATTTGAATAAATATTTTCTGTATCGGTATAATTAATTACTCTGTGGCAGCAGAAAACAGTTCCCAAAACGCATTCGGTTGAATTACGTGAGGTTCAGTTACGTTCCACATAACCGTATTAGGGCGGTCTGTACACCCAACCACGGCCCACGTTGTAACATCTGCGTGCAAGATGTGACCTTATTGCAAGGCCACACGGTCAAACTTACCTGTCGCTGACCGCATATAAACGTCGAAATGGTAACGAACAGCAGAATATACGATCTTCGAGCGCAGTTGGTCCACTATAGGTATTTAGAAAATCGGTTTTGGTTTTCGAAAAACTAAGCTTTATCCTATACTTTATGCATTCTATAAACTTTCTGCTGGAAATACTAAATTCTCAAAAAAATATATTTAAATGTTTCACAAAGGTAAATGATATTCAATCTTTTTGCGTGTTTAGTAACAAGACGAAACGATATATTTTTTTGAAAGGACCTATATACATAAAGACACGCTCTATAACCTACGAGAAAAGCAAGGAAATATTCGTTACAACTTGACCTTAAATCACATTCAGTTCTAATATTACCTTAAACGAATGAGGAAGTACTTACTTTGTGTCTAGATATTGTCCAATTTCACATCACAAGTATGAGACAAATATGTTTTTAACTGAAAATATAAACTATCTTCATACTCAGGCTTTGTTTAGTCTGGGCCATAGAGGTAAACATTTTTCAATCCGGCACCGAACGTCCAATTCCTTGAACGCCCACTTTTCTCAATGGCCATTTCCTTTATCGACCGTTTACTCGAACGGCCTTTTGTCTGGGTTCAATCGGTGGCTGAGCACACCCACGGAGTCTTACTCTTCTGGTCTTACTATCAATTTTTCCTTTTTCCGACATACGAGTAATATTGCTGTAGGTATGTTGTTATTGTTTTCTAAAACATTCAACTAGCCATTTCAAATTCCTAACTGCAGTTTGCGTGCAACATTCCGACCAAAGATAGCGGCAAATGCTTCCGCGCTCGCGCCTCGCCGCTCGTCAACCAATCCGCTTTGCCCCACAACCAATTACGAATCCCTCACATTCCGAATTCCAAATTTAAACTTTCGCACGAACGGTGGTTTGCGCTTTCCTATTGCTGTTTTCTTTTTTGTCCCTTCCGGTTTTAATGAAGGTTGGTTGGCCAGTATTCTGAGTCTTTTTTTGCAAGTTTGTACTTTTAATTTAGGATTTTTTCGGTAAAATTGTAATTAATGCCAAGATATAACAGAAATAAAGGCATCATAAACATCAGATCACACAGGTGATTATTTACCACAATCTTATTGGCCGTTTCGTTTCGGGTTTTCAATTTGACCACACCCTATCTTTCCATCCGTAATGTAAAGGTCGCCTAAGGACACGTAAATCCCTAATTCCATAATCAACAGTGATGAGTGGAAATGTCAATCTTTCCCTTTCTACTACATACTTTTAGCTGCAGAAAAAAAACAATACAATCATCAAACTTAAGCCCGATTCCACCAACAGACCAAACGCCTATTCAACATTTGGTGTTTATGACAAAGTGTCAAAATGGCGTTTCAAGTATTTTATATTAAGTGAAAAAGTTAGCAGAGTACTTATCCTGTTGTTTGATATCAGCCCTTTTATTATTTTATTTTATTATAATTTGGTATTCATTGGTAACACACAGTTTAACTACATTGCACGTTCTAGTTTTTTATCATATTAGTGGAGTAATGTATGCTGCATTGTACTTGAAGCTTCGTGAATCAAGCCCCTGCCCGTCCGACTGTCACAGGCAGACACAAACTTTGCCTATTAAGAATCAGAGACTAACTCACATAACTCATTAGGAAATTTATTTTACAATGCATGTGCTCGAAAAGAGCGTTTTCTAAGCAGCCAAACAGTGCGGAAAGTAGCACTTTTCCGCACTAGTGCTTTTTACTTTTCAGTTTTTTTTTTAATTTTTGCTCAGCCTGTCATTCAGCCAGTCAACCTAACATTTCAGTATTTGAGATATTTTTATAACCAATTGTTACTAATATAAAGGGAACAATAAAAATAACAATTCAATAAACGCGTTTATAATTAGTATAATTACTTTAGAAATTGATTTTTATTGATAAATTACGTTCAAATATTAATTAAAAATTTGCGTGGCTGAATAAATTTTACTCATTGCCTTATTGCGATTCGACAGCTTTGCACATGCGCAGTAGATGATTTTTCAGCGCGAATGTGTTTTGTTTATGAAGCCCGTCATTTTATACGTATAACTGTTTTTTTTTCTTGCACAATGCATTGTAAAATCTTGTATGATACACGTGTGAAAGATGATTTCCGACTCGTGTCGGCTTATACACTCGCTCGCTTTGCTCGCTTGTGAATAAAATGACACTCATCGGAAATCACATACTTTCCGCACTAGTATCATAAATAACTATTGTGAGGAAATTCTTACTTGCCAGCTCTAACCGTTCGCTGTGTATATTATCATTTATTTGTTTTCATAGTCGGGAGTTGTTGCCATTTTCGCCTTGCTTGGCAGGTATGTAAGGGTATCCAAAATGTATCATGGTCACGCAGTTGAAAGTTTCCACGAATTTTTAACATTGTTCTTAACCTTTATAGTATAAAGAGAAAATATTTGTGAAAATTGTATTTAAATATTATAATACAAATCTTTCCTCTTTGTAATTAGTATGATTATATATCTATTACTGTCACTATTAAGACAAATTTAAAAACGCTTCTCAAATGAAATCAATCACAACGTTTAGGCAACAGAGCGTGGCAAAAAAATACACAAATAGAATTATTACATGTGCACTCGGAAAAATATAACCCTTTTTCTTTATCTAAAAAGTGGTAGCTTATAATTAGGCGGCACCGCAGGATGGCAATAGTAAGAGCAGCGACAGCTGAAATATGCGTCTCATTTGTCACTGTCCGCATAGCCTCGCACTACCCTGTCGAAGGAACAGTTGGACGAAGTCGATATCGATATTTTTAAATAAAACTAACTATTTTTATTAAATTGATAAAATTATTAATAAAAGTATATTTTGTAATTGGCACCACTAGCTTAAATGTTAAAGCCACAATTTAATACCTATTATATCAAAAAAGGTATCAATACAAATTGTAGCTACCTTTACAAAAAATGTTGTTTAAATTTTTATTCCTGGCAGGCAAATAACATTGCTAAAATACTCAACAATTTAGATTTTGCCAGGTTAAAATAAAATCTTTAAAATATTATAAAAGATAGAAAAAAGTGTACAATAATACACGTACGACGTACGTGTACATAATTTTTTTTAACGTACAAGTGTTTACATCGGTACGCACTTTTCGAAAATAAAACATAATTACTATCGATATACTGTTGATCAACGTCTCTAAATGTCGGCCTTCACCTTCAGTGAAAAACGTTAGAGAGCTAATTGGAAATCAGTCGAGGTATTGGAAATTGTTGGAACTTAATCACAGCCGCGGCGAGTTTGAACTTCTTCTTTCAAAAGCTATTCGTCATCGTCATCAACTTGACAATCACCTGCCACAAAAGGATATAATCTAACAGCTACAAAACAGTACCAGGTTTTCCTACATACAAGGTGCCAGGGGGTAAAGTGTCGGTAGCCAATGAGCCAGAACCACTGACTTCCATTCGGAAGTCCGCGGGTTCAAGCCCAACACGTACTTACCAATGTGTTTTCGATTTATTTTCGAATTCATAATTGTGTACGTTTATTCTACGCTGTTACGGTAAAGTAAAACATCGTGAAGAAACCTGCACACACCTGCGAATTACTTAAATAGGTCCTTCATTATCAAGGGAAAAACTGTTGTCGTGAGCAAAGCCGCGGGGTAAAAAGCTAGTTTTAATTAATTAAATAACGTTTAGGCACAAAACGCACATACATGATAAGATCGATAACATCATAATGAATTTAAACAGGTTTAAAATATTTTTGAATTATCGTTTTATAATTATTATTTTTTGTGAATGTCGCCTAACCTAAGTGAACCCTTCAGCTGATATTGAGCACTCTAATTGCCTTCATCCGGCACTCTAAACTACGTCCTGCTTCTCCAGGAATTACATCCTGAATTATTGCGGGAATTATAGCGACTTGATTTCGTATAGGAATTTTAAATTTTGCACGTTTCGGGAAAGTCTTGTCCTTCTGGGAACTGATTAATTATTGTGGCTTCATTCTGGGCCCCGTTTCATGAAACAAGAATGAAATAATCATAAAAGAAATCTATATAATAAAACTGAAGAGGTCGAAAATCTGTACATAGAAAATAAATGCTTAAAACCGAGTCAGGGGGATGTAATAGAACATAATATCAGAGTCAACATCTTAGATACTTTTTATCACGGGAAAATATCTCATTCCTACGGGAAACTGTGCACGGAAAAGTCGAAAAACAACGCAGGCGTAGCCGCGGGCGGACAGCTAGTCTTACAACAAAACTGTAGAGGTAGGAAATCTATAATTACAAAGAAAAAAATGCTAAAATCCGAGTCAGGTGTATGTAAGAAGTAATATAGAAAATATTCAGATTTTCTTTTTAAATTTTTTTGTTTCTCTATTTGTACGGGTTACTCTCCGAAACCGTTAAACCGATTTTAATGAAATTTTGCATGGTGGAACTTTATATCCCCGGTCAACATTTCAGATAGTTTTTACCACAGGAAAATATCTTATTGCTACGGGAAATTGCGCGGAAATGTAAAATAATAACGCGGTCGTAGCTCGGGCGGACAGCTATCTAGAATAAAATAAGTCAAAAAGGGTAGACAAATCCTATACAGCGGCGGTGTTTATTCCGGCATTGCTCGAAATATTTTCATCTGTCGCTTTTACACGGATAAAACTGTTGTCGCTGGTACGAACGAACAGTCGTCTGAAGGTGCCATTTCAGACCGGTATGGCCCCAACCGGCTTGCCGTGTATAGACGGCCCACCCCTTGTAAAGAAAAACGCAAATTGTATTTATACCAGTCGGCGTGAAAAACTTTGATAGCGCGTTTTAGGACTTCGCTCTCTCCGCTGAGTGAGGCTGTTGTTGTGTGGGTGGCGCGACGCGACAGAGAGGGATGATTTTCGTACCTACTCGTACCTGATTCGTTTCTGTGTTGCGTTAGTATAAATATTTATAAAATGTGGAACATCTCACACACGGCTATCTGACCCTAGACTAGGCAGATCCTACAGGCTATAGTAGCAGGCTATAGTACACTATGGGTGTCATACAGCTGATAATTACATACATAATATATAAATATACAACATCCAGACACAAGGCAAACACAAGTGCTCATCACACGAATGTTTGCCCTTAAATGGGAATAGGAAATTGTTACGTCACATTTTACATAAACCGTTTTTTTGTGATAATTACTTTGATTTGCTATAAATTTTAACTAGTTAATGAGGCCTCTGGGTTGTATACAGGCGACCAATTGTACGAGTGTTTCCAGGCGATCAATTTCGTTCATCAAATTTCATAAAAGGTTTATTTTGAACTACTTTTCCGTCCCATGGCTCCGCCCGCACTTACATCTTTTCCTGTTATGTGGTAATAAGGCATTTTCCTTCGGTAAAAGAAAGTAATAATGTGTATAAATGTATACCTAAGGTATATTACTGTAAAGTTTTATAAAAATTCATTCGGCACTATTTTCGTGATAGTGTAGCGAACATACATCCATCCTCTGTTACTTTCGCGATGATAGTATTGGTTGAATACATTTTGAATATGTTTAACAAGTACCAAATTCAGTTTGACGGTCAATATCTATAATTTAATGAAACTATAGGAGTTAAAATCTTGTACATAGAAAAATATGCTAAAAACCAAGTCAGGGGGAAGTATGAAGTGTTAAAGAACATATCCAGATCTTTTTTCTCTGTTTGTACGGGCTAATCTGCGAAACTGTTGGACCGATTTGAATGAAGTTTTGCATGGTGGTATCTTATATCTCCAGTCAACATCTTGGATACTTTTAATTCCTGAAACTTCAGAAGTTCCCGTAGGATAGTGAAAAAATATAGTAACTTATACGGCTCAGCACATAAGCCGATTTGAATAAAATATCCCCGGTCGACATCTTGGATACTTTTAATCACGGAAAAAAGAGTTCCCATTTATAGAAAAGTTCAAAAATTACACGGACGTAGCTGCGGGCAGACAGTTAGTAACTCAATATTATATTGGATATTCGCACAACGAAATTCACCCCTACCGCTACGGAATACGGGCGCTCTCAAGGTCAACATGTCCAGCCGCATGTGCTGGCTACTGTTAGCTAGAACAAATTATAAATGTTTGTAAGTTTTAACTTCTTCGGTCAATGAAGAGAGCTTTGTTGATTTTTATTTGTTCTGAAGTGTATTATTTTATTTGGTTCGCACAGGGCATATTCTTCGTATGAGCCGTTGACAAAACAAAAGGGTGTAATAAGATTCAAGTACTTCTCTGTCTTTCCGTGGCTAAGTGACAATATCTCTAGCAATTTGAAGACGTCACTATTTTAATTGACGAAAAGAACTAGTGAATGAATTTAAAAAAGAGTTATACTTATTCACGATTATAATTCATCACTTAAAAAAGCATTTTTTTTTTCTCTTTATCAATAACCATTTCAAGTTAGTAATTCCTAACAATGTTTGCCAATTTTGGGGTCAAAATAAAAAAAATTACATAGGTAGGTACATATTTTTACTATATTTAATTAAATAAATTTAACAGCCAAGTGCAAAGTAAGCTGAACGAGCGTACAGCAATTCACTTGCTTATTTAACGGACATAAGAACGGTGCAAAGTTCAAAAGTTCAGCTTAGCGTGCTCTTGATTGTACGTAGCATAAAGGAAATTTTACACCTTTATGAGTCGTTAATTCGTTGGGCATTTTTTATATCGTAAAGTTAAAGTACAGTAATCTCAGCTTTATTAAAATGTAAAGAACTAAGTACGTAGAATAGGACTAAGAAAGAAAAACTTCACAAAAAGTATAATTTTAAATTTGCATTATTACAAATGTGATATTTCTTTCTTTATTTTTTTTTCACACATCGGTGAACATTTTATGTTGACTTGGGAAGTATTTTTCGGCAAAGCGAAACGTAGCCGATCCCAGAACCAGTTATCATCAAATCTAATGTAAGTGTTAGTGAGCAAATAAATACGTAAATCTATGTCCAAATTGTCCATGCTAACAACATCGTCGATCACCAGTACTATCACTCGAGGTATACCCTCCTTGAGGGCTCGCGCATGCGCAGATCGAAACTCGAGCATCCCCCATATTGAGTCCAGAAACTTCTTCGATAAAACAACAATAGTCCGACGTGATGCTTCCACCGATCTTATAATCTGAGTCGGTATGAGTTCTCCTGGAGTCCAGTCTCTATAGTGTACGCAGGTTCTGTATCCAAATTCTTCTAGTTTTGGCATGAGATCTCTCACAACTAATTCTTCATCAGCGTAGCAGTATGACACGAACACATCATACTGCTTTGAAGCGTCAATTTGTTTTTCATTTATGCAGCACAAGCACCACCCTCTCGCATATAGTATTATTCGTATATGTTTCCCGTAGCGGTAAATGACAGTTAGCAAAATCGCAGTCAACACAACCAAAGTTCCTCCAACGGATAATGATACTACTAATACTTTTAATTGAGGACATAGCTCTATTTTACTCACAGCGAGCAAATTTCGTATTCCTTTGTTTTCGCATGTCAAGTCATGATAATCTAAAACTTGCTTGTAATGTTTTTGAATTTGTCGTATAAAAGGTTCGTTATTGCAATTGCACAGGATCGGGTTACCTGCGAGCAACACGCTCCGCTCTTTTATTGAGAAAAGCGATTCTGCCGATTCTCTATCTACTAATGCTATGCGATTTCTTGACAAGTCCAAGTACTGAAAACAGAATACTATGTTTAAAAAAAAACTGATTAAAACTTAGCAAATAACTAAAATAATGATAATTAAATTAAAGAACTCCCAAACAAGATGTTATATAAAGGGATTGGGTAGGATCTGGGGGTACGGCAGTGCCCCCGCCAAGTCGAGCGCGAAGCAAACACTGCCGTACCTCCTTTACTGGAACCATTTCACAGCACTTTCAGGCCCCTATTTGAGAACTTCTGGATAAGACCAGAACGCAGAACTAGATTTCATTACTTTTTAGAGATAAACAAGCAGGTTCATCGAGACTTGGCTAGTTTTTTACAGATGTTTTTGATGGGATATTAGTTTTGATAAATACTTACAAGCGTGTCAGAAGAGAAGTCTTCTGGTTCAATGTTGTCAATGTGATTATTCGAAGCTAGTACTCTGCGCAACTTTTGAGCGCGTGGTATTTTAGAAATGCTTCTGTTTATACAATCCGCTACAGCGAATTTGTCATCCCAAGCTCTTTTACAAGTACAGCCGTCACAACTAAACTTGTCACACTCGAAAAATGCTGGTTTTACAAGTGCTAGTTCTGTGTTATTAGTGTTGCTGCAAAATAGACCTTGCGCATACAATAGATTATCTCGAAGAGCTTTTGCAAGGTATCCTTGATGACAGTCACAATCAACAGTATGAAAACCAAAATGTAAATTGATATCTCACCAAAAACATTCTGTAAAAAACTAGCCAACTCTCGATGGAACTGCTTGTTTATCTCTAAAAAGTAATGAAATCTAGACAAAGTCGTACCAAGTCTAAGGTTCATTACTGCGATTTCTTTATTATTATAGTTAATGTTGTGTGTCTTGGCCGTTGACGTCAATGGGTAGCGGTTCTGGCGACAGATTGGTGCCATGGTATCATGGAGCACCTGGTTTATAAAACTCCTTGTGTACCCTTCAACAGCCAAGTAACACAACATTAACTATAATAATAAAGAAATCGCAGTAATGAACCTTAGACTTGGTACGACTTTGTCTAGATTTCATTACTTTTTAGAGATAAACAAGCAGTTCCATCGAGAGTTGGCTAGTTTTTTACAGAATGTTTTTGGTGAGATTTCACTTCTTTTTGTAGAAACGTGGGTATATTGATTTATTTTATTAGATTTTCTTATTTCACATAGTTATTACAAATCTTTCTTTTCTTAAGCGCGTTTTAAAATACAGTCAGCGCCATCTAACGACGTGTGCGGGTATCACCTCCACTCCTCCATCATATTTTTAGAATTAATATTTTAGTGTAATTTCTTTATTTAATTTGTGTAATGTTTGAGTAGAATAAAGTTAATCGACTATTTCTACTTCTAAACTTGTAAGTATAAGTATAAAAGACAGTCTAGTCTTATCCAGAGTTTTCCTTTAATTTTATTTATATACGTATTAAAAGCAGAAGGGAAGGCATTCTCCCAGCAGTGGGACGCTATAGGCTGGATTAAATTAGAAGATGTGTTCCACTATGCTGGATTTTTGCAATGACAGTCGATTTTTTTAAGTACCAATAGCAGAAGGGGGCGTTAGGTACCATATCTCTAATAAAGCTGAAACCAGCCGAGGGTTCTTCATCAGATACTTCAGGCCTTCAATTTTTGACATCAAATGAAGCGGCCCACCAAGTTGAATATTTTTTGTAAAGACGGTATGTCTCGATCTCTAATAGTTTGTTTGGGCTCTTGTGTTTTCTAATCAGGGTCACCAGGTACTCCAGATCTTCGATTATCCTAGTTTTTATAATTTTCCCTTTATGTAGCCATTAAACCCTAACTCTGTACCAAATTTCAGGTCGCTGAGTTTATGGGAAGTACTAGTTCTATTTTGATGATCATGAGTGAGTGTCGAAAATGCGAAACTTTGCTTTCGCTTAACTTTGGAATTAAATGACCTACAGACTTGAAATTTTGGATTTTTTGTATGTGATCATAGCTTAGTGGATGACGAAAATTTCAGCGTTCTGGTCTTATCCAGAGGTTCTCAAATAGGGGCCTGAAAATGCGGCGAAATGGTTCCAGTAAAGATGGTACGGCAGTGTTGCTTCGCGCTCGACTTGGCGGGGGCACTCCCGTGCCCCCAGATTGATTGGCCAATGCGTAAGTGAGGCATTGCGCAGAGTGTTGAAATCATTATGAGTCATAATCAACTCATTGGAATTTAAATAAACGTGCAAAGTTGTACGTGATACCAACAACTCCCGAAACTGTAATAATTATAAAAAACTTAAATTAGATTATAATTGGTTTTTAAACAACGGTTGGTTTTTGACGTTTTTTACTTACTATCCAATGTTAATTATTTTCCAACAAATAAAAAAGCGTTGTTTTGAAATCATATTTTCGTAAAATAAAAATAAAAATAAAGAACTTTATTTTTCAATAATGTCCTTAATCACATAAAATAAACTTATCAACTTTTGATAGATAGGTGGAATTGAATAGAAATAAACAATAAATAAATAATTTCATCAAAAATAAACAACCTATGATATTTTTAGACAATAAATCAGTAAGTACTATACTTCATTTCATATAAAATTGTAAAAAAGAAGCAGTGACAGTGATCATTTCTGCAATAGTTCAAAATTTTGAGTACTCATAGAGTCAGGTTTTATAACATTTTAAACTCTCGCGATTTTCACACATTTGAATCCGCCCGTATGTAGTAGCGTAGCACCATAGCCCAAGGGTGAACCGATTTGGATGCGATTTTTAAGTTGAAAGTGGGCTTTCTAGCGGTGGTTCAAAGTGCATTCACTGGGGGTTTTTATTTTTTTTACATTATGTATAATTTTATTAAAGGTAAAAGTACACTAGGTACAGAAAAAGTTTGTGACCACTATCTTCTTGGGTCTTTTAAGGGCACACTTCGTGAATATTAAAAATGTGTACTACGCGAAGTGTGACTTTTAAATACCATTTTACCTATTTTTAATCCTATATGGAATTGAGTATAGCTGACAGTCAATGAAAAAAGTATGTAGATAATTTAGTCTTAAAATAAATAGAATAAAATAACTAACTACCAGCTAGATGAATCTATGGAAAGAATTAAAGCATAGCATTATAATATGGTTGTTAGACGTGTTCAATGATGCAATGATTTTGACGTGTGGAGTTAGAAATGGATGGAGATAACAAGAAAGAAATGTTGAAAAAAAGAAGCCAACAATAAAAAAATTAAAAATAGGTAAGAAAAATATTAAGGTACTTGACAAGAGATGACTTTTTGAAAGACTGAATAGAAGGAAAAAGTGAAGAGAAAGACCGAGAAATATATACTTTGATCAAATAAAGGAAAAAGTAAATGTGGTTTTGTATCAGGATGTTAAGTGGTCAGCAAATACTGTTAATTAAAAATTTAAAACTCCGCCCCAAAACCGTTACTTAGATCATTTCTGCAACTAGAAAAGAGCTGATAATCTTCAAAAAGTTAAAGATATTTTCTTGGATTATACCTAAGAACATTGTGATATGCTTGCAAACAAAAAAATAACTTAATCAAAATCGGAGCGTTTCAGACAGACAGACACACACAGAGACTGTCAGATATATTCACACGTCAAACTTATAACACCCCTCTTTTTCGTCGGTAGTTTAAAACATAGAGAAAAAGTGGTTACTCCACTGTCAAGAAAGCAGCTCTTTATTGAATAATTAGAAGGTTTTTTTGCAACTAACCTGAAATGAAAATGTTGTGAAGAATATATGATTTAAACTGAGATAATTCAATTGAGGCAATCCTTGTGTCATCACACACGCTAAAGAGTAAGTTTTTGTCCCATCCAGAATTAATCGCTGCAAATTCAAATGACCTGAAAAAAAAAAGTTGTCTTGTAACATACTTGTGGAGGAAGAAAATTATTATTATTTTTTACATGATAATAGTTGAGAGCCAAGAGCTATAGCATAGAGACAAAGAGAGAACGGATCGATGGATAAGAAATTATTAGTTAGGTACTTCAAAATACAAAAAAAGTTTAACTGGCTGGCACATATTTTGTATTCGTTCGTACATATTCAAAAGACTGAGAATCTACATGTACAAAAGAAAGAGTGAGATATCACGTGTTTTAAGTTTTTTCAGGTAGTTTTTATTCTGCTCATCTCTCCCACCTTGCCCTCGGTTCTCTTCCCTTTATTTGAAACCTATTTATACAAGATAATATAAATTCTTGCATTTAATTTCTAGTGTATGCGCAATAATTATGATTAACTTACCTATGGTGAAGTTTAGTATATCGGAATCTCGACAGAGCTCAAAATTTGGATTGTATGACAAGTCGAGACTGATCAAAGCGGGCATTCTTTCAAGAGTCTTGTTAAATGCGTGCCCACTAGTAAACTCATTCCATCTCATTTCTAAATCGCGTAAGCGAGGAAAATCATAATAATAACTACTTTTATGGCTGAAAGTAATGAGCAGTTAAATCAATTGTAATATAAACTTTTTTCGGAATTGAGTCCAAAACAAAAAAAATTAAAATACGTAATGATTTTTAAATGAACTCTAAAGTGTAACTATTATCCATGCTGTATCCATGCTATTAGCTGTTTGAGGATGGCGATATAATTGAAGGACCTTAAAAGAAAATTTTACTAGAAACAAAAGAGCCAATAAGATAAATATGCTACTTTTTGGCATGAAAAATAATGTTTGGTGACTGAGTGACGTGAGTTGGTCAACGTCGTTTTAACTACGCCTACGGGGTACATGAGTTGGCGGGGATGAGCAAACATGGTCTCCACGGGAAAGCGGATGATGTGGTCGGGTGAACGAGCGCGGTGCCTTCATTTCCCATTCGTACCTCGCCCCCGCCGACGCCTGTACCCCGAAGGCGCGGTAAGTAGGTACGATGTTGACGAACTATTTACTACGAACGATCAACCTAGAGTCATGTTATAACTATTTTTAATGCTAAATAGTAGTCGTTTTGTTGAGAATATACTCGTTCTTAGTTCGTATTAGAAAAACTAAATCGGATATACTAAAAGCAAATAGGACCAGGAGGCAGGAGGAATGGTTAAAGAATAAAAATTGAGACATGAAGTGTAAAAGTGAAAATTGCAATTCGTTTTCTTCGTGACGATCTTTACAATTAATCTTTTACTATGTGTCAAAAATAAAAACGCTTTATATTAGATCCACTTGTATGTAACTAAAATATATGTAATGGAATCTAAGGTAACTAATTTAACTATCTCCCAAGGGTCGCAGCGTAGTGAAATTTAGAATGTATACGTAATTCGGATGACAACACAATAATTTGACACAAACAAGCTGATCAGATGCTGGAGCCCGAAGGTGGATAGTGGAATTCTTCAACGGCTACTAGTGAACCCACCGAATTTAGGCTCATTTGATTTGTCTAAATAAGACCTTTATATTGGCGAGGTGAGGTGACCACTTAACCAGGGTCTAATAAAGGACCCGAAAGGTAGATAGTGAAAATCTTCAAATAAGCATCTTAGGCGTGATTTTCTAGAGATTAGATTTCAATCCTATTATATTGTCGAAAGAAGCATATTGCCGGTATTTGGAATAAAAAATAAGTAACTTGATCATGTAAAAATTATCTCTTTCGCAAAAATGTGTTTGTACTTTTTATGTAATAAAAAAAAAACATAATTACTTTTTTATATCACGATATTTGTTATTATCGAGGTTCAAATATATTAAAAATCTTTTTTTGCTGTACACTGTATCTAAATACAGATCTTGTTGCTGGTTAACCGCATCATACATTTTATTGATTTTTAAAAATTTTACTGAATTCGCGCCATCGAGAATAAGTTTTTTTGAATGTTCCGTCATGAAGCTCATTGTGAGGGAAGTCAGGTGTGGGCAATGTTCTAACGGATTACACGCTTTATGTCAGATATGCAAAATGTCATATACGCAGATTGTCAGGTTAGTGAAATTGTACGCAAAATGTCATATACGCAAATAGTCACAAACGCAAAATGACAAATACGCAGAAAGCCAGAAACGCAGAATGTCAGAAACTCAAAATGTCAAATACGCAAAATGTCATGAAATTAACGATGGGCAGGAAGAAATTAATAAAACAATTTCTGTTTACATTAATTATAATTATTATTTAAAATCACGATCAAATAGGAATAAATAATCATAAAAAAAATTTGTACGAGTATAATTAAAATATAATTATACTATATTTATAATTATAATTAAATGTTCATGGCGACATATCAACATAACTCGATCTATTGAGTTTATTTTGTATTTTTATGTAAAGCGCCATTCAATTATGTAGCATTGTACTTTTTGATAACCACCTTGTATGTTAATACTCTTGCGCATCTAACGGGTGCTAAAGACTAGATCTAGTTCGACCATAAAATTATTATAGATGGCGATGTAACAATTATTCATATAATTATATTCTTACAATAGCGGCTCATAATGGCAGCCGCGCCATGTACACGCTTACCAATACAATTGTTCTATTTTGTAGACCCCGGCCTCTTATTTTAACACTAGCTTTCCGCCGCAGCTCCACCACCATTAACAGTTTTTCCCGTGGAAATGAGGAATTTTCTCGCGGTAAATATTAATTATTAATAATAATTATTATTATTGTCCAAGCTCTATTCTATCTTTGTACCAAGTTTCATTAAATTCGGTACCTAGTTTCGGAGCCTATAAAAACAATCAAATCTTTCGTAAACATATAGATGACGTTTTGCGTATCTGACATTCTAAGTATGACATTCTGCGTATTTGACTTTTTGAGTATGTGACATTAGGCGTTTCTGACTTTCTGCGTGTCTGACTTTTTGCGGATCTGACTTTTTGAGTTTCTGGCATTTTGCGAATTCTGACAAACTGCGTGTCTGACATTTTGCATATCTGACATAAAGCGTGTAATCCGTTCTAACCATCCATAATTAGTTACTTCCCATCTTCTCAAAATTAATGTACGAAGGCTACTGCAACCGCCAAAGATACCTGCAATAGAAATACTAAATTAAAATAAAAAACCGGTCAAGTGCGAGTTGAACTCGCATGGAGAGATTTAATAATAATTTCGTTGGTACGGAACGGAGTTCAAAGGTGCTCGTATCCGTGACTCAATAGTAATCGTAATCAGTAGTTTCGGACGAAATAGGCGCTGACAGACGGACGGACATTGGCAGACACCCGAATGATCCTATAAGGGTTCCGTTTTTCGTTTTAAGATACGGAACCCTAAAATGTAAAAGTACAATATCATGAGCTAATTATTTACTATAGCAACATAAAAAAACTTATTTTTGGTTTTAGCCTCTGCTTTGTAATATATTACAAAATATTTAACGTCATCATAAAACGCACATTATAAATGATGGCAAAGACTATTCAATGAAAACATCCAAAGCACTGTTTTTCGATAGTCTTTGGTTCAATCTATCCCAGAGGGATACAAAATATTTTTTAAAACTTATTAAAAACGTACCTGTAGATGCACCATCCAATAATTCAGCATTTTCGATTGCATGTGACAATGCAACATTGTGCACTGAAATATTCCGCAGTGAAGGAAGTGGTTCAGTAAAGTCTTGGCGTAAATTCCATAGCGGATAGGCTTTATCGTACGATATAACTAATTCCTGCAAATCCAGTCCTTCTAAATTATCTGCTCGTAACGGAACATCTAATGGTGGAGAGTGGATTATATTCCGTAACTCCAACTTTTTCAAATTTGACGTATTTATTTTGATTTCGGTTAGGAAACTAGAATATGATGATCTCGGCAGTGGACAGGAGTTGATAGTAAAAGTTTCTTTTTCTCGTAATGTTACGGAAAGCCCTCCCTCTATGTGGGCTAGGTACGCATCCAAATCTGATGCCGAACCAATGCACGAGAATTGATTAGAGTTGATTTGTTGCTCTGGAAAAAAAGGAAAAAGCGGCCAAGTTCGAGTCGGACTCGCCCATGAAGGGTTCCGTAGCAGCAAGTAACATAAATATAAAAGTTCTTGTACTTCGTTGTAACTTTGATACATGTTTTAATAATATTGTATTTATTTAAATAAGGTTTATGAAATTAAATGTTTCACATTTTACTACTTTGGAAGCGTCACTCTCTCGCGCAAACTATTTAGTTTAGAAAAAAATTATATCAGAAACCTCAATATCATTTTTAAAGACCTATCCACAGATAAAAGTTTTTGAGTTTCAGTTCTAATTATGAGGAACCACCAAACTTATTGTTTTTTTTTTTTTTTCAATTTTTGTGTCAAGATCTGAATGCTGTTCACAAAATACATTTAGGTACTTACTAAGTTTCAACAGAATAGTTTTCATAATTTATGATATATCTCAAGTAAAAAGCGTATAATTTACACAGTTTGGAGATTCATTTTCATCAATAAATTATGCGTAAGCTCATTGTTTACTATGTCTGTCTCTGTCAGTCTGTTATTACGACCAAGGATGTTGTATTATAACATCCTTGATTACGACCTACTGGCTGAACAAATTGCTAAAAAACCTTTTCAAGATGAAAGTTTTAACCTTCGCGGGCCTTCCGTACCGCAAGGGCCGCGTTGCTATAGGGTTTTAACAATGGAAAAATATATCTTTCCCGTGAAAAAGAATGCTAAAGCAAACTGACCCACGTGGTAATTACTTATAAAATGATAAAATAAATTTATTAAAAAATATATAAAATGAATAAAAACAATTCCTAGTAAGGAAGGTTAACTGAAATGTATAAAAGCGGACGAAATTTTGGGCAAAAGCTAGTATATTATACATTTTATTTTATAACTAAGGGCTTCACACACAGCAGCTATAATGTATATGTACATTACATTGTTCGTTACATTATAGCTGCTACGTGTTGTCTCCTGGCGATTTCTATGGAAAGATGAAATGAGATGTATCGTGCTATAATGTAAAGATGTACATTATAGCTGCTGTGTGAGAAGCCCTTATTACTTGACCTTGACCATCGTCATAATATGAGTAACTAAAACTGCTCAAGAACAGACACAGATACCGGGACAGGTCAAATTAAATAAAAAGCTCGTAAAACAATATAATAATAAATGAGCCGTCGATGAGACAGCGAACAAGAACTATTTACCTGTTTTACGACTAGATATTCGTATATCTAGTCGTAAATCTCCCGAATCCATACAAAATCCCCGTAGTAAGTTATTCCAATCGGCGGAGCAAACACAATCCTGAAAAAAAAAACAGTTATTATTTTTCTAAATTTAGGAATAACACGAAACTAACAAAGTATAATTAAGATAGGAGATGTAAGAAGCTCTGTAGGAATAGAGCTTATCACAACTTTAGTACCAAAATAAATTTACTTGACTAGTTCGTGTTAACTATTTATTTTGGTTTAAATATAGTAATTGAATTTTTACTCCTATTCTAACTGACTCGCGAGGAATATAGCTACTAGTTTAGTTTATGAGGTTCCGTGTCTCAAAAACTAAAAACTTTACACTTATAGAATCAGTCGGGTTTCTGTCCGTGCGCCTGCCAGCGGCTATTTCTCCAAAATTATTGGACCGATTGAGTATTAATTTATGGCCAAGAGGACGTGTGAATAAAATAAAGGAGTACATACACTACATAATTCCGAATTATTTTTTTTACGAATTTGAAAATGACGATTATTAATATCCCAAATTTCATAGTTCCGAATGATTCACAATTCCGAATTTGAAATTTTCGAATATTGAAAATGACGAATAGTTAATTAACGAATTTTCAAACAACCGATTTAATTCAATTCCGAATGTCAATTTTCCGAATATTATAATTTCGATGTTTAAAAAGTATGATTTTATAGTTTATCGAACATTCAAAATTACGAATCTCGAAGTTTTAATATTCCAAAAATCAAAATCCCGAATAAATGTGAAAGGCTAACATTACTTTTGTAGTATTTCTCGTAACTTACAAGAGCGTAGTGGTTTTCGTAATCATTACACGGCACAATGTCACATTCCAAGTCACTACTGTCTTTTAGCACAATTTTTTCCGAAGAATCGTGACAATTTGCATCTTTAGCGTGAATGAGACCACAGCGAAGTGCTTTAGCAAACAGTCCATTGCGACATTTACAACCTAACGCCCACGAGTCTGTCTGCCAGCCATCCAAAGTTACGTTGAACTTCACTGTCGAAACTAAATGTGTTTCTTGTAATAAATTATAGGTTTCATTCGCCAACCACACCTCCTCAATATTATTGTTGTTCAAATCAACTAACAGCGATGTTGATGATACCAATACATCCTGAAACTGAAAAACAAAGGTTTATACATCTGTGGGAAAATCAATTTTGACAGGTGGTGGAGCTGGAAATTTCCAATTGAACCCAAAGGAAAACAAAAAACAATAGAAATTTATGGTAAAATCAATGGAACCTCCTGCACCAATTTAGGTTACGTATTACAATCTCTAAATTTCATATATCTAACGTCGTAATGTATGCGGACGAAAGGCCTAAAATTCAAAACATCTATGGTCAATAGGCCTAATTTTAAATTATTGTTATACCTAAATTTATAATGTTTACGAAAAGCTTATTATTATAATATCTAATAGTCGTTAACTATAAGTAGGCAACCGGGTATTTTAAATAAAACAATAGGTATGCATTAGGTATATATTTAAGTCAAAGGTGCAATTTACCTATGAAAACATTTCAAATTATGAAAAAAATAATGAAATGAAATGGTGATGGTTGCAATTATGTAAAAAATGAAGGTTTTTTTTTACAAATCGCAGTTCTCCATCAACAATATTAAAATTGTTTTTTCTCTATAAGGGATTCAATTAGTAAAGAAATCTTCTTTTACTAAAAATCTGTTAAATCTTCTTTGCACAAATTGTGTTATACATTATCATAATATAAAGACAAAATTGCCTTAATTTACGTATAATATGCCGTAATTTTAATTAAAGGCAATCTAAGAATAAGATAATCATAGATTTGCAGCAATGGCTTTTAACAGTTCTACATGTGTATACTCTGTTATGTTTTTCAATATATTGTCAATTTTAGTTAAACTGTGTTGATTTTTGGATCTTTTAGGTATCGGTTTGCGATTGCTGATTTTTTCAATTTCAATTTTATTGACATTACTCTCTCTTATTAGTTCTTTTACCAATCTGTTAGTAAAATCCTACATGTCGTTTAGCACAGATTTCATTAATGTGATGATGGAATGCTTCAGCTCGGTGCGTGGAATTTTCAGGTCATAAACCCAAATCCAAAAGTTTGGACTATACATAGGTGTTTGATTATTTTTACCATTGTCATAATAAGTGCCAAACCAATCCGCTATTTTACGGGCATCATTCGACAAAGTATGTATTAAATCATTAAAATACATTTCGTTGGATCAACATAGTATAATGCTACTAAGCATTTAATTTCTGTGTTAAAAGACTGATTAGTATTATATTTTTTAGTTAAACCTTCCTTTTGTATCTTTCTATATACGGAGGCATGACGGAGGTGAAAAAAACATCTTTTTGCATTGACACATTCAAACATTGTCGAAGATTTATCGCGCAGCTTTTTTGAAATCCGTGGTGACGTATTTCGGGTTGACGGAAATATTACTTTCGGAACAAAACTCCATTATTAATTCGAACATCATGTCATAAGATGCTTTGTCTTTGTTGGTAAACAAAACATACAAGGGATATGTAATATTGCAATTTAGCACGGGGCCATGTGTGGTATATAATTGCTGAAATATACCAGGCACAACTTTAAAAGTTCCGTCCATGATCCAAAACAAAGCCTAGCATAACAAAATCATAAATTACTTTGTACTTAGTAGAACTACTCTCTTAGTTTAACGTGGTTGAACAATAAATTTTATCTTTGATTACAAAGTTGTCACCTTTGTAATATCGTGACGACACTACAACCTTCATTAGTTTTAAGAGCTTGCTCGTCGATCTTAAAATCAAAAGAAGTTGGTTCTTTGGGAGTTTTTAATATCTTCCTTTTTTCACGAGTGACAACTTGCCTGAGAGCGGCTTTTGATGGTATTTGAATGCTATATTCTCAGAAGTTGATGCAATATGATTTTTAACGTGTTTTTAACTATTTGACAAGTTTTTGCAATCGGTGCAGCAGACGTTTTTGCCTTTAAGTCAGTAAATAGATTTGTAATCAAAGTTGAACGACACTGGTAAAATTTTGTTTTATGTAATTTACACTTTCAGTAGATTTTCTCACTGCACTCTCTATTTTTGACATAATATGTAAAACCATTCCTACGTTTTTTTTATGTTTTGAGCAGCTGGTACATTATCTTCCTAAATAATGATCGATAAAACCAAATATGTAACACAGTATCAGAACAGTCTCACTTCTCGTTAATCTGTCAAAGATTGATCAAATAAATCGAATATTGGAACTACCCTCTTCATTTGAAAAAGGCAGAAATATTTACATTTCATTATAAATAGGTAATGCCTGACCAAAGAAATATGACACCTCGCCATATTGCGGAAATTCAGTGGAACTAATTTTATAAGGGAAATGTTGCCATAGTCGTAAAAATATACACGTGGCGCCCCCAGAGCACTTGTCATATTTCTTTGGTCAGGCTTTAGCTGGTTTACAATGGGACGGCGGCCCCAGACCCGTAGCCTAGTTGGTAGTACGTCTGCCTTCAAAGCGCAAGGTCGGATCTACATTTAGATGATATTATTTATAAGAAATAAATCTCCATAAAGTGTATTTTATTAACTAATAAACATTACATGGAGGGGAAGTAGGTAGGTACCTACCTAACTTAAATATTGCAGATAGAACATTTTACTGAAAGAAGACTATTTTAATTCTAAAAACTATTTAAACTGCATTCATACATTTCTTAATAATTACATGGTTGAACCGGGAATCGAACCCGCTATACGAGAAAAAAAATACCCTGTCGCTTAGAAAGAACTTGCCGTCCTATCATGACTAATATTAGTAAAAAGAACGTCCTATCATGACTAATATTAGTTTTTACACATTCTGCGCCCACGCATCTCTTTAAATTCTTTAAATAAATAAAAATAAATAAATAAATTGCTAATCATACAAAAGCGGTTCTTCCGCTGCCACTCCTTAGTTCATAGACCTTCATGTTGACTCCAAACTTCCTCAAGTTGTAAAACCTGTGTGTGACGTTCGACTCAACACGTGCCGGAGGTTTCTTAGGGGTACTCGTCGAACAAATATGACACTTTCCCTAGTTTGGTTACGATAGGTAACAATACAATGGCATCCTTACTCACTTGATTTTCGGAAAATAACGATAACTTCGTGCTTCAGAAGGCATGCAAATTAAGCCGTTGATCCCGGCTATTTTCTAATGTAATCATTATATTATATTATTAAGTATTATATTATTAAGTATTATATTATTATATATTATAATGAGCTATTTTAGAAGCCTTAGGCGGCTCTTTAATTCTGAATCCAGGGTTTGTGAGACAGGTTTACCTTGAAATCCACTCGAAACAAACAGACAAACAAGCGGTGAATGTCTCAAAAATATCCACCAGCTTTTTAATTTATAGAGTGTTTACTGGAGTGTTTACTGATTACCTCGTGACATTCTTTCACAGTACACAGTCGCGGGTTCGGATCCCGTCGAAAGCAAACATTCGTGTGACGAGCACTTTTGTTTTAGCCTTGGGTCTGGATTTTGTATATTTATATAAGTTCGTATTTATCTATGTGAATGTAGACATAAGTATGGGTATACCCATAGTGCAGGCTCTGTCTTTTTTTGGGTCAAATAGCCGTGTAGAAGTTGTTCTCTTATGTTTATTTAAAATTAATATACAAACAATCGGTTTTGTAATGTACACTATAATTATGTGGGAGATATTTACCCGAAATTGTTTAATACCGGTTCCAATTAAGCCGATATACTCGAGTGAGGGCAGGCCGTCGTGCACGAGACATCTAAGAGATATTGTGGCAGTATTGTCTAGTATTATTATCTTCAAATTCTTATGTCCTGAAAATGAAATGAGATACTCTTTAGTTGCTCATACTGACATCGCAGCATATTTTGTAAATATATTAACTATTAGATATGTAAGTCAACGGCCCAAGCCACTTGGCCACCAACCCTCATTCTTATTCGGTTTCATATAAATTTGGTTTAGATCTGATGGCGGAGTAGAAGACAAAAATAAAAACTCTTCAATAAACTACAGCACACTCGTTGCGTTGCTTTTGTTATAATCGAAACAACAAGAAATATGCTGTCTTGGTTCATATCCTTTGTAAACTAGTCAAATATTAAAAATTTGGAAATCCTAGTGAAGAAAATAACTTATTTAAATTGAATATTGAGAACTTCTCAGTGGACTAGCGGCATAACAATATCTTATGTTACTGCTTATGTAATTAAGGAATATTAAATAGCCATATTAAATTTCTTTGCTTTCAGCGCTTTCAGCTAGATTTTTATTTTATTTTTGATCTTTTAGTATAGGATAGGATCTTTGAAGGAGGTTTTATATATTTTTGAATTATGTTTTTATTCTCTAATAAAAATGCGAACACAATGAGGTTGCAATAGTCAAACAAATTTATGTCTTACCTATAGAAAAATCCGTGTCATCATCTGCGGAACAGAGCTCAAAATAATAATTTCCTGCTAAATTAAGATAAACCAGCTGTGGAGTGTTTTGTAAGCTTACGTTGAAATAACTACCTTTTCTTAGAAAGTTTGAATGTAGCTCCAACCTTCTTAAATGTAACAATGGCGTGTGGCTAAAACATGAAATCATATTATTATTTTTATATTTTTGATGTATATTAAAGATTTCGGCTATACTGACAATGACATAAAGCCCGACCAAAGAAATAAAAAACCTCGCCATATTGCGGAATTTCAATGGAACTAATTCTATAAGGGAAATTGTTGCCATAGTCGTAAAAATATACACGTGGCGCCTCCAGAGCCGGTATTTATTTCTTTGGTCAGGCTTTACTTTACTAACGGACTGCCCCGTAGCCTAGTTGGTATTACGTCTGCCTACTAAGCACAGGGTCATGGGTTCGAATTCCACCCAAAGCAAACATTCGTGTGATGAGCACTTGTGTTTGCCTTGTGTCTGGATGTTGTATATTTAATATATGTATGTATATTAGGTAGCTGTCTGACACCCATAATACAGGCTCTGCCTAGGGTGGGGTCAGATGGCCATGTGTGAGATGTCCGCATATAATATTAATAAGACAAATTTAATGCAAACCTTTTAATTTTTGAGCTATGTGTGTTTTGTCTTAAGTTAACAATTTACTTTGTTCACTTACTTACATAATCATTTTGTTTAAATAACTGTCAGTGAAAGTAAAATTTTCCAAATTAATCAAATTTTTAAAAAACTCTTTTGGTAATACGTCGTAGTCATAATTTACTTTTCTTATAGTAAGATCCTTGATACTCATTGAAAGATCATTATTATGACCAATATTAAAACCGGTCTCAGTTTCAGTTATTGTTACATAATGCAAATTGGGACAGGAAGATAGCCAATCAATAATCAAAGGCCGAAATGTCTTTTGAAAATGAGCTGTTCTTAGTTTTTGACAGCCGGTAAAGTTACCTGAAATATCACAAAAATGTAAATTTATAAAAAATTGACAAAACAACATCGATAATCGAAAATTTATATAATAGAATATACTTCACTACACAATATAAAAAACAGCATAGTAAAATTCAAAAAAGGCCAAAGAGTGGACATTTGGACGCCTTTATTGCTGAGTATCAATTTCTACCAGGCAACCTTATCAAATCTAAATAAGGTAATAACAAAATTAAGGAAAATAATAAAATTTTTACCGCTGTAAAAAAAAAGTGATCCTCGGTGCAAAAGACCAAAGTAAATCTAATTCCCAGAAGGCGATTCTGAAGATCTGGTGAAGGTGGCAGGAAGCTCAGGAGCGATCGTTGTGAAGCTCTTTGGGGGAGGCCTTTCGTTCTACAGTAGACGTACGTCGTCACAAACAATGACGAATTACTTTAATCAGGGTTAAGTCACTGTTATCAACGTCCTTTAAAATATTTACTTTACAAACAGTTGAAAACAAAAAATAGCAGTGATTCTGAAATAATGAAACCATTTAAAAGATCAATGCGCTGTTGCGCGAGAACTCCTCGAATTGCTTTTATTCTTGTAACAATATTAATGTCACAGCAATAATAAAGAAAGTCGTGTTAGTTACAACACTTATAACTCGAAATCTGCCATACCAATTTTCATGATCTATGTTTTAATTTATTCGTCTCCATCCTGGTCAATATATAGGCAAATGAAATATTGATAAACTTTTCTAAAATATAAGTTTTAAGCAAAACAAATTTTCCCTTACAAAAATTTCATAATTCAAATAAATGCAGAACGCCATTGACGAGCAAAAGAAAACACACGACGACGCTGTTTTTTTTTTTTCGTTTGTGGCGTCGTGTTTTTTGGCCTGTGATCCGAGGGCCTGTGCAGCCAGATTTTGTATGCCAGTAGTGTAGGTAGAGTTCTTTTTTTTTTTCATAAATTGGTGGGAAAGCTTAAAGCTTCTTCTATTCGGTACGAAAGTTACAGTGTAACATAATGAAATCAAGTGTGTTATTTTTAGCTATTTTTAACTTTAGTATTATTATTTATTGTGTATTGTTGTATTGAATTGTTTATTTATTGAGTTATTTTTATAGCCACTTAAATAAGCATCAACCAAACTCTTATGGTGGGTGTCTTACTATGAGAATGGACAACTACCAAGAACCCGCCTTTTAGCCGTAAAGATTTTGATAAAAGCCTCCTTATCAACACGACTTTCTTTTATATAATATACTGCAGCGGGACAGTTACATGCTATTTATTTCGATCTTCTTATGCTTGGCAATGGGGATGGGGTTCACAGCAGCGGTTGTCGGCTACGCGCCGGGAACTACACTGCATTCTTCTATTTTATTTCAATATAAGCAAGCATGCAATCGCGCAGTGGACGACGGATGGACGGATGGATGTTAGGTTCATGTTAGGTTGTTTACTATCACAACGCGGCGGGTTGGGGATCGTAGTTGTTTTTGGTAAAACGCCGGGAACCACAAGGCGGCGGCGTCCGGCGGTAGTCAATAGCAACAACTGCGATCCTTGATCCGTCGTCGGCTAAGCAGTGAACTATCAAAAGTGTTGCCTAATAGCTGTCTTTAACATTAGATGCATAAATTTAAGTTCGGCAAATAAAGTCTTCCTTTTATTTCTGATACTATGTTATTTAGCAAAAAATAACCCTTATAATGAAGCCTTTCGATCGGTATGATAAAACTACAGGATATTTTTTTTTCTCGTATAGCGGGTTCGATTCCCGGTTCAACCATGTAATTATTTAAAAATGTATGAATGCAGTTTTAATAGTTCTTAGAAATAAAATAAAGTCTTCTTTCAGTAAAATGTTCTACGTACAATATTTAAGGTACTTTCCCTCCATGTGGCATAGCCGTGGAACGCCCTGTATACTACAAACAAAACTATTGGTTCCAGGTATTTTTTTTTACTTACCGGTAAACTCAACATTATCAAACACAGCTGTTTCAATATGAGAATTAGGAAAAGATTTCAATTCTATATTTTCTAAATATATAAAATTCAACATTTCCAGATGTTCGATAAAATCTTCTTCGGGACTCATCAAATCGTAAATAGGAGTTTCAACGACAATTATAAGCTCTTCTATTTCAAGTCCAACAAAGTGTTCAGCTTTCAGTGTCATATTTTTACACAGGCCTTGTATATTGAGTGATTTTATTGCTGTAACATTGAGTCCTATATCATCGAAATATGAAGCATACGATGTCTTGGGCAAGGGGCACATTTCTAGTACCACGATTTTGATTGATTCCTCCGAATGTACTTGCCGGTCAATCGAAAAGTCGTCTAGGTAAATTACTTCACTACATCTTATGTGCAGAGCTTCACTTTTACCAGATACAACTAAAAAATAAAAATATTAATATAATTAAATGTTAGCCAATTTTGAGGGGCTCGCTTTGCACGCTCACCTCTTCCGCCATACCCTTCGAACCTAACCAACAGTAGTCGGGGTGCCCCGAACTCCCGTGCTCGCTGCGCTCGCACTCAATAGTATAGGTTTTTGTATGCAAGTAAGTATAATTTATATTAAAGTATAAAATATAATGATGATGATGATAAAATATAATTTATATTTTTTAAACGTTATGTTTTTGACTAGTACCTATACGTTTTAATAATAATAATATAATTTATTCCTTGTAATTTTTGATAAAGATATCTTTTGATCAATATACTTTTTAAAATTATACTAACTGGCAATTATGTGAAGTGCTAATTATGCCTCTTAACCGTTATTAAAAATATGTCTAATGTATTTATGTCATATGAGACGCACCCAAAAGTTTTCTGGTGGAGCACGCGAAGTAAAAATATATATATATATATTATACATTATAAACGCAAGTTGGTGTTACGTGTCTTTTAATTTTGATAAATAAAGTAAGAGAAAGGCAGCAGCCAAAAAAATAATTTTGTGTTCTGCCAAGGGTGCGAGCGAAGCAAGCACGGGATTTCGGGGCACTCCTACTTCACCGGGTTAGGTTAGAAGGGTTAGGTTATACGATGACCCCCCATGGTAACCTCGTGGTACCAGGGGGAACATGGTTTTTCATATTATTTAATGTTATTTTCAAATTTATATTGTACCAAATTCGGAGTATACCCTTTCTAATAAAGAAAGAATTAATAAAATATACAAGATTAGACAGTATCATATTTTAATCATTGCCAACATAGCAATAAAAAAAAAGTTAGAAAAAAAGAAATTTTACGCGTTTTATGTACCTACCGAATAATGTATGCAAATAATTTATTTTGTAATATTGATTTAATTGTGTTTATTACAAAAAGGATGCATTAAAACTGTAAGAAGACACTTTCTAGAACCACCCCACTTCATTCCCTTCTCACCATTCGTGAGAAATTAGTAAAAAACGAAAATGCGCAACTAGTTAAAACTTTTACCTCTTTTACCTATTTATCCAATAAATAAAATTACATAATATTTAATATTTGAATTCATTTCATATTGTCATAATGTGTTTATAATATTACTTACCTAGAAAAATCTTTATCAACATAAATAGCACAATAGAATACCACATTTTAATATTTTCACAATTTGATAATTATTCAGAACTAGTAAAATAGTGTACTCGGCGCACACTACTGCTAAAGTTATTCACAGTCTTTAAAAAATAACAATATTGCAATAATTCATTATACAAAAAATAAAATTGTGTTTCTCTGTTCTCACAAAACATGTCATTCTTTACCACAAGTTATAAATGACTAACTTAAATTATGAGGAAAAAATAATAATTTTAAACAAGTTTATGGGATAAACACTAAGCACATCAGTAGGTATTCATTAAGGTCCTGACCACAGAACATATTTAAAAGAGGTTAGAAAGGCGATGTGGGCGGGGCCGGCGCGCCAAAACTATGAGCAAAACGCTCATACTTCACGCAAAGAAACGATCGCGCTGTCTAACTCACACATAGCTATAAAAATCTACATCAGTGTGCGTGCATGCGTATGATTCGTTTCCATTTGAAATCGCGTGATTGAGCGGCGCTATGATTGGCTAGATTTGAAATTGCAAATATGTGCGTAAACTTCATCTTTATTGAAGTACAGATGTAGTGGAGGTGAAAGGTGGGGTGGAATCGGCGACACCGGATTTCATACGGACGGCGCATTATCGCCATTCTAACCTCTTTTAAATATGTTCTGTGGTCCTGACTTACTGGGTGGGCGCATTCGTACACTCAGCATTACAAATAAATATAATATATATACATATTTTTTTTTAATATAAAACCAGTCATCATGACATGACTGTACAAACTACAAATTAAATGTAGATTATGTAGAACACGTCAAAAAGTACAACAGATCCTAGCCCGTTCACAGGGACCCGAAAATAAATTAAGGCCATAATATTATCTTATTATATTATTTTATTATTTGACATCAATGGAGATCGGAAATAACCTATAATGGCTACAGTCTAGTCATTATTTTTTAAGTCAAAAGAATTTATTCCTCAGGAACTCAGAATAACGAATTTACTACTGATAGAAGGAGCGATATAAATCCGCAACGCTTCGCGGAGAGCTATCTTTTTATTTATTTATTTATTATAATAATACAACTAAATATGGCATGATATTGTCATAATTTTGACACTTTGAAATCTTCAGAGCAGAGAGGTGGGAGCCGCTTCGCTTTTGAAGCGGCTCCCACCTCTCTGCTTTAGAGACTGGTGAGGTGACTCTATAATTTTGTAGTATATTTTGACAATTACTTAGAAGGATGACAAGGCTCTCTCTATCAAAAGCACAGAACACTATTACTCCTCAAAGATCAGAAGCGAAGCGTGGCCTTTCCAAAAGGGTTAGGAACAAAAAAAAAGCTCTTGTCGACGTCAGAAGTTAAAAAACTTCGACATAGTTTAGTTTAGAGTAAGCAACTATTTTTTTTATTAAAATTTGAGATGACGTTTTTTGCAAAATGTGCTTTTTGGATTAACGTTTAAATACTAGGTACCCATAATTTATAATACTTGCCATCGTGAAAACAGAAACCATTTATTTGTTTTACTAACTGTTCGGAAATCTTGTGTTTTCCGATATTAAAAATACACATTTCCACGATAATTTCTGATGATTTTACAAAATATTATTACGAGTATGGTTTAGGATGTTTCGAAATGTTTTTAATACTTTTTCAATATTCTAGACTGCTCGCGGTGAGAGAACACCTTTATAATAAGAATGTATGCTTAATCTTTTTATCATTTTATAGGGTTCCGCTTAGACAAAGAAAAAAACATTTTTTTTAACATTACCATTACATGTATACTCGTATGTATGTGCCATTATTAAAAAACATTTGGGTTAGGCAAAAGGTTACAGCCGCCGCATCATAATTTATTATACCTAATTACCTAAGATAGCTTTTCAAAGAACGAGGTAATATAAAAATATTGTTTGTTTATAATTTTCCCTATATATTTAGATTATAGAAAAACGTATAAAACGTCAAAGGCGGTTGTTTAAACTAGAAAAAATATTAACATTATTATTAATATTATTATTATTTATTATATATATATATTATTATTATTAAATATTATATATTATACACCGTGCTTTTTTAACCGTCTTACAAACGAAGCCCAATGTATATGCCCGTGATATAGAATATCTTGGCAATGTTTTTTTTTTTTTTTAAGAAAAAAAATCTAGGATTTTTTCAATAAAATAATCGATCGAGAGATCGAAAAATGTGTTTATCTCATATTTTTCTTTTGTTTTCCCATTATTTACGATTCTCACGCATGCGCAAATTGTTGCTAAATTGTAAATATTATGTACAGGTTGATTCAAAAATATTTTGCATTATTTTATTTTACTTCACGGTTTTATTATTTTATTGATAAAAAAAAAGTAACATTGCCAATATATTCTATATCACGGGCATATACATTGGGCTTCGTTTGTAAGACGGTTAAAAAAGCACGGTGTATATGAACTTTATACGTACAGGTTGTCTTCTGAACGAAAATGTCATTTGCGTTGGTCCAGATTCTTATTTACTAAATCATAGGAAGAACGTTTAGCAAAATTAAGATTTTTATTTTCGGACTATTAATTATTTTGAACAGATTTCAGCGGAGTTCGAAAGGTAAAACGACGCCGTTTGTAATATCATTATGTCTATATTTATTGAATTGTCACCAACATACACTTTACTCACTATAATTATCCTAGGTACTTATTTATTTTGTATACGAATTAAATTTATTTTTAACTAGCCGTCTGTCCGCGGCTACACCGCGTTGTTTTTCGACTTTTCCGTAGGTAGTAATTTTTAAAGTATTCAAGTTGTTGACCGGGGATATAAGGTACCACCATGCAAAATTTCATTCTAATCAGTCTTAACAGTTCCAAAGATAAGCCCGTACAATGCTGAGCCGTATGAGTTACTATAGTTTTTTAACTATCCTACGAGAATATTTTATTTTTTCGGAATTAAAAGTATCTAAGATGTTGACCGAGGATATAAGGTATCACCATACAAAATTTCATTCAAATCGGTCCTACAGATTCGGAGATTAGCCCGTACAAACAAACAAACAGACAAATAGAGGAACAAAAAATTTAAGAAAAATAGCTGATTATTGTTCTATTTCACTTGTTACTTACTCGGTTTTTATCTTTTTTTTTTCTATGTACAAATTTTCGACCTCTAGAGTTTTATTATATGTATAGATAACGCATGGAATTCGCATCATAACTACAAAACTAATAAATAAATTTATGAAACTGTAAGTAGGTAGGGTACGTTGTGGTACAATGAACCGGGTAAATTTTGAGACCCTGTATCTTTTTTATTTATATACCTTTTTCTTTCAGTTCTTTACTAAAAGTTAGGAAATTTATTCAAGTTTCAAAGTGCATTTAAGCTTTTGGTAAAAAATATCATTTTCAGGTGAAACTATCAAGTTAAAAAGAAAACGGCATTTGGTTCATTGTGTACTCTTAGCATTATGCAATGAACCGGGGTATTTTCCACAGTGAACCATCCTATTTTAAACACATAAAAAAATTGTAATAAATAGAAATAATGATATCTGAACGATATTTATCAATATTAAAATATATTCGTATATAAAAAAACTGAATAATATAATCATCATATACCTGTGGATTGCAATTTTATCATTTATATATTATTTATTTTAGACTTAAGTATATAATTTAAATTTTATTGAAATTTTAACTTGGTAAATTAAAATTAAAAATAAATAACGACTCAAAAGTTACCTTAACGAGTCAAAAAGTAAATAAAAGTGGATGTTTCTTTAAACGTCTAAACTCAAATCCTAATATTTTTAGCATTATTTACTGGGCTTTATACATACATGTATTAATGAAATAAGGATATGTTATGTTATTTATGATATATTATTATTATTTACTATTTATTTTCAAAAATGTAACAAGCTGATCGTTTTTCTTAAAAAAAATATACTTTAAGAGATAATTTGTTGATGTATCGTTTTTAGTAGAATTATAGTAGAATAAACGGAAACAGTATCACAAAATTGCAGATCGAATAAGGATTCCATTGAAAACTTATAATTATTAGGTGAAAACGTAATAGTTTATATTATTAATACGTAAAATAACATTTAACAAAGTAACATGAGCCAGTTGGGCGTACGGATTGAACCAGGTTCATTGTAGGCCTCCTTAGGATGGTTCAATCTGAGACACCTAGGTATTTTTAGACAAATTCAAATTTTAATTGTTTTTAAATTTATCTCCGAAATACATCGTTAACGCAATTTACAAGGTAAATATATGTGTGATAACATAAAAATACTGAAGTAACTAAATTGTCTTTGTCCAACCTATTAAAAATCAATGAAAGCTGTAATTTTTTTTTACTTTTGAAGTCGATTTTCACAAAAATGGTCCGCATTTAACCGTCGAAGAAAGGATCGCCGCGGCGATTTGTGTGAAGGAGGGGGATGAAGTTGCGATTTGTTCACCGGTATAAGCACGATCGTGTCATGTCGCGTTTCAGAGAAATATCGATGGTTCACTGTGCCTGCCTGGCTCATTGTAGAACTACCGACCCTATATAAAATTTCAAATTAGATTCCACGGATCTGGCAATACATTTAAAACTAGTCGTGACCCGCGGCTCCGTCCGCAGGGAAATTAGCCGGCTTCGTCTGTAAGAAACAGACCTGCGGCTGAACTGTACACACAGAACTACAGACTACTTGTTTTACAGCTGATGCAATCTTTTTCAACACATTATATTCAATTCATAACCAGTCAAACATAAAACGGTTATTATCATAATAAGTTATTATGGTTTAAAAACTAAAAAACACGCTTTTAGCACGCTCTAAAAATTACAAAAGTCACGTGACAATTTTTTTCGTATTCCTGACAGCAAACCCTTTCATTTGATACCCATAATATCATGGGGGTGGATTTCAAACAGCCAGTTCGCCATCTTATGGAGGCCGGCATATTGGATTTGTAATGACGTTTCTTAGCTAGTCATGTATTGTCATTAGAACTCAGAGCGTGTGCAAAATTTCATCCTATTTGAAGACCTGGAAGTGGGTCAAATTAAGATTCCAAGATTTTTTTTCATACATAAAATGGGGAGGCCGCCATATTAGATTTGTAATGACGTTTCTTAGCTAGGCATGTATTGTCATCAGAACTCAGAGCGTGTGCAAAATTCCATCCTATTCAAAGAACGGAAAGTAGGTCAAATTAAGATTCCAAGATTTTCTTACATACATAGTTACTTACAAGTGAAGCTGATATAAAGCGTGTAAAAAGCGTTATTAAAGCGTTGCTTTTAAACCTTTACCTGGTAGTGACTACTGTATTGCCAGCATAATTTGAACTCTGTACCCTCAAACATAAAGTTGCAAAGCAATCTTTTTTAAATTTCTACCAGGTGCGTAGCTGGCCATGTGGCTACGGCCGCAGCCTTCTTTCTATTCAGGAGGTGCGAGTGCAATCCTCGGCATGTACCTCAGGGTTTAGATATGGTTTAGATTTTCAAATTCATATTCGTTTCCAGAATCTGCCATTTAACGAAAAAGGGATTTAATGTACATAATATGTAGGTATAATAATAAACATAATTATATTATATTATACTAGCTTTCCGCCGCGGCTCCGCCCGCGTTAACAGTGTTTCCCGTGGGAATGAGGCATTTTCCCGCGGTAAAAAGTAGCCTATGTTACTGTATAATTTGTGTACTACTAAGCAAGCGTGGTCAATAAGGCCTATGCACCCTGTATTAAGAGTAAGATGGAGTCTATCGATAGGGCCATTTGAAAATGAAATAATAAATACTAATTAAAGCTTTAGATTTTCTCTCATTTATTTTTGAAATGAAATTTTTTCTTTATTGAAAATTGATGCAGATAAATAAAGAATGGTCCGACTGCAAAAAGTTAATACAAACTCTGCCCTGACTATAATGAGCACAAAAAAACAATTACTCGTATTCAATTCAAAGCAGCTGTACGAGTCTTGGTGATACATTTTTATAAATAACTACCCCGTGTTGTTTCTTTACTTTTTCACGCAATTTCCCGTAGAAATTAAATATTTTCCTGTGGTAAAAACTATCCAAACTATTGACCGGAGATATAAGGTACCTACCACTTTGAAAATTTCATTTAAAACGGTTTAACGGTTTCGGTGATCAGCCCGTAGAAACGGATAAAAAAACAAACAGATTTTTTTTTTAACTAGATATGTTCCATATTACTTTTTACACCCCTCTGAATCGGTTTATATACAATTACTAGCTGTTCACCCCGCGGCTCCGCCCGCTCTCAAGGGTATGAAAAATAGATAGTAGCCGATTCTCAGACCTACTCAATACGCTCACAAAATTTCATGAGAATCGGTCTAGCCGTTTCGGAAGGAGTATGGGAACAAAAACTGTGACACGAAAATTTTATATATAAGAAGATGTAACCCAACACCCAACCCAGCACTTAATCGGTTTTCTAAATGATGTTGCTTAACTTGACTTTCAAGGCCAGGTGAGGTCACGTCGTAACCGGTCTAGTTAGCTTAATTTATATACCAACTTAATTCTGTATTAATAATAGATCCATTATTCAATCTTCTACTTATCGAGTGGGTTCCGAAGTTAACCTACCTCACAAGTCCTGGTGTCGGAATTGAGCCGCCTCAGGCTTCCCACATGGCTCCTATAACGACAACATCTGTAGATAGTAGCCGGGACGGGCTTTACGTGCCTTCCGAAGCACGGAATCATCTTTCTTTTCGGACAAACAGGTGATTCAGCCTGCAATGTCCTAACCAAACTGTTCCCCGCCGGGATTCGAACCCGGAACCTCCGTAATGTCAAACGAGCTTTTGACCATTCGACCACGGAGGTTGTTATATATAGTGATTTGTTTAATAAAACTTAGCTTCTACTGTTTTGTATTCAAATAAAAAAATTAAATTAATTTTATTTTGGAAACGAGTTACAATAATTTGGAGATCGGAGACCCTTTCTAAACGTGTAAGCCTGTATCAGGGGACTCCGCTCCTCTAATAACAACTAATAATATCTTATACATATATAAAGATATTTCGCTCTGATACACTTATCTTTATGTTTCGTAGTGTATCTGGTGACAGGTTACCAGCCTATCGCCTTGCTTCAACTACACCCGAACCTCACGACGGAAGATATAGGTCTTATTCTAGTGCCGGGACAAACCGGTAACTTAGTGTTATACATAATATTATTTTGAGTTTGCAATACAGTAGATGAAAATTTAAATCTATTTCTAACCCCCGACGAAAAAGTGGGGTGTTATATATAAGTTTGACGTCTGTCTGTCTGTCTATGGCATCTTAGCTCCTTAACGGATGCGTCGATTTTCATTTCATTTTCTTTTGTTTGCAAGATGTCACAATCGAGAGTGTTCTTACCTATGATAAAAAAAAATCTGCCATTTAAAGATTATCAGCTCTTTTCTAGTTGTTGAAAGGATCAACTAACGGTTTAGTGACGCGGGATTTAATTATTTTAATTTAATGTTATAAATGTTATCTATTGTTGTGGCATGAGACAGTGTATTGGCAGAAGCATGTGTCCTTGACTCGCTCGTTCCAATACATAAAAAATAATTCAATCCTGGTGATCACGATAGTACAATTAATTTAAATAACATGATAAATAAAATGGAGCAATGGGTTCATCACTTAATATACGGATATCGGTAGATTTAAGTATTTCAAATAATAAAGTTATTAATATTATTTAATCTTTTAGCTTTTTGGGCAAATAATTACTGCTACTCACGGTTTATATACAATTGCCGTCTATTATCGCCACAGAATCCTGTATCACCTTTAATTTACAAATACAAATTGTTTTTCGTTATTCAGGCAATAAGTCTCGATTGACAACCATTATTAACATTTTTATATCGACCACGTAATGTACGTAGAGTATAGCTCGTAATTCGTGAATTTTATCGCGTATCACGTTGTCCGACACAACACGGTCATCCAGCGACCATAAAGCATCCAAAAACATCGCATTTGCAACAATTCATGTTCGCTAGCGATTTACAACGATGAGATATGCGTACGAGTGAGTTATGGGCAAAGATACCAGTGCGTGTTACATGTGCCGTCTGCGTTACGAACATTTCGGTACTTGTTTGCTGAACCTGTACCACAGAATAAATAATAGTACGCTGTACGCAAAGTTGACTTAAAAAGTTACTATGAAAATTGGAAAATGTATAACAGTTACATTTTAGACTTTCACAAAAGATTAAAGCTAAATGGAATTTACCGTGGTTTTTGTTTTGCCTGAGTACTTACCTATTATTTTAATACTGTTGCATGCACTATGAGACATGACTGAAGAATTCATACGGGTGGCTGTTACGGCAAGTACTATTATAATATTTCTAAGGTTATGGGCAAATATATATGTCATATGTGGTCCTCTCCTCTGATGTAGAAATACCCAGTTTTAATCATAATACTTAGTAATGTGAACGACCGTGAAAGCTTAAATAAGTTAAGAAAAAGTTTTTCAGAACTCAAACGAAAACGAAGTTTCACACTTTTTCCAAGTTAAACTCCATTCGCATAGAACAATCAAAATGACTGGACAGACTTTTCAAATCCATTTAAACGTTTGATTCTAAACGACCTTTCCCGTCTTCCAAACTAAGGTCGTTAAGTGGCAAAGAAATGGGTAATTCAGGTCGTATTTCACCTCAACTCTCGTGGAGTCACGTGCCTAGCTCTTGCAGGTGCATAGCCGGCCCTGGCTCAATGCCAATGAGTAGAAAGCCCAAATTTATGAGCAAGAGCCCGCAATGAATTGTAAATTTTAAACTGATTGTGTCTTGTAGCGAAAACGCGATTGCTCTGGAAATCTATTGAGCGAGTTCGATCTATAAGATTTCAAAGATTTTGATATTTCAGTCTAAAAATGTAATTACTAATAATAATAATAATAATAATAATAATAATTTATTTATTTCAGGCAACGAGGCCCATAACATAAATACCTTAACTTACAAATACATAAAAAATAAAATAAAACAATAAATCTATTCGACACTATGACGACGATAATAATCTAATCTAATATTAATCTTCACATCTATCTAAAATTTACTTCGCTTCACCGGTAGGTTGGGGTTCGCAGTTATTTTTAATTACATTGGTGAATGTCACTACGTATTTTTAGTCTAAATTTAGTAAATTACAGTTGTAGTTCAAGATTTATATCTATTTGATGATCTAAAATACAGAAAAATATCCAACCCACGAATTTCACAATTTCAGGAACTGAATTTGTAACTAGGCAAGGTACAATGTAGTTACTGCTGAGTTCATTCAATAATTCTTTCAAAGCGAAAACGAGACATCATCTCTTTGACTCTGTGTTTTGGCTGTAACTAAAATAGAACAAAATGAATGAAAGGACGGAAATCAAATCGTAAATTCGACAAAGAAAATGAAATTAGTAGACGCTTTGAGTATTTTCATTTGCACTTGTATTGCAACATGAAGCCCCTAGTACCTACTTCCCTAGAAGTATTTTGTATTTACCGTCAGTAATGTACTACGGAGATTTTTATACACAATACTTATATTTCAAATAGCCCTAAAACAAGTAATTATAGTAGTGGCAGTTTATTTCCTTTAACAGTTATAAATCAAAAGATTTAAATTATGTTTTCCAAGTCACAATAACGACCAAAATGTATTAATAATTTGTATAGTATAGATATAATAATATGCAGATTAGTTGTGAATAAGTTGTGGATCACATTTAAAATCACAATTAAGAAATCTGGTTCTTTAGCTGTGCTCTTTTTTTTTTAAATAAGAAAAAAATAAAGCTAAAGATATACAATCAAACAAAGCTACAAATTGTGTTTTGTTTGTCTCCACACAATATGTTATAACATTGTACAGCTTTAGTATAAAAATAAAGATTAATAACATCATGACAGCCGTCGTAGAAATCCAGTACTTTCAAAAATATTCCACTATAATTTGGTCTACAATCCCACCCATAAAAAATGAAATACCATATCAATTACTACGTAAAGACTCCACCGGTAGATTTACTGGTAATTTATAAGGCGTATTTATACGAATAAACAAAGCAACAATGTTACAACAAGCAATACTTCACGTTTGAGACAGCAAAATTCTAAGTTAAATTACTTTCAAACAAAGCAATGATTAAGAAGTTTCCATTTTGGATGTAACAGGCGTAACAACGGAATATTTCAGACAAATTTGTGAGTTTTTTGACACAAATAGTAAAGGTGCTTATAATTCGTTCAGGGAAATTTAATTAGGTACCTCTTGAGAATAACAATGTTACATACATACAAAATCGATATTTTTCTAAATAGGGTGAGCAGAGTTTTGTATCATATATAATGTACAGTGGACAAATATGTCCAATATGTATGTGGTTAATAAACCTTGAGTATTCCGTAGCGGTAGTGGTCAATTTCGTAGTGCGAATGTCCATCCGCCTGTGCTGGTCTCTGTATATTTGAATCCTATAGATGCTGTGTCGTAAAGGTGGTCACTTCATAAACTGGATTAAAGATCGTTTCAAAGAATAGTACCTAATTACCTATGGCGTTATGTTGGCAGCATTGTTTTTTTGGTGTGTTTTCTATGAGGCTCCTTTTGTTTTCCTGGGGCGAGACAGGGGAGCCAACATAACTCTATAGGTACTATTCATTGAAACGATCTCTAGTGTATACTGATTATGTCTTAAAAAAAAAACTTATTCTTCTAGAATTCCATAAAACCTGCTGTTTTAACTTTTTTAGAGTCCTTTTACAATTCAGGTTATTATTATAATTAAAAGATTTTTATAACGTATAAAACAACCAATGCAAAGCTGAAATTATTTTTTATTTTCTATAGTGTTTGTTTTATTTATATATTCAAATATTGTCCACAAAAATAAATTACCATACTTTTAATATTTTTTTGTTGTTTTATTCTTTGTAAGTAATGTAACTTCCATTAACTTTGTATGTCTGCTTGTGTAGTGTTATATTTTAATTAATTATTACTTCTCAAATTTTTGTTTGTTTTTCCTGTGTTTTGTGTACCAACAAATATTTTATCAATTTATTTATTCTCATTTAACTTTTTCGCAAGCGAAAATAGTCTTAAATCATAACAACATTCAACTGAAACGCGAGACCGCAACAAAACGCTAAACATTTTTTTTCCAAAAGAACAATAAACCAGGCAGTGTTGCCAGTTGCGAGCATCCGCCGCCCGCCTTTATTTATCGTGACCCCGATTATTAAATAATAAAACAGACAAGGACAACGTGTTGGGACAAAGTGCGGAATAAATAATCGCTTTGTAAGCGTCGGTAATTCATTACACTTGCTCTTCGGTAAAAATGAGATCATGTTGTACTTCCCTCCTTGTATTAATATACAACAGCTTCTTACTTAGATTGGACTGTGATTAAGTAATTTTTCATGTTTTTTTTTTCTATTATCTAGCGTCTTTCAAATAATGTAAGATTTTGATTACCTAATAATAAAATAAGGATTCAATTTCAAAAATTAGCTTTTATTATGTGTAACATCAATATGCGAGGGGTAAATTTGATTATTGGCGTGGCTACCGTGGCGAGCTGATCGTGGCGAGCGTACTGTGGCAAGTGGGCCGTGGCGAGCGGGCTGTGGTGAGCAGGCGTCTCGGTCGCCACGCTATATTAATTAACTAGATTTCCGCCGCGGCTCCGCCCACGTTAACCGTTTTTCCCATGGGAATGACTCATTTTCCCGCACACACACACACACACACACAAATACAAATCTTTCCTCTTTATAATATAAGTATGATAGTATGATATGATATGATAGTATGAAGAAAACTGTCTACGATCTACATATTCATACGATACATATTGTACTTCGCCATCTAGCTGATATCTGTAAAACCACTTGAAGCAATCACAAACTAACTTGTTCCAAACATACTTTAATTAAACATTTACCTATAATAAAATTGTAAAGATATTTGCGGGAGGCCATTTGCCCAACAGTGGACGTCATTTGGATGTGATGATGTTGATGATGAGAATTGCATTGAACACTATAGGAGGTCATTTGGAGCATGCAAAGAGTTAACCGGTGATTGCGTTCCGGTAGCTGCATACATTGATGACTGCATTTTAATATTTTACTGCTCTCTCGTATTTATTCACTTTTTATTGTTTGCAGTTTTTGATTGTATTCATCAGTATGACAATTTTATTTGGTTATGAATCGTCAATTTTGCAAAACTACGGTAACAAATGCAATGAAAAAATAAATGAAATATGAATTTGTTTTATTATAAAATATTTGTTACCAAAGGCTGTACAATTTGTAATAAAACTCAGATAGGTACCGATTGAGCTATTTGAATGGTTGTGCTCATAAAATATTAATTTAAAGATCCTATATACTTCTCTCAAAGTAACAAAACCATAGACTTCCTTGCTTTTTTTGTAATAGTCAAAAAAAGGGTTAATAAAATCTAGTAACAAGATAATATGTAATATTTTTCAGTGGTAGACCAGTTCGAAAGTACATACATTGAATCGAAAACCGCTATATCAATGATCATTTTTTGGTTTTTAGATTCCATAAAAAATATAACTTTACAAATGATATAACAGTGTTATAAGAATAACGCAGTAAAATACGTTTAAAATGTTATCATATTTCATTTAAAGAAGAAAGCACTTTAAGCTCCTGAAGCAAAATCGTAGCTTGGAAATATGAAAAGTAAAGTAAATCCGACAGTATAAACAGTTTGCGAGATGTAGCGTGCCAGTTACTGGGTATACTAAGAGAACAACACGACTGCTCCACTGAACATTCTACTGTGCTCTTAGGGGCAAGACGAATAACTTACGAATAAGTTTGGATGTTCCGTTGTGCCCCTTTAATGGTTAAAACAGGGAAATTTTCGATTGCCGTGCTCGTTTTTACTAGCCTGTTTTTTTAGATTATTTTATTTTCGTTACCTATATAAACTTATAGATTTATTTGAGATGAAAGTCGGTCTTGGTTTGACTAAAGCTTACTTCTGATCTGACGTCATTGAGTGTGGGAACATGGACTTAGTAACCTAGTAGGTATGGGAATAAATAAATTTTACTTTGATTTTGACTAAGTAACGTCAATGATCTTCATAATATTATGTTCCAACCATAGATAAACCGCAGCAAAACTACCTTTATGGTTCCAACCCTTGCAGTGGTATATAGAAACCTGTAAATATTTTAATATAGAAAGTGTGTAACAATTTGACCACAAAAAGAGCACTAAATATTTTGTCATGTTTACCCGGATTGCCACCAGGGGCACAGTTTAGATGTTCAGTGGAGCAATTGCCAAGAACAATGATTTAGAACTGCATTTCAGGGTCCCTGAAATTTTCATTTGTGTCTCTCACTAAACTATCAATCAAGTGAAATTGTGTTTTTTGTTATGGAAAATTTATTTCATCTGCCTTTTCGCGTGGATATTGTCTATACTACAAAGAGAAAGTTGTAATTGTAAATAAATACTGTTTAGCTTTAAATGTATCAAATTTATCAGGCGCAATTAACCACACTGACCAAATTAAGTTCCGTCGTACTACTGGTAGTAAGAGTTAAGACCACGGGGAAAAAAGGCAATGTAAAAAAAATATATTTGTGAACTTACTTTAAAATATCCCTTTTTTGTTGGTGTCTATCACTGTGTGAATTAAAATTTTGACAATTTAAACAAAATATATCATTACAATACATTGGTCTCACTCAAAAGTATTACCTTGGTATTGAAAGTAATTCTCATCAATAATTATTTTACTCACAGTTTCAAAGTAGCTGTTTATACGGACTATGATAACAGATTGTGAAACCTAAATGTAAGCTAAAGATCATCAATTTATTTATTTTACTTTATATAAAAGCAGAATTATCAGCCAGTAACTTTATTAATAGGACTTTTGAGGGGCGACTACTGAAGCGCTCAACTTTTAGTCGGAATTCTTTGGAGTTTAACAAAATTGGTTAATTGTTTACGAACGAAAGTTTTAAATTAAACTTGTCAAGAATTTAAGACGCTCTAACAGCTTTTTTGACGTCCATTATTTTGAAATAACAAAAACAGATAAATAAGGTACCTATATGTCGCTTCGAATAAAGAAAACGAAGCTAAAAATAATAGAATTAAATATTTTCAATCTCCCATAAGTGATTCACAAGGATGTTATAAGTACTACCTTGGTGATTCAGTGCCTTATAAAATTACATAAGATACCTACGTCACTAACCTCCGCCACAGAATACTGAACAGTAGTCTCTACACAATGCTCACTTAGCGACATAATTCAAATAATTAGCAATTCTAGCCTAGCTGCTTTACAATAAAGTGCAATTAAGATCGCACGACAGTAGCTAAAAACACGAAGTAGCTGCTTCTCTATCGCGTATTGCGCCGATTCACGCATCTCTACTAACACTCTAATAAGGGCCTGGCCACAGATTCGCGCGGCGGCGGCGGCGGCGACCAGCGGAATGTTGCCAGTGACCCATAGTCAAAATATACATGAGAGCACTTAAAAAATTTACATTTCTAAAAACCCGCTAGAAAAATGTACCACCAAAATCAAGAAATTGTTTTAAAGGCGTGAAATTACCCAACTTTTCCAAAAAACGTTCAATTTTCATGAAAAAGTAACGTTTATCTTATTTTACTTAGAAAACTACTTCAACACAGTAATGTAGCACAAATAAGATTAAGAATACGTAAAAGTAACGTTTTAAGTCATGTGACGTAAAGTGCTCCAAAATATCGTAAAACGTTACAATACCTACTAACGTTCTGGCAAGCTTCGCGCTGCAGGTCGCCGCCGCCGCCTCCGCCGCCGTTAGCGAAGCTGTGGCCAGGGGGTAACACTAATACCTACCTTTAGTTCCCTATTCCCGAGGAGGTGCTTCGGCCGGTCATACCAAAACTACGGAGTGAGACCCGCCTGTCTACGCGCACGTTTTCCTTATTTTTAGTCACTGACAGATTCGTCATGGTCGATAGAAGATTTAATGACTAGTATAGTAATCATGACACAGTGCAGCAATAATAGAACATACTTTTTTTATTTCGTTTGCAAATAGTTATATACAATTTTAGCCTAGCATAGTTCAACATTTCAAGTTATTACAATATTGAACAAGCAACAGATTTACCAAACGACGATTGAAATGAAAGTACCTAAACAAGGCTTTACAAAAGACTATCAAAATATTTTAGCTTCTTTTTTACCATGTTCATTTATTTCCTTGACAGTCTGAACTAATTTAATAACAAACTTTTTAACATTATTTTCTGTTTTTTCTTTTTATAGCTAAGCCACTTTTCAAAATTTTAAATGTCAAGTAGTCGTTTGGGAGAATCGCTGGCTGAACAAGACTGCGTTCTTTTAAAATATTTTTTTTTGGGACAAGAGTCCTGGGAATTTTAATAAATCATCTTGTGACTTTCCGGGTGTCTGTTAGAACAAAATCTATTTATAACAAAATTTGTATAAAATTATAAGACACTAGCTCCGCCGCGGCTCCGCCCGTGTAAACAGTTTTCCTGTGGGAATGACACATTTTCTCGAAGTAAAAGGTAGCCTATGTTACTCAGAGTAAATGTAGCTTTCTAATAATGAAAGAATTTTTGAGATCGGCGGAGATTCAATATAACACGCTTTTAATTCAACTGCAAACGTAGTAAACCAAATTACAAAAGAAAATTTTCTTTCCATATCTAATCAACGCCGGCCCAATTAACCAAATTGAATGACCTAGGATTAAAAATTAAAACTTAATCAATACCTACTAGTTTTACTCATGAATATGAATAAAATTTTATAAATAAATGAGGTTCATAAACAGCTTTATAGTATGAAATAATGCTCTCAACCAAAAGCATAACAAAAGGTCATAAATTGCCTGTGCGTCATAATTATAATTTCGAAAATTTTACGTAACAGCCTACAAAATTTCACCGGACTTTAAGTTCTCAACTGATTAAGGGGGAAATCAGTCTGCTTATACAGGGAGTACTCGTTGTTCGTACATAGAAAAGACACCCGGGAACAGCACTTGTGTCATTTGAATTGGAGTTCGTGAGCTCCAACTTCTATGGCGTTTGTCTTTTGTTTTTCTTTTCGCCGCGCACACCACCGCCCGCCTCCCGCTGCTGTTATGTTGGCGCATAGAATGTATTCGAGCTGTCTTCTCTGATGGTACTTGTTCGTAATAATTTTAAAGGAAATTTAATTTATATTTAATACTAGCTGTCTGCCTGCGGTTACGCCCGCGTTCTTTTCCGACTTTTCGGTAATTTTAAACTATCGTAGTAATTTTTAACTATCCCACGGGAACTCTTTAAATTTCCGGGATTAAATGTATCCAAGATGTGGACCAGGGATATAAAGAACCACCATGCAAAATTTCATTTAAATCGGTCCAATAGTTTCGGAGATTAGCCCGTACAAACAGACAAACAGACAGAGAAACAAAAAGAAGATATGTATATGTTCTATTTCACTTCTTACATCCTCCTGACTCTGATTTCATCTTTTTTTCCTATGTACAGACATTTGACCTCTACAGTTTTATTATATAGAAATAAGATATTACTTACTAACTTAATTCCATACTTTTCGCACTTCACAATCAACATAGTATTAACTCAAAAAGTGCTGTTTCGAGATACAGCGTTTTAAAGATTTGAAAAATCATAATTACATATCCTTACGTTTTTCTGGTTTGACTTGGGTATCAGTGGAAAACTACATTCATCTACTTTGTATATTGTAAAAATTATAGCTGTCAGGCTATTATCTGAAATTTTATGAGCCATTTTTCAGAACCATTCAGAGATATTACTGTGTTGCCTGTAAAAATAAATATATTTTTTACTTACGACTGTATTACCTATCGTGAAGTTCTCATTATGATTGTTTATCTTGGTGTTAAAATGAAATAATACCATATAGAACAATTTTTAGTAGTACTTTTTTTATTTTTTAAAGTATTAACTCCAAAAAAGTGGATTCCGTAAGTTTTTTTTTACAAAAATACTGTATCAGTGTTGTACAAAAAATTAAATGAAGCCGTCTATTAAGGGTTTTGTACCTCGGAAAGACAATTACGCGTCTGTCACAGCCTCCAAACATACTGGACTGGTTAAGTTGAAGTATGATACATAGATACACGTATGAATTCGTGACCCAAACACAGAAGTGTGACATTGAATAATTAATATTTCATAAAATGAGGCCACTAGGGGGGGTGATTTCGGTATTTTTTGTGGGTTTGATGTGACTGGGTCTGGTTGATTCCACCGAGCGACAGGTTGTACCGACATAAGTTATAACCTACCCATCACAAACATTTTGGGTTGAGGACTATATAACCTGTATATTATACAGGTTATTTCATGCTCCTCAATCATCTCAGCCGAAAGACGTCCACTGCTGGACAAAGGCCTCCGTCTCCCCCAAGGATCTCCACAATGATCGGTCCTGCGCTGCCCGCATCCAGCGGCTTCCCGCGACCCTCACCAGAACGTAGGTCCACTTCAATACGAGGTTAAAACATGTCCTTTCTAACCCAGACGGCAAGTTCACAGATGAAGTTAAGCAGATAGAGTCTCATTTGGAAGAATTCCCTTGTAGTGAATACCTTTCTTTCTGATAATAATTACCCCACAGGTTTATGGGTGTCAATTTTGAAAACAGAGCCCCGTGAAAAGACTTCTCCTTCACGATTTTCTCCTTACTAACGTACTAGTAGCTTCTTTGCGCTGTCTCATGATGCCTTGCTTGGTATATGACAACTCTAGGCTAGAGCTCTTCGCTCTATGTTTTTGCTTGATATGTATTTTTTTCTACACAGGTCAATTAAATAAAGTCTGATGACTGTCCGAAGAGTCTGTAGTAAAGGTCACTAGCTGATCCATAGTACTCATAAAGTTCTGGCACAAACGTAGGGTCAGCGTCGATGTTATTTGGATGTGCAGTTTGATATTAATCCTATACAGAATTTTTGGAAAACTTCTGTTGATTTTCAGAAGATCATCAAGCTCTATTTAATAGGTGATCTTATTTTGACACCAACGAAGGACCAGCCTCTATTTACTTAGCCAGCCACGATATGATTTGATATAGGTACTGTACAAAGTTACCTTTGTCGGAAATATTATAATTTTTTTCCAAACCCTGCCATATCCCAAAAGTCAAAGCAAAATATAATATTGGAACGATGGAAAAGAGTCGTAACAATTATGAATTACACCTGTGAGATGTCTATTGCTGAACAAAAGCTTCCCCCTAAGATTCCACACCAATAGGCCTCGTGCTCCCTCCAGCAGTTTCCTGCTGAGCGTCGCGTCGGTAAACCTTGTCGGCGACCTTGACAAGAATCCTTCTAGCCCAACGACCGTCGTCGGTTTCAACATTAGAGTCATCATCAGCCTAAAGAAGTTCATTACTGGACAAAAGCCTCCTCTCTCAAGTTTATTACCACGAACGGTCGTGCGGGCGATGATAGGGTTATATTTTGATATAAACGCATCCATACTACATCCATACCGCCAATTCATACCTGCAATATAGTATTATCTTAAACAATTTGAGTGCTATACAGTAACAAATAAATATACATTTCACAAGCTCCAGGAAATTGAAATAAAAGAACAGATTACACAGTAACAATTCAAAATAAATTTAATGTTTATGAAGATATTGTTATGCAATATAGTATCAACTTTAAGTTAACACCCTATTGAAAACTAAAATCGTTGCCAATATTCGCTGGACTGGTGTATTAACCCGAAATATGACACGAAAGACACGAAAGCAGAGCGGCGAATGTATCAAATTAAAATGCGACTATATTACAATAGGTGATTAGGGACAATATCAACAAGTAAGACAGGCGTAAAACACAATAAATTATTGAATTAGTGGACTTAGAAATACGACTGTTTTACCAGATTGTAGAGAAAAAAATCTATATTCTGAATATATAAATAACTCGAAATCCAAAAATTTTGACTTAATACCCTGTTGATTGTGAAGTGCGTTTTATATCTACGTCTAGATAGCTACAGATCATTGAATGACGATTGCACTGGTGCAGGCTAAATGCATATCTCGTGTCAGGCCTCCAGAGTGTTTGGAGCTTGTGCAATAGTTCCTAGCCAGAGTGGCGTTGCAATCTCATCGGCAAATTGTCTGTTAGGAAACATTTCATTTTGAGCATCAATGTTATTACCAGGTACTAAAATACATACATTTCATCATCAATAACATAGTCGTAAAATTCAATTTTCAAACAATTCAAATTCAATCAAAATTCAAACAATCAATCTAAAAATCAGTTGCAAGGATACCCGATCGCTCATCATTTCAGGACAATATTGTGAAACACTATATAAATAACTTACTTAAATTGACTCACACAAAATATTGTTTTTTATGATGGTGAAAACTTGGACTAAATCAGCGAAGCCTATTTTTATTTATTGGACTTAATTCCTTCAGATAATTACGATTAGAACATTCTTCCCTTTTAACCAAACTTACTAAATACGCCCATATTTTTAAATTTTAATTCGTTTTCAGGCGAACCCGATCGACGGCGGCGCTCGAAAATTTTAATCGTTTTATTGTCGCCGCGCCTATTTCAACTTTGTAGGTGTCGTAATAAAGGGGGTAATTGTTTGATGGCTATCGTTTTTGTTGCCGATAATGGCGATTGTTTCCAAACTCAAATTACAATGTGACCGATTTGTTGGGGTTGAGGTTAGGGCGTTTAACCAAAGATATTTTCCAACACTGCAGGGTTTCATTAAAAAAAACACAAAAATAAGATCGCGTTTTGATATGAACTTTATTGCATTAGAGAATTAAAAATAAGCATTAAATATAATATATATAGTGTTGCATTCATTTTTGCTTTTTATAACACTAGGTATTGCTTGTTAAATATTATGAATTTTCATTTAGATTATATTTATTTATTTATTTCACTTTCGTCATCCAAACTTGTTACTTTGTAACAAAAGTCATCACTTTGTTTTTGTATAAACTGAAGATTTTTTGTCACCATGTTTTCTAAACTTTGTTTTTCTTCCTCCAAATTAGATATGTCTTTCAAAAATCCTTCCCGGTCAGGGCTACGGAACAAAGCAATTTTCTTGTACAATTGGCATTCAGAAACTAACAATGAATTAATGAATTGGATTGCTTTTTCACAAAATACTTTGTCTTTGAATAAGTCGTCATCAGGTGTTGCGTTTGATTGTTCTATTTGTTGAATATGATCAGCTACCCCTTGCAAATAAGGAACAACAGTATCTCGAATCACCGTTTCATCACTGACCGTACTCGCGTCAACCATTGTAACTACCATACCAATTCCATTTCTGTATTTATCAACATCGTTCAATAGGTCAGTGAGATGTTTAAGAGGTGCTATCAAACCCGTTCGACAATCATTCGTCGTTATTGTCGAATAAGACATTACGAAAAGTATTTTGAGGCTATCAACGTAATCGATGACTTGTTTGATGAAATAGCGACCGGCGATATCATATTCAATTCCTCTAGTATCATCAAAACCTGGTAAATCATAGTATGCTGTGTTAGTGTCTTTATCGACTACAAGCTCAGGATATATGGTCTTAGAATTGCTGTTGGTGCCAATTTTGTCATCGTCGTCTATTATATCGTAATTTCTTGATTTTGAAGATGACGGAACAGATTTGAGGTTGGCGCCGGCAATCCACTGAAAATTCAAGATGTTATTAGATAACTAAGATGTTCCCGACATTTGAATAGGGCCGAATCTTATGTCTTAATATTGGTTGTCGTTGTCGATTTAAGTGTAGATACCGCATAGGCAACAGGCTGGCAACCTGTCACTTGATGCATTAAGAAACTCACACATACAAAGATTGGTGCATCTATTTAAGACTTACTGAACCTCAACACAAACATTTTGCAAAAAAAATTGAAAGATCATTGTGTGGCAGCCTTCACGGTATACTTCCTTATACCCACAGGAAAAACTGGTCACGCGGGCGGAGCCGCGGCGGAAAGCTAGTGATAAATAAATTAAAAATCTCAAAAATCTGTCTTATACTCGTAATAATATGGGCTTACTTGCACAGTGGTAGATTTCCCTTGCTTGGATCCTCCTAGGACAAGGACCACATCCTTGTATTCATCGCTGAGCACTAGTTGCGACTCATATTCTTTCACGACTGAGTTGTTAGCCACGTTTATCTGGAAGTAAATCAATATGGTACAAAAATATAAAAAAGGTAGTACAATAATAGAATAATAGTGACAGCTCTCCTAATTCACTTCTAAATTTAAAAAGTCGCAGTGGTTTTCGGTAATTTGGGAACCGAAAATGACAGGAGGTTAATGATATTTAAAATAAGAGCGCAGCTTTCAAGTTAGAGTAGTTTTAAGTTAGATGTTTTCGCATGCACACTAAACTGGTACAATCCGCCCATTAAAATATATATGTGTGACGTTCAAAGATGTTATAAGTACTAGTAGACATCCTTGGTGACGTTTCTGAAACTAAATTAAAATCTCCAGATAAACAAATTGAATCATCATGACTAGGGAAATCTGCGTCTCAGTCTTATGTAGGTCGGTCACGTTCATAATTCTAGTCATGTCACGTGCATCTATATCTTAAATTAACTTTTTTTTCGACAAGCATTCAGGACATATCATTTAAAGCAAAATATTGAGTCCCTTATACTGTATAAATAACGCAAAAAATAATAATACCAAGCCGTTGGGAAAAAAGTTATTTGAAAGTATAAAAACACGTGATATGACTGCACTTATGGGCTTGACTGTACATTTAGTTCAATGCCTTTTAAAATAATAAGCAAGGTTAAGTTTTCTCCCGAGATGCATTAATAAGATACATATATGTATGTATATTCTCTTTTATGTAGGAAAAATTATTTTGCTTGTATTATCGGGTTTCACGACATATTTTAAAATAATGTGAGTATTTATTGTGGCTATAATGCACGACTTAAAAAACACATCAAACAGATAGCTTCAACCACGACGTTCTCGATTACTTTTTAATAGTTTACGATCTTACCTCTTTAGTTACTTACCTGAGAAAGAGGCGTGCGGACAATTTCTGCCATAATAATGCATTTGTTTTTGTTAAGGTTTTTTCTTGTAGGTATATAATAATTATATCTTATACTTTTTAAAACTTTCACGGTTGTTTTCATAACTCATAAGATTTAAAACGGGATTTTTACGCCAGATTACTGGAATACTGCTTAACCTCCTCCTTCTTCATATACCGAAGCCAATACTACCTGCAGATTGATAGAGTAGCGATGGGCAGTCCCGTTTCATGCATCCTCGCACCACCACCCGAGACACCTGAACTCCGTAGTGACCTCCTTAACAAACCGTGCATATGATTTGTGTGATGAGGAACACCTGGACGACGAGTTATCCCACGTAAAGAAGGTCCTATGAAGGAACGGATATAAGATTAACACCATAAGGCGCAACAGACAAAAGAAACCTCGTCCCAGTGGAGTGGAAAGGCAGACAGCATTCTTACCATACATTAAGGGAGTTACGGATAAAATAGGGAAGCTGCTCAATGGGTACGCTATTAAAACTATTTTCAAGCCCCACCGTAATGTCTCCCAATGTTTGCGCTCGCCTAAAGATTCATTTCCGCTGGAGAAACCTGGTGTGTATAAGGTTGACTGTAGCTGTGGTAAGAGCTACATAGGACAAACCAAACGGACGATTAACTGTCGTGTAAAGGAGCACATCAGGGATGTCAAGAACAGAGATACACTGAAATCGGCGATCGCAGAACACATACTTGAGGCCGGGCCTAATCACTGGATGGATCTTCACAAGCCGCAAGTACTGGCAGTTGAACGTCATTACACTCCTAGGATGGTAAAAGAGGCGATAGAAATTGCCAAGTATCCGAATTTCAACTGAGGGCTTTAAATTGTCAAGTGCGTGGAATCCGGTGATAGGTATGTGCAAAAGTCGTCCAGTAAAAAGTGTATCTAATAAAGACGTAATAAGTTATGTGTGTCGTGAAAGTGTATTGAGTGGTGATGCGACAACTTCGGAGGAGTCGAGTTATACAAACATTAGTAAACGCAACAGAAAGAGGGTAGACAGATATGTTTGCCCATAGCAGCCACCCGCAAGTTCTCTTCAGTAGTCCCGTGATCATGATGCATGCAAGTGCATCGAAATATCGGGCACTCACACAAAATAAATACCACGGTAAATATCCCGTATTAAATCTTAATAATTATATCTTATTTAGGCTTTGAATAAAATTATGTTATTCATTATACACATTCTCTCAGTTACGAACGACTCTATTAATTGTAATTATTTATATGGGTAATATTGTTACTCGTAATTTTATCGATTGATCAGCAAAGTCGGCAGGTTTGTGAGTATAACTATTTAATTTACCTATATATTAAAGAAACATTATAGTTTGGTGTGCCTTCGTTACGACACAGAATTAATAAACGTTTGTGAATTCATTTACTAAATAAAATAGCATATTGTATAATATGCTATGAAAGGAAGCACTGAGGATATATCAAGGTTAAAAAAGAAACTTTTATTATAGTTCAGGTGTTAAAATGTGGTGTAATGTATGGGGTGGCGTTTTCAAATATATGTCATATGCCTATTTAAGTAAACTTTACATAACATAGCCCTTTATTTTAAAACCACACTCGATACCTATGTTTTAAATTAAAAATACCTAACGACACTTAATTTTGTGGTCTAAAACTCGCTATTTTGTAATTTAATAATTTATTATTAATACACCCAGTGTCTACTTTCACTATTAATACGATCTAAAGATATCTTTCAAGTCAAAATCCATAACAACATAGCGAGCCGAAAAATTATACATTCATAGACACATACATGGACACGAATAAATAGTCCTGTTTTTGAAGAAATTTTAAAAATAAAACTGTGATAGAACTCACCTTGCAATCCTTAATGACGTAACTGGCCGCTGCGTTTATAAGTGCGCAGACACATAGGAAGATCAAAGCAGTCATCTTGATTGGTTGACGATTTACTGCTTAATCTAGAGCTCCCTGGGTTGAACCCCCTTTATATGAAAGACTTTTCAGAAATATAAAAAGATCTGCTCTGGGAGCGCCACAATTATTTTTAGTGTTTCTAACAACAAATTGTTTTGATAAAATAGTAATGGTGAGTCATTTTAATTTCTCTGGTCGGGCTTTAATTTCATTATGGAACCTACTCAGTAACATACAGTAGCCAGTACATGCGGCTGGACATGTTAAGCTTGAAAGCGTTCGTATTCCGTAGCGGTAGAAGAGAATTTCGTAGTGTGAATGTCCAACCGCATGTGCTGGCTTCTGTACATCGCTACAATGGTAAAGTCAATTGTTTTCTTTTTCATTTAATATAATTTAACTTGTTTAATATAATTTAACTTGCAATTCATTTTTTAGCATAAACCCAAACAAAAAAGTAAAACTCAGTAAAAAAAACAAAATCATTAAAATAAAATGTGAACAGACGTTATACATTCTAAAAGTATTAAATAAAAACTGATCAAAGATTAGAACTTATTTTTTAAAAAATAGTACTTACCAAATATTTATTTATATTATAAAATTAACTATTATTTACATGAAGTCAACAAGCCAGCTATCGCTACGGTAGCAATCTACTCGTATTCAGGGCTTGGACGAATTACCATAGTTAATAGTGTAACTATGTTACTAAGTCCATTATTTAGGGAAAACTTGACACTAACAGTTCAACTTGCGGTAAAATATAAAATAAGACATTATAACAACTGACTTGACAAATATACCACCGCAAATATTTTACCTCAGTGTTTAACTTTACTCAGTTGTATCGTCAAAAACAGAATTCACCATCTGTTTAAACGGACTGCATTTTTAGAGTTCCGTAGCTAAAAAAGCAATAACTGAATCCTTATAGGATGACGCGTATGTGTGTTCGTCTGTCTGTCAGAGAACATTTCCTCTCAAATTACTAGAGCAATAGGGAATATGCATATATTAATATATTATTTCTAGGGGTGTTATAAGTTTTACGTGTGTGTATGTCTGTCTGTCTGTGGCATCGTAGCTCCTAAACGTATGCGCCGATTTTGATCTAGTTTTTTTTGTTTGCAAGGTGTCACAATGGAGAGTGTTCTTCTTAGCAATGATCCAAAATTGTTGAAAGGGCCAAGTAACGGTTATTAAATTTTTTAATTTAGTGTTATTTACTTAAAAACATTAATTTAAATCAACATATTCCAAAATTACAAGTTATTATATTTTATATTGATTTAAAGAGGTAGGTTAGAAAGAGAGATCCGACTTGTAAGATGACGTCACTCTACATGTCCGCCATATTATTTTCATACAAACAGTTGTTTTACAGATAGAGACAGAGTAACATATTTACTTTAATGTCAGTAATTTTTCAGTCGATAATGTTATTTTTTACAGTAGGTATTGTTATTATAATTTCGGATTTTTTTTTTATATTTAGGTTTTTTCCATACATAGGCCATATTGAGTTCAAATTTGGCATACTTATGTCAAAGACGGACGCGTAAGAAAATATATTTCAAACACGTAGAAGATTAGATTTTAAAATTTTTGCTTGAAATACACTAATAGACGGTATCTATTTAATATCAAAAATGAAAGGGGATATAAACATTTGAAGCTAAATTGTATTTACAAAATGCGGCTGAAGTTCTTTCTTCAATTTCGTATTTCAACAGACGAAAAATGTGCAATAAGTTTGGTCCTAAAGGTTGAATAACCGACTTAACTAAATTTTGAAAAAAAGTCTACGTGCAGACAGGTGCGATTGAGCTACTTACTAAAGTAGTTCTACAGGGTTTTATAGTACTGCTTTTTCAACTCTTTAATTTTTTAAAATAAATAAATATTACAATTTGCAAAAGATTTTCAGCATGACTGTAAACAACGATTTATGTCAATGTGACGTAGGTATCTTTATTTCATGTGAAAATACCTATCTAGGCAATAGCACTGCAAATAACCAACGGATTCTGAAATTTTATACAACAATATTTACAACACAAACTCAACAATTGGCATAGTAACAAATGCATGGACAATAAAATTGGACGAATTAATGAAGAGAGTAGAGCGTTTTACCACTTGACCACGGAGTCTATTGAATGCCCAATTGACATTTTGGTCTTTATACAAAATCGTATCAATACTCGTAGCATATTTGACTATGCATTTAGCTGTAGGTAAGCTCGATCCCTAAAAGTTAAAAAGAAAAAGATAGAACGATACTTTGGTTATCTATTGTATAGGATAGATAGAGATGGAGAACTGACAACCTATTCCATCCTATCATTCACTAACAGATGGGCTCAGGTGTCCCAGCATGATGTATTATACGGAAGACAGCTGCCGATGACTAGGGGCTATTCAAAACATTCCTCCAAAAGATTTTTCAATATTTTTATATTTCACTACATAGTATAAAATAAAGTCGCTTTCTCCGTCCCTATGTCCCTATGTCCCTATGTCCCTATGTCCCTATGTCCCTTTGTACGCTTAAATCTTTAAAACTACGCAACGGATTTTGATGCGGTTTTTTTTAATAGATAGAGTGGTTCAAGAGGAAGGTTTATATGTATAATACATGCATAATATACTGAAGGATAACCCACAATAACCATTTTCCCGTGCGGAGCCGGGGCGGGTCGCTAGTTTAAGTAATAAAATTTAAAAATTGTAGTTACGTAGGACTTTTTGATAGCTAAGACGCTGCTGGTGATTATAAAATTTAAACAAAATTCATCTTGATACTTATTTTGTAGGTTCGGAGATGAAAGTATCTCACATATACGCTGCTGTTAGTATCACTGAGCCGCTTTTCGCTTATCTTGATAGATGACATAGCTTTAAGAAGACATATTTATTCATTATCATGAATTTCAGAATTTCACAAATTCATTATCATGAATTTCAGACGAAAGACGTCCACTGCTGGACAATGACTTCCTCCAAAAATCTGCACATTATCGGCACAACGATGTCTTCCCGTGAACCTGTAATATTTTTTTAAAGAGTTCAAACCTATCATTCAGTCCAATCTACTATACGTTAAGCTGCAATATTTTTTGTGTTAAAGTATGAACGGAGTCCACGAGACACGACAGAAGAAGGAGAAGTCCACGTAAAAGAATAAAAACGAATTTTCAGAATAACGCCAGTGAAAACGTGTCATAACACGACGACACGTGAGAAAAATGACGCGACGACGCAAAAACAATCTGCCAGAACGATGCTGCGACAGACAGCGAATGAGCTGTTATGTTATAGGGGATCGATATAAAGAGTGTATAAAATACACTAGCGATCACAAACAGAAGAGCCTCGGTCTGTAGGTATATGGAGCCTACTCTGAAATCAGGGTGAACAGGCCTTAGCCTTTCGTATGCTAGTAAATAAATGGACAAATATGCTGCTTTAATAAAAGACTTAAATAATAACTCAGTGGTACGTAATATCACTCGTAGAGCTTTTATTGTTTCTAAAATCGATGACTTGATTATCATAGACAATAGAATAAAAAAAAAACAGAAATTAGAACACTGGGCCGCCACTTTTCTAGCCCTATTAATAGTTGTAAACACAAGCGCCTCAGACGAACTAACTGTTCTATATAAAAAAAAATGCTTTATAAATATTTTGCTGCTTTTTTTTCATTAAGTTACTTTTCATTAAATCCAGCGAGCATATGAAAGGTTTCCTTCACAACGTCGAATAAAAGTATGTATGAATTGAAAAATAATCTAAAACGCATTGGTACGTGCCAAGGCTTGAATCCGCGAACATCCGAATGGAAGTCAACGGCCCTAGCCAAGCCACTAGGCCACCGACGCTTCCAAAAAGGTCCTTTAGTACTTTTACCGAGCACATAGCCATCTACTGGCCCTGTCCAATCCCTAGGCTAATGCGTGCTCCGTGTCACCAGCCCGAGTGTTTGCCAGCTTAAGTGGCTTCGCCGATATACCGGACGCATCACTATGCAGGCCTGAGCTCACGACATAACGTGCGAGAAACTCGTGAAAATGTTATAACGCGACATAGTGACATAAGAGTCACAGAAGTTCTCTAAAAGTAATCCGTCTGAAATTTTTCGTATACAAACAACCTTTTAATAATTTCAGATTTATCAAAGTAAAATTAGTCCGAAAAAGGTTAATGTAAAATTGACGTCATGTTTTCCTATTTTTTTTATGTTGTTATGACATTCCATAAAAAAAGCTCATGTGACTTAGTAGTTTCTATTTTTTATTGAATGTAAATTCTTTGAGCGATTTCTATTGTCTTGAAAACAAAATAGAGCAAAAACATGAGATTCTTTTTAAACGACTTCAAAAAAGGAGGAGCTTCTCAATTCGACGCGTATGTTTTTTTTTTGTGTGTTTGTTATAAGATATCTCCGCCAATTGTAAACCGATTTTCAAAATTTTTTTTTTAATCGACCAGGTTTGCTTGCAGGGTAGTCTTATAAAAATTTCGCTAAGATCGGATGATTAAATTTGAAGATATGAGGAAATAACTCCTCAATTGACGATGCCGTTATACCCGATCGGTAAATTGTTTTGGCAATATCTCGGCTTCTTATCAATCGATTTCAATATTTTTTTGTTTTATTGTACTCAAAATGTTTTCATATAAATTTAGATTATATCTGATGGCGGAGTAGAAGACTGAAACGAAAACTCTTCAATGAACAACAGCACACTCATTGCGTTGATTTGTTGTAATTGAAAAAACAAGAAATATGCGGTTTTGGTTCATATATTCTGTAAACTAGTCATAGATTGAAGATTTGAAAACCCCAAGTGAAGATAACAACTTAAGAATTTTTCCGTGGACTATCGGGCGAGCGGCGGCATCGGTATCGTAGTGGTTTGGTCAGTTGTTCGCCATTCGGAAAACTTAGGTTACGGTCCAATCAAGTACAGCAATGTTTTAGAATTTAAAATTCAAAATTAAGACTGTAAGGGCGCGTTTAGACGACGCGCGCGTCGGCCTCGCGCGTCATCTAAACGCAGCCTAAAGGAAACATAGTGAGAAAATCTGCATATAACTATGTACTGAACAAAACAAATTAAAGTTCTGTGTGAGTAACTTGTCATGGTAAATTTTCACTAAAAAGGGTAAAATAAAAAGATAATTTAAAAAATATATAAAACCGCCTTCAAGGTCCCTAACCTACACTAAAAAGTTACAAATAAAATAAAAATCTAGAGCTGAAAGCATAGAAATTTAATATGGCTATTAATATTCTTTATTTACATGAATTGTAACATCATATAAACATGTGTAGACATTGTTATACACTTCATCTTGGAGTTTATTTGTAACTTTTTAGTGTAGGTTAGGGACCTTGAAGGCGGATTTATATATTTTTTAAATTATCTTTTTATTACACGCTTTATATTAGCTTCACTTGTAAGTAACTATGTATGTAAGAAAATCTTGGAATCTTAATTTGACCCACTTCCCGCTCTTCGATTAGGATGAAATTTTGCATACGCTCTGAGTTCTGATGACAATACATGACTACCTAAGAAACGTCAATACAAATCCAATATGGCGGCCTCCCTAAGATGGCGAACTGGCTGTTTGTATTTCACCCCCATGATATGGTTATCAAATGAAAAGGTTTGCTGTCAGGAATACGAAAAAAACAGTCACGGGACTTAAATCCAATATGGCGAACGTCCAAGATGGTGGACATAAAGCGTGTTTTTTAGTTTTTTAAACTATGTATTATTTTTCTCTTAAAAATATTCTAATAATAGTCACCCACCTTGGCCATATTATATAATAAAATTATAACTTTTTCTGTAGGAAAGACGTTTTTTCCAGCTGCAAGATGTTTGTTTGATATATTTTCCTGATTTTATTGTATTTGATAAAATCAGGAAAATAGGTATATCAAAACAGGCAAAATTCATGTTCATAATAATATGACGCAATATTATAAATTTAACAGCATTCATTGAAATTAATAACTGTTGATGTAATTATTATGCATAAGGATATTGGGTACATACCTAGCTTATTATTCAACATTTTCCAATTAATCATTGTTTAATATGAACAACGAATTTCAAAAAACGCCGTATCAAGAAAGTTGGCGCGTATTAAATTTCTTCCCATAAAATATTTGATACCAATTGTAATGCATAAAATGGCGATATTTCGATTTTTTTATAGGAAACGTGATAAAATAAAAATATATGGGATTTTTAATTTTCTTTAATCTATGCCTACCTAAAATATATGCACTGATTAAAAAATAACCCTGTATATAAATGAAGGTCATTGACCCCGAAAGTCTCAGAGAGCAAAACGGGCACTTTCTTCACGGCTAAGACATATTATGTCATTCATATCTCGGCATTCTCGAGCTGGTTTTGATGCCCTTTCGCATTTTGACTCACTACATGTTAAACAATATGATATATAATATAATATATATATATATATATCCATATAATACCCTTTCACTTAGTATACTTATGTCTTTATAGTGGGAACTCTTGGTTCAGCTCTGAACATTTTTGCCCACTGTTATTTATTTCAAAATGTAGACTGGGAAACAATCTCTGAATTGTGAATTTGTGATTGTCAGAGGCAAGTCTTGTAACTAATAGGACTTTACCTATGAAATTGCCGTTCTGCAATACTGGCCATTTCAAATAAAAATATTTTTTGTTATTAATTTAATTAACACACCCGCCGGACCACATATTATAAAATATGAATTTGAGCTTATTTGCTACTTCAAATATAAGTAAATAATCATGGAAACAAAATCTATTAAGTTTTATTGTTAATAATAAACCATTCGTTAACTTTTGACTAACAAGTTATTGATATTAAAATTCAATCACCATTTTGTATGTAACGCATATTATAGTATTATTACATGAATCGTATTTTCCCCGTTGAATTTAATATTAAAATTATCAATTATTTTACTCAGTGTGTAATATACTTCCAGTCTGTAAGAATCTCAGCTTTATTTCCGTAACGTTAAAAAATTTCGTTTATTGGTTTTCAACAATGTGTAGTGTAGGTACAAAGGTATGTCCTACTTAACCATATTAGGAAAATGATAAGATAAATGAATTAATATTTTATTACATAAACATTGAATATCAGATTACCGTAACGGTACCTTATATGGAGTGACCTAGTTAAGATGTTTATAAAAACAAATGTATTGAATATCATAGTAACTTGATATAATTTTAGATATGAAAACATAGAATATCAGATGACCATAACGGTACCTTATATGGAATAACTTAGTTAAGATGTTTATAATAACAATGTATTAAATATCAATGTAACTTAATATTATTCTAGATATGGTAAATGTCAGGGTTAAAGCATGTAGTTCAACGACACGAAAATTTAATATATAAACCCTTTATTTTACTTAATAAATGTGCAGTCTATTACCAACCACGGTCGTGTTATTTCATCCTCCCTACTCCGCACACTTCATGGCGACCCTGCCAGTCCACTGTCTTTAGACAGTGCTGGGACAAATGGTTCCGAGCCAATGTTGCTGCGTTGAGTAAGAAAAAAATCCGTTCCCGACCCGACCCGACCCGACCCGAGAAACCGTCTAACGTACGCGGCGCGCGGCTCGAAATAATCTGCTTTGGTTCTAAAGTTAATAACGCGAATAATTATCGAGTAATGGGAGGATATACTTCGAAAAATGAGGACGTTAAAGAGGAAGTCATAATAGCTCAGAATGGAGCAGGAAATGCTGCCAGCGCAAACCAAGACCACACAGAACTAACACAGAGCTACATGATAGCGGCATTGCTGGTGATGGTATCCCTCCTCTTCATATACTTCGTCTGGAGAAAGTACCAGGAGTATTTAACCAAGAAAATCGAGCGTCAAGCAGTAGCGGCAGTGATGAGAAAACACCCCGTGTAACGTGCGTCATCGACCGAGGTACAAGAAAACGATGAAGGTATTTAAGAATATTTTAATTTTATTTTAATTGTGTATTTCTTAACTTGTGTGTTTTAAAATTATAAATGTTATTATTATAGTGTCACGTTATGATAGTTTAAATTTGTTATGACGGAATTAATACAATTGTATGAACAGTTTAAACAGCAACAGGAAGATATAAGAAAATTAGGTCCCAAGAGTAGGAAATATACAGCATTTATTACAGATAAGCATTATCAAATGAAACGATTGCCAATGGGATTAAAAACTAGTCCAAATGCATTCAGTAGAGCAATGACAATAGCTATGTCAGGTCTAAATTATTTACAATGTATAGTATATTTAGATGATATAATAGTAATGGGCAGAAGTTTGAACCAACATAATAAAAATTTAACGGATGTTTTTCAGAGATTAAGAAAGGTAAATTTTAAATTAAATCCACTAAAGTGTAACTTTTTGCAAAAGGAAATTTTGTATTTAGGGCATGTAGTAACCTCTCAAGGAATAAAACCAGATCCGAAAAAGATTACAGTAGTACAAAACTTTCCAGTACCACAAAACGTTGACGAAGTCAGACGTTTTGTTGCTTTTGTCAATTATTATAGAAAATTTATGCCACATTTTTCAGAAATTGCTTATCCTTTAAATAACTTATTAAAAAGAAATGTAGATTTTAATTGGTCAAAACATTGTGAAAAGGCATTCGAGCGGCTAAAGAAAGCAATAAGTAGCCCACCTTTGCTACAGTACCCAGACTTCTCAAATGACAATGAGTTCATTCTACACACGGATGCGTCAGGCATAGCATTAGGATGTGTTTTATCGAATAAGAACGGTAAGCCAGTCGCGTATGCAAGTCGACCTTTAAATAGTGCAGAAAAGAATTATCCAACTATAGAAAAGGAACTTTTAGCCATAGTATGGGCAGTAAAACATTTTAGACCATATTTGTATGGGCGAAAATTCAGAATTAAAACAGATCATCGTCCATTAATTTATTTGTTTAACATGAACAACCCATCAAGTCGATTAACTAAGTTTCGTTTGTGTCTAGAAGAGTACGATTTCACGGTAGAGTATTTGAAAGGAAAAGATAATGCAGCTGCAGACGCGTTATCTAGAATAGAAATTACTAGTGAACAACTAAAACAAATGTCAGACCAGGTACTCGCAGTTATGACAAGAGCACAAAAGAAACGAAAAGAAAGTGAAGAACTAGAAAACAGTTCGGTTGATAGTGATTCCGACTATAATTGGAATGGCCATCCAAGAGTAGTAGGTATACTTAAAAAACCGAAAGATTTACCGGAATTGAGTTTCAATGAACAGGACTATTACAAAATATTAAAGCAACCAGATTGTGTTGCTAGTCAAAATAATATCATCATTTACTCGCCATCCTTGTTAACATTGTGTCTCAAACCTAATACTCGATCGTGTACGAAACGAGATTTCCTCGCGAGAGAATTAGATATGTTTTGCAAGACACAACAAATAAAAGAGGTATGCATACTACATAATGATGACACCGCATATATTATTGAGAAGCTAGCACAATTTATTACTCAATGTAATTCCGGGTCCGGACCCCGTTTGTGTATAATTAAAGGTGTCAGAAGGATAGATAACAAAGATGATAGACGAGTAATATTAAATGATTATCATTTATTACCAACTAGTGGCCATGCAGGTATTAGAAGAATGACAAATAATATGAAACGTCATTACTATTGGCCAGGAATGTATAAGGATATTATAAACTTCGTAAAATGTTGCAATAAGTGTCAAAAACAGAAATTTCATAAATATGTTAAGCAACCACTTTGTATTACTAGTACGGCAACATCTGCTTTCGAGAAAATATTTTTGGATTTAGTAGGTCCATTAACAAAAGATGCGAATGATTATAGTTATATATTAACTTTACAATGTGAGCTAACAAAGTTTGTAGAAGCATATCCAATACCAAATAAGGAAACAACAACAGTAGCACGAGCATTAGTAGACAATTTTATATTGCGTTATGGAATTCCTCAAGAGATAGGTACAGATAGGGGAAGTGAATTTATCTCATCAACCATGCGCGAAATGTGTAGTATATTAAAAATAAAACAATTGCAATCAACCGCTTACCATCATGAAAGTCTTGGAGCTTTAGAAAATTCTCATAAGTCATTAGGAGCTTATTTAAGGATTCAAACAGATAATCAGGCTTACAAATGGTCAGATTGGTTGCAATATTGGTGTTTTTCATATAATACAACAGTGCATTCAGCAACGCAATATACACCATATGAATTAGTGTTTGGAAAATTATGTAATATACCAAGTAATATAGTAAAGCAAGTAGAGCCAATATATAATTATGAATCATATCCAAAGGAATTAAAGTATAGATTACAAAAATCCCAAGAGGATGCAAGGAATAACCTTATCAAATCAAAAATCGAAAGGAAAAATAAATATGACTTAAATATGAATCCAATTAATTATAAAATAGGAGATTTAATTTTAATTAAAAAAGAAAACAGAGAAAAAATGGATCCTGTATATACGGGACCATATACTGTGCTCAAGGATTTGGGCATGAATGTAAAAATATTACATTCAGGTAAAGAAAATATAATTCATAAAAATAGAACTAAGAAATACATATATGAACCAAATATTTAAGATAAAAAAAGACATTGTATCGTCAAAATTTAGAAATGTAAGTGAAAAATTGTATTACTGAACAACATATTTTATAATAATAATAATATTGATTTTTACTAAATAGTACATAGTTTGTATTTTAAGCCAAAAAATTGTTTAATAAATTTTTGTCTCAAAAAAAAAGGGGGAAGGTGTAGTGTAGGTACAAAGGTATGTCCTACTTAACCATATTAGGAAAATGATAAGATAAATGAATTAATATTTTATTACATAAACATTGAATATCAGATTACCGTAACGGTACCTTATATGGAGTGACCTAGTTAAGATGTTTATAAAAACAAATGTATTGAATATCATAGTAACTTGATATAATTTTAGATATGAAAACATAGAATATCAGATGACCATAACGGTACCTTATATGGAATAACTTAGTTAAGATGTTTATAATAACAATGTATTAAATATCAATGTAACTTAATATTATTCTAGATATGGTAAATGTCAGGGTTAAAGCATGTAGTTCAACGACACGAAAATTTAATATATAAACCCTTTATTTTACTTAATAAATGTGCAGTCTATTACCAACCACGGTCGTGTTATTTCATCCTCCCTACTCCGCACACTTCAAATGTTTACATATTAGTAAAATTTATAAAAATGTGGAATTCGGTTGTGATACTTATATTCATGAAGTTATATTTAGGTAAGTACCTAATCATAGCAAATAATTAGGTAGCCTCAACGTTTCAACGTTTTATGGGGAAAATGTATTTAGTTTTGGATAATAATACAATACATTATAATTTATTTCACACAGAACATAAGCACGTTCGTAATAAGTACGTTTTTGAATGAGTCGAGTAATACTGGTAATACTAAAATCAGAAAAAAATCTTAACTAGTGTTCAGATTGCCCGTGTTATTGATGACAACTTACAAAATTTTCAAAAAAAACATTTTACAATAAGTAAGAAATATAAACTAAAAAAAATTTTGTGGTAGGCTGTCAACAATATTTTTTTATTCTGAAAATTAAGATACAAGACTATCTCAAATTAATAACTTTATCAATACAGGCGAGATTATAAAATAACTCTCAAAAAAACAACTTATTAAAGAGTATTGTTGTATTAATACAAAAGTTACTTTTGACATTGAAAATGTCTTTTTGTTCGCTACAATTTTGAGTACATTGTAGTCGTGTGAGGCACGAAATATTATGTGATTTTACAGCGAAACGTATTACTATAATGGGGTATGTTTAATTTTTTTTTGTTACTCTGAATGGAAAACCATTTGGAGATATACGATTTCCTAATAATATTTATTAATAATAATATTATAATATTTAATAAAATTACGTATGTTATTTGAGGATATTGCTATCTTGGCCGGTTCAATGTGGGCAGTAAATGGCATTATAAATATTCATACATTTCCTACCCGCAAGTTTCAAGACAACAAATTATCTAACATAAGTGTAGCGTCACGTCGTCGCATGTCTGTAATAAATAAACGTGTCATGCATTTATGCATTTATGAAGTTTTAGGTCATAAAACCAAACCAAAACTCTTCACGGCAGTCCTTGAAGACATCTTTAAAACACTGGACTGGACAGAGAAGGGCATCAACATTAATGGGGAGATGTTGTCCCACCTACGCTTTGCGGATGACATTATCCTCTTCGCCGGAACACCAACGGAAATTACAACAATGCTCGAACAGCTTTACCATGCATCCATTATCGTCGGGCTAAAGATGAACTTGGATAAAACCAAAATTATGTGTAAAAATGATGACACTACCACACACGTCTTAATCCACGGTCAACGCATTGAAAGAGTTAGCAAATACGTGTATTTGGGACAAAGCACAACACTAGATGGGGATGGCCAAGACTTGAAATCGAAAGACGAATCCAACTAGGATGGGCAGCTTTTAGTAAGCTGTCGGATGTCTTAGAGCACAAAAATTCCCCTATTTCTCAAAAGACGTATGTTCGAGCAGTGTATCCTCCCAGTCATGACTTATGGCGCTGAGACCTGGACACTTACGCAAGTACATTAATCAACTGCAGGTAGCGCAAAGAGCAATGAAACGCGCCATGTTGCGCATATCACTGCTAGACCGTCGTCCGAGAAGCGTTTTTCGTACCTATCGTACTTTCGTGGCAGACTTTAATATTCATATGTGAACTTGTTTGGTGTCTCTAGATATCGAAGTCTGCCGAGCCAAATAGGAAGCGTTTGTGAGTTATGTCACTTTGAAAAGTGCTCCAGATGACGAAAAATTACCTATCTTACTTTTGAAAAATTCTTTCTTAGGATCGTTCGTAGCATCATTATGAACAGCCTAGACAAATTTCCAGACCATTTACAGGAAGCGTTTGGAAAATCAGCCGGCTTTTGTGGGTGGGATTTTTACCAAGAAAATACCTATCTTACTTTTTGACGAAACTACATTCAGGTGATGGGGAGGCTCTCATACAATAATAAAAGTCAAGTCTGCCGCAGATATTAGGAAGCGTTTGCAGAATCAGCCGCTTTGAATGTGCCAAAGACTGAAGACGCTTACTACTGAAAACGATAATATTATAGTTTATTTTCGTAATATTGACCTGTGAGTTGAATTTTAACCTGTTAGAAGACTGTCTGAATCGAAAATAAAATCAATAAAATACGGATGTATGTATAAATAAAATTATAAAATATTTTTTCATACAAATATTTTTATTTCATTGTCACGTCTACTATCGTCTCTCTTATCAATACCTATAATTATTACAAAATAACAAATATATATTTTTTAAGTACAAGTAACGCTTATCAATCGCTTTAAAAAAACGATATCCTTTAGTTTTTGTATTCTGTGGTTATATCTCTCTTAAACTTAAAAACAAAATCGATAAAAACAAACAATCTACCTAAACAAAATAGATTCTCGCAGGATGTTACCTACCTAAATATCTTATCTACTTTACATAATATAAACTACCTAGTTGCTTGTACCTACTATTAAACCAACTTTAAAGATAAGTCAAAAAATAACGGCCGAGTGTCAAGAGAGACATAATAATATCTTGGTATATTATAATCTGAACATTGCCAAGCCTGCCTTGCAAATTCATTCAACTGAATCACATGCTTATGATAATATCTTTATTAATTTTGGTCGGTTTTATTTGTTTATGGCCTTCTTTTCTGCTCTCGGGACGATTTTTACAGACAGTGGCCTGACTTATTACTTGACAGAAAAAAATGCGCTATCTAATCTAATGGGTCAGTTAATGGCTTCTCGGCTGGTAAGCACTATAATCGGTGCAAGAGATCACATCCGATTTTAACAGCAGTATTTGGAAATATTTCAACAAGAAGGTTTATGTAAATATGACATTGATAAGTACTTCTTAGAAAGTATCCTGACAGAAAACAATTATCTTAGCATTCCTCCTCCTGATGATTTCGGGAATTTGCTTTAGAAATATGACGCATATAGCGACAAGACTCGTTACGGTAAGCATGGTATGCTGCTAAATTTTTTATGTCATATAGATATTGCCAAAAAACAGTTGGGATATGTGGGACATAGATTTATTTATTTATTTGTTGTCTCCCAATGATAATTTTTTTGTCACAAATCATCCGAATTACGCGCGATTGATGGTTATGTACCAGGACAAGCTGATGAATATTGAAAAATTCTGTTTCAATATGCATCTTTGCAAATACAGCTGTTAAAATCGGATGTAGTCTCTTGCACCGATTGTAGTGCTTACCAGCAGAGAAGTCCTTAACTGACCCAGTAGATAACGCGTTTGTTTCTGTCAAGTAATATGTCAGGCCACTCTTTAAAAATCGTCCCGTGAGCAGAAAAGAAGTCTATACAATACAATACAATATTCAATAAAATACTCTTCTTCTTCTTAGCCTTTTCAACCACATGGGTATAGGCCTCCTTAAGTCTATGCCAACTTTGTCGGTCTTGTGCTGGCTCAATCCACTTTTTGCCAGCTGTTCGCTTAATGTCATCGACCCAACGCATCTGCGGTCTTCCACGAGTGCAATTTTTCGCCATACGGTGTCCATTCCAACAGAATTCTTCCCCACGAGTTATGTTTTCTAGCGACGTGGCCAGCTCATTGCCATTTCAACTTTACAATACACATGGTAACGTCAGTGACTTTGCTCTGTTCCCTAAACCATTCGTTTCTCTCACAGTCTCTCAGTGTCACTCCTACCATTTTGCATTCTATTGCTCTTTGTGCCACTCTGAGTTTGGAGATAATCTTTTTAGTGAAAACCTAGGTCTCGGCACCGTATGTAAGTACAGATAGTATGCACTGGTCATGTATGCGAGCTTTCTGTTCGGCCGTGATGTTCATATTTAGGGTGAACTCGACTTTGTAGAAGGCTAGGTACGCTAATCCAATGCGCTGATTGAATTCATTGGTCTTGTTTTTTTTTGCCATCACGATCTCTTGACCAAGATCACGTATACAAATCTGAACCCTTTCTATGACAGTTTGGTTGACTTTGATGTCCAAGGTGTTAGGGCAGATCGTCAAAATTTTGGTTTTATCCAAGTTCATCTCTAATCCAAACCGATTTGAAGTATCGCTCAGTTCCTGGAAGTCTCGTGGGTTATCCGAGAATAACACAATGTCGCCCGCGAACCTTAGATTATTCAGCCTTTTTCCTGCAATGTAAAATGTGTTCTTCCCAATGTAACTTTTTAACGATGTCCTCCAAAACCAACGTGAATAATTTTGGAGACAGGGTATCAATCTGTCTAACTCCTCTCTAGATCTTTATTGAGTCTGTTTCTGGTGGGAGGTTTACTTGTAAGCTTGCGTTGTGGTAAATATTGATTGTAACGGTAGTCTATTCTAGCATTCTCCAGAGGCTGAATAACCGCCCAGGCCTCAATACTATCAAAGGCTTTCTTATAGTCAATGAATGCAAGCCACAGATTCATTTGATATTCTGTAACCTTTTCGATGATAATTTTCATGGCTATAAAGTGGTCCATAGTGTTACATCCGCTTCTGAAGCCTGCTTGTTCGACTGGTTGGTAGAAATCCAGCTTTATCGTAAGACGGTTCGTAACTATTTTTGTGAATAGTTTGTAGATAGCAGACTGATGGGTCGAGAGATCTGATTTGTTTCCCTTCTTAAATAATAGAATGACAGTAGCACTTTCCCCTTTTTTCACCATTTTCAAGAAGGTAGAATACCTATTCTACCTTCTTTTAGGCATACATTGGAGAATTCTTTAAGAAGCTGTATGACCGAAACTACACCTAATTCAACCGTCTCTACTATGACACCGTCTTCACCAGGGGCTTTACCATTGTTCATTTTGCTCAAGGCGAATTGTATTTCCGCTTCTGTGATCTCTGGGACATCTTCAGACCCAACATTTGTGTGTAATGAGGTTTGGTGTTTCTAGACCTGTACAGGGCCGGATTTAAACTTAGTGCCGCCTTGGGCACCGAAGAAAAGCCAAAGTGCGATGGTTTGCAGCGCAAAATCGATACGCAGCTTATAGTCCACCTTACAAAGGTGTAGGTAGAGTGCGATTGTCATAAGCATGTGATTCAGTTGAATAAATTTGCAAGGCAGGCTTAGCAATGTTCAGATTATAATATACCAAGATATATCTCTGTTGATACTCGGCAGCTATTTTTTGACTTACCTTTGAAGTTGGTTTAATAACAAGCAACTTGTTTATATTATGTAAAGTAGATATTTAGGTAGGTAACATCCTACAAAAATCTATTTTATTTAGGTAGATTGTTTGTTTTTATTGATTTTGTTTTTATTCGAGTAAGTTTAAGAGAGATATAACCACAGAATACAAAAACTAAAGGATATCGTTTTTTTAAAGAGATTGATAAGCGTTACTTGTACTTAAAAAATATATATTTGTTATTTTGTAATAATTATAGGTATTGATAAGAGAGACGATAGTAGACGTGACAATGAAATAAAAATATTTGTATGAAAAAATATTTTATAATTTTATTTATACATACATCCGTATTTTATTGATTTTATTTTCGATTCAGACAGTCTTCTAACAGGTTAAAATTCAACTCACAGGTCAATATTACGAAAATAAACTATAATATTATCGTTTTCAGTAGTAAGCGTCTTCAGTCTTTGGCACATTCAAAGCGGCCGATTCTGCAAACGCTTCCTAATATCTGCGGCAGACTTGACTTTTATTATTGTATGAGAGCCTCCCCATCACCTGAATGTAGTTTCGTCAAAAAGTAAGATAGGTATTTTCTTGGTAAAAATCCCACCCACAAAAGCCGGCTGATTTTCCAAACGCTTCCTGTAAATGGTCTGGAAATTTGTCTTGGCTGTTCATAATGATGCTACGAACGATCCTAAGAAAGAATTTTTCAAAAGTAAGATAGGTAATTTTTCGTCATCTGGAGCACTTTTCAAAGTGACATAACTCCCAAACGCTTCCTATTTGGCTCGGCAGACTTCGATATCTAGAGACACCAAACAAGTTCACATATGAATATTAAAGTCTGCCACGAAAGTACGATAGGTACGAAAAACGCTTCTCGGACGACGGTCTATGCGGGATCGTGTTCGGAACACAACCATAAGGGAACGCACCAAAGTGATCGATATAACCCTTAAAGTGTCCAGGTTAAAGTGGAGATGGGCTGGTCATATATGTCGCAGATTGGACAGCAGATGGGCTGTTAAGGTCATTGAGTGGAGACCACGAACGGGAAAGCGCAGGGTGGGGAGACAGCCTACTCGCTGGGTCGACGACATCACCAGGACGACGGGAGGTGGCTGGATGCGATTGGCACGGAACCGCAACACTTGGAGTGCTCATGAAGAGGCCTATATCCAACAATGGGTGATAACGGGCTGAAGAAGAAGAAGAGGTCATACAACCAAAAGACTGCGATTATATTAGCATTTTTGATGAAATTGATTTGACTTTCAAATGACCTTTCTGTCCGCCCTGTATAGGCCGTAGTGCTTGTTCGCGCCGTTGAAAAAAAAACGCGATCTGTCAGAATAGTGTCAAGCCTTATAATTGCCAGATACATTATTTTAATTGAATTTCAACATTTTTGTTTTAAGTATTTTAAAGTATGTGCTGTTTTATAAGTTAATGTTTTGTTAAGATTAGTCAAAAAAATGTTATTCTGTCATTAATTAAAATGTAACGAACATCAAAATATCTAAAAAGTAACAATGATCAAAAATAAACTGTGTCGCTCGCTATACTTAAAATATTGATCGAAAATCCTGTAGCCTATCTGACAACATTATACGTTGAAATGTCTTTAATGTCAATCAACTGTCACAGTCAGTCTTTTTTTTGCTGAGTAGCAAATCGTGTGGCAATGAAAATATTTTTATTTAGGGCGGAAATATAATTTTAAAATATAAAATTAACTAAAGCAAATTAGGACAAAATAACGAAATCTATCTCTTAAAATTAGCTAAACTTTAAGATAAAAATATTTGTTTTGTACCAAAAAAAATTTAACATACCCCATTGAGCCGCAGAGTGATAAACTAAGTAGGTATTACATATAAAAATACTGCTTCTGTCTGCAGTTTTATATGTTTGAAAACAAATTTTCACATGGCAACGACTTATTTTCCACCAATAATAAACCTAACCTAGTTTAAATTTTCATAAAAGTTACAAAATAATCTTCACAAATCCAAATTAACAAATAACGTTTGTAATAAAATATTGAGTGATGTGATTTTTTATTTGCTTTTAGGTGTAACAGGCGAAAATGAAAGTCTACATTTCAATTGTAGTGGAGGTGGAAGTGTTTATCTAAACGGCGTTTCAATCGATTATCGAGTTATTTCGGGAAAATCAATCAAGGAAGTGGTATTAGAAATGTGCAATCTGCCAAAAACAACATATGCTTCAGTTTTAGATAGGATAGGAGTCAGTCCTAAAGCACTAAAATCACTAACTATTACTGGCTTGAATAAAAATCAGATATTGAAAGCTGACCACTTTGTAGGACTCAATATAGAAGCGCTTCGAATTATCGCTGAACCCTATTACGGTTTGATGAGTCCCGAAGAAGATTTTATCAAACCTTTGAAAAGTTTGACTTATATCTATTTACAATACATGACGTTAAAATCTCTTCCGAATTCATCTAATATTGAAACAGCTGAGTTTGTTAACGTTGAGTTTGGCAGTAAGTAAGATCTTCTTTGCCTACTTTTCCTACTATAAAACAAAGTCGCTTTCTCTGTCCCTATGTCCCTATGTATGCTTAAATCTTTAAAACTACACAACGGATTTTGATGCGGTTTTTTTAAATAGATAGAGTAATTCAAGAGAAAGGTTTATATATATAATACATGCATAATATACTTAAGGATAACCCACAATAACTATTTTCCCGTGCGGAGCCGGGGCGGGTCGCTAGCAATAATTATAAATGCGATGACTAACTACTCATTAGTTTTAAAGGTTTTAAAAAAATTGCATTGATATATCTGTATAATAAAACTGTAGAGTTTGAAAATCGGTTTATAGAAAAAATAATAAAAATCGAGTCAGGGGGGTGTAAAAAGTGATATAGAACATATCCAGATCTTTTTTTGTTTCTCTGTTTGTCTGTTTTTACGGGCTTATCTCCGAAACTGATGGACCGATTACAATGAAATTTTGTATGGTGGTACCTTATATCCCCGGTCGATATCTTGGATAGTTTTTTCCGTGGGAAAATATCTCATTCCTACGGGAAACTGCACGGAAAAGTCAAAATATAACGCAAACGTAGCTGCGGGCGGACAGCTAGTTTTGAATAAATCCAAAATTTGAAATGGAATAAATTAGTTCTGATGCAGTTAATTGGAATAGTCAAGTTTTAAATGAACCTCCTCAAGTATACTCTTTTGTAATATTAACGTTTTTATTTTGATTTCAGATGATTTTTATGGCTGGCCTAAACTTCGGACAGCGCATTTTCAGAAATCACGCTATTTAAATGTCGAATGGCTATCGTCGTGTTCTAATCTTGCTTTTGTAACAATTAGTGAAATTAAGGGATATTTTTATATTGGTTATAATCGGGACCATCCTATGAGTTTTAAGGATTTTACTATCAGTAAAGTACAATTTATAAATAACGTATTACCAGTAGAGTTTTTTAGAAATCTGGTGAATTTAGTAAATTTTACTTTAACTGAAAATGATATACACAAAATGGTTATGTAAGTACCTACAAGAACTGCTTAATAAATAAATTTATGTCAAGACATTATCACCCTTAAACTCTTACATTAACAAAAATAACTTATACTAGAATATATATTTAACTTGATATGTTTTTTAGAGTTGAGTGCCTCAAAAACCAAAAACAGATCCCTTTATAAGGTCACTCGTGTGTTCGTCTATCTGTTTGCGCTATTTCCGTATTTTCTAACTACTGGACCGATTGCGTTGTTTATATAGTACCATTATCCATGATGGAGCCGTAAGTTAGGCAGTAAGTAGCCACCGAGACTACATGGTGAAATTGATTGAAGATAATCCAGTGTGATCTCGTAGTTATTTTCTATCAATCTATAACAAAAGCTTACAATGCGATACAATACAATTTCGTATTTTATGTATTAATAAATTAATTATTTTTAGCACTACGCCATTATTACATTTAAGAATGTTGGATTTGCATTCGAACTTTTTAAGGAATGGAGGCTTCTTGAATGTAAGCTTACACAACACTCCAGAGTTGGTTTCTCTCAATTTATCAAAAAACTTTTATTTCGAACTTTGTTCCTCAGATGATGGAAAAGATTTTTCAATAGGTAAGAAAAGAATAAATTGTAAGTGTAAAAAAACTATAAAACAATTAATCTCAATAAGTAATTACCAATTAACCTACTTGAGAACATAACAACGCATGTAAACAGGAAGACCCACGGCTATGCCACACAGAGCGAAAGTACTTTAAATGTTGTATGTAGTTAATGTTGTACTAAAGAGTTTATTTTAATTTAGTGAGTTCATAATACTAGTTTTTGGTAAATCTTTAGCTACTTCTACACTATGATGCTTGTTCTGCCCACCAGGCTATACTGGGTACTCGTTATATGAAAATGTCAATTTAGAAAACTAAGCTGAACGCTTTGAACAACAAAAATAATCTTTATATTATACTTTTTAAAGCGTTCCTTTGAACGTGTTTTCATAACTTAGTATCAATATCAGGCACCCACACAAAAAAATAACACGGTAAATATCCCGTTTTAAATCTTAATAATTAATCTTTATGATTACTTCTTTTTTATTGTTTTCCTAAAATACATGTTTCAAAAATAAATTTTCCGTGTCCGAAAGGAACTTATTTATAAATCTTTGAATGCAGGTCTTATTATTTTTATTAAGTATAATGAAAATTTCCTATTTGCAGTTGGTAAAGTTCCCTACCTCGGTGTGGCAATAGCCGTGGGATACTCTATGTATTTTATTTTTACTTTCAGCGCATAACAATTTAAAGATATTTATACTAGACTACACTGCCACAAATTACCTAAGTTGTCTTATGCAAGACGGCTTACCCTCCCTGGAGTACATTAGTTTTATTAACACCGGTATAAAACAATTTCAGGTAAATAAATTAATTTTTAGGGTTCCATATCTCAAAAAGCAAAAAGGATGCCTTATAGGATGACTCGTGTCTCTGTCTGTCCGTCATTTCATCCATCTGTACAATTTTTTTTATATAAATAAGACTTTTGAATTTTGCTCTTGTTTGTTACCTAATTTCACGCAACTATTATAAATTAAATTACTTTTCATAAGTACTTTTTATTTACAGTTCCAAAGTGTAATGATATCATCCACATCACTACTAGTCAATTTAAATGGTAATTTTATCGAGGAGGTATTTATGACAAATGAAACCTATAATTTATTGGAAGAAACACACTTAGTTTCTAAAACTAAGTTCAACATAACTCTGGATGGCTGGCAGACAGATTCGTGGGCGTTGGATTGTAGTTGTCGCAATGGACTGTTCGCTAGAGCACTTCGACGTGGTCTCATTCATGCTAAAGATGCAAAGTGCACATATTCAATCAATATTGTGCTGAGCGACAGTAGAGACCTGGAATGTGATATCATACCATGCGATAATTATGAAGACATTGAAAATGTGAGTACCAAGTTTATAATGCACTAGGTTTCTGCTCCGAGGCTTTGGCCGCGTTAATATTTTCGCTGTTTCTCATTTTGAGGGTTCCGTACCTCAAAAGGAAAAAAAAGGAACCCTTATAGGATTACTTTGTTGTCCGTCTGTCTGTCTGGTATCAAGCTAATAATTCATATCAAATACGAGTAGGTATACTCAGGTCCGTTTGTCCAGGTCGCAAAAGGTCCAGGTTGCAAAATGTCCAGGTTGCTAAAGGTCCAGATTGTAAAATGGTAACAATAAGGTAATGGTACCTTCTGTATCTAAAGGAAATAAATATGTCGGAAATAGAGACAAAACGGTGGTGGGGAAAGCAAATAAATAAAGAAAACCCGAAAAGGGCTACACTCGGAAATACGTTAAGCGTGGGCGTATGCTACAATAACTTTAGGGAACATCGTACACTATCTTTGTCAGGACTACCCCAATTTGTCATCACTATTGAAACAGACTTTACCAACTATATCGAATTCCATCTCAAGTGGAACACACTATACCAACATAGACTCGGTTGCTTGTTATCATGAACGATTGGGACCTAATCAATCCCTAAAAGGGGTTTAGGTAGATCCGAGCACCATCAAAATGCCATAAGGGGAAACTGGCATGGAAAACACTGAACAATTACAAACTGGCCAACCAAGGGGCCTCCCCGCCCGGACCTTATGTAACTCGACCATATTACAGTTACTCTACCCGCGGTCATGATAACAATGCCATAGCTAACACCATACGAATATCACATAACCTAGCCAACCTTGCTAGGGACACGATAATTAGATCACTTTACTCACGGTTTACAGACACCACTGGACTGTGGTACCAACAATATTCCAACGACCATTATTTCAACATACATCCAGATCTCACATCACAAAACACACCGGACTAATACGTCCACCAGAATCACACAATATCCCTGGCACACAAAGTTATCACCGCGGCTGCAGATCTACCAAAAAAGGGTTCGCCCGCACTGAGCATCGCTATTTATGTGAGTGAACCACCCGGTCCCACTCTCGGTAGTAGGGCCTCCTGTCAAACGTCACCGCGCCAACTTCACACCGGTCAACTATATCGATTCTACCCTCTGATACTCGAGAAAGTAAAATAAAAACTGTCATCGATGTTTACAATCGATTGAAACGATCAATCTGGCTTCAATCTCCGACACGGCCATCCTGCGCTGACACACGTCCTCGTGTGTCCGATTCGAAACCAATTAAAGCAACACTTAATACCGCTCGGCTATTCCTGACCACATTTGGACAATCTGATCATGCCACACAGGCCATCGTTTGCCACACAGGTCATCGTTTGCCACACAGGCCATCGTTTGCCACACAGGCCATCGTTTGCCACACAGGCCATCGTTTGCCACACAGGCCATCGTTTGCCACACAGGCCATCTTTTGCCACACAGGCCATCTTTTGCCACACAGGCCATCTTTTGCCACACAGGCAGGGTGTCACACAGACAGGATGTCACATAGACAGGGTGTCACACAGACGGTGTCACACAGACAGGGCGTCACACAGACAGGGCGTCACACAGACAGGGCGTCACACAGACAGGGCGTCACACAGACAGGGCGTCACACAGACAGGGCGTCACACAGACAGGGCGTCACACAGACAGGGCGTCACACAGACAGGGCGTCACACAGACAGGTTGTCACACAGACAGGTTGTCACACAGACAGGTTGTCACACAGACAGGTTGTCACACAGACAAGTTGTCACACAGACAGGTTGTCACACAGACAAGTTGTCACACAGACAGGTTGTCACACAGACAGGTTGTTGTCACACAGACAGGTTGTTGTCACACAGACAGGTTGTTGTCACACAGATTCAGTTAAGGTAAGCTTTTAAGTACCACTACAGTCACAATCACCGTGACATCACTAGTCGTAAACAGTAAACAATTTAAAAGTCAAACATGAGGTATCTTATTCGCGGTCTGCGGCTATCACATAGCCACACCCAATGTCCATCTCCTGGACTCAACAAGTCAATTCCATGACTTCATGGTCTCTCCAAGACCCAAACACAACATAACCTCAATTACAACATAGTAAAATGAAACTCAGAACCTCACTTCCAGTTTTAAAACTTCTCATAATCTTAGCTATCTAACTTTAATGGTACTCAATCCCTCAACAACACAAAACTTTCAACGATTTTCCCGATTTCGACGAGGACCATGAATATCTACTTCGTCAGTTGCTCAGTTATCGAACACAAACCCGATAATAAAAATATCAGATTTAAACGACCCCAATCAAATGCAATAATACTGCAAAGGCTCGTAATACATCTGTGACATCCATCTCGTCACAAAACCTGTGTAACCTCTATCCAGATACCACATCAACTCAACAAGCAACCTCCATCAAGTCGCTAAACTCTGTAACCTCTATCCGGTCACTACAACACAAGCCTCCATCCAGCTTGTTAGAACCTAGCAACCTATCAGAAGTTAACCATCTCAGCTGCGTAAGTGCTACTCCTCGCAAAGAGTTACTGCGCATAAAAAGCAGTCAACGTGCACCTCTTACATGCTCCGGAACCTCTGATACGATTACTAGATAAGGCCCAGTCCGTCGGGTCGTGTCTTCAGAGTCATTGCATTATCGTTACATTACAAATTAGAAAACAATCTCAAAAAGCAAAACTAGTCATTGTTCGAAAACTTCAAGTTCAAAAAGGAATAAAAACAAACTAAAATCCACGGTAATACTTTGAAAAAGGAATGTCGAGTATAGATTCTCAAATTATATCAGCTCCGAATTTCAAACTTAGAAAACAAATCATGTTCTGTTAACAAATCAAACTCATCGCTTCCAAACTATAATCATCGCCTCTATCCAGCGGATAACCTTAAATCATCGCCTCCATCCGGCGGATAACATTAATCATGAAAACAGAACTTTTATCACAAGATTTGGAAACTATTTACAAAAACAAAGTAAAATCATTACTCGATTATCCGATTATCATCATTATCAACGTCAGGTAAACACTGTCTAAGTCAGATCAACTTCGTCATAAAATTCGTCATGAGGGTACTAGTAGCTACAAGTAGGTAGGTTTATTTAATGCCTTCAACGTACAACGAACTCTCAATATTTTAAAGATTTGAAACGGCTTTTATTTACATCGAGTATTAAATTTTAACTGATTTCGTACCGCACAATTTTTTCAAACAACTAAACAAACTAATTTTCACAATTAAATCGAACGAGGTGGGTACTTTGCGCCAGAATAACGTTTCCGAACCACGTAGCAAAACGAACAATAAATCACAAAACTTCAATCACGCACGGTCCAATAGGTTACACTGCTAAAAATTTCAACCGATAATCTCCGAAAATTACGCCAAAATACAATCGCAAAGACCTATTGTTGCAACGGGCTATCTTCCGTAAATGTCAAACTAGGCGCGCATCATTTGGCGTACAACATCATGAGCATGACTACATTAACGATAACGATTGGTACACAAGCCCAATAAAACTTGACGCAGTCACATCTTATTAAAATGAAACAAAAAAATACTACCGCACCTAGTATAAATCGGCGTGTACGTTACCCCAGAATACCGTTAAGAAAGAACACTGATTGATTCTGATTCTAACTACCACGAGAAAAACCGATTTTACTTCACTCGTTTTACAATCCGAAAAATCTCAATTAATCCATCCGATCAATCACTTCGAATATTTGATACTCAAAAATCTTGACTTATCGACAATTCGGACACAGCATAATAATTTTATTCTACCCACAATAAAAATGTTCCAAAGATCGAATGAAAAATAAACTTGTAAGAAATGGAATTTAAAATTTAAATTAAGTTACCATAAATCGTCAAACTCCCAACTAGTATTTACAAAGACTCACGAAAATTGAAATCCAGAAGAAGATCACAAATTACACATGAAATTCAAACACTATGGCCTATAGTGTCTCACAAAATTTGTAAACCAATTAAAATCTTTCAGTCGTGAAACTATTCTCATCCTCCGATTGCAAATCTTATCAATTGGGAAATTAACGACTTTTGCATTTGGTTTCTGCACACTTTCTTCCTACCAACGAAATCAAGAAAAGAAACGTTCTACAAACTGCCGATCATTAACCCTGTAGGCTACAGATCCTTTATCCCAACTTCTGATGTCGGAAATAGAGACAAAACGGTGGTGGGGAAAGCAAATAAATAAAGAAAACCCGAAAAGGGCTACACTCGGAAATACGTTAAGCGTGGGCGTATGCTACAATAACTTTAGGGAACATCGTACACTATCTTTGTCAGGACTACCCCAATTTGTCATCACTATTGAAACAGACTTTACCAACTATATCGAATTCCATCTCAAGTGGAACACACTATACCAACATAGACTCGGTTGCTTGTTATCATGAACGATTGGGACCTAATCAATCCCTAAAAGGGGTTTAGGTAGATCCGAGCACCATCAAAATGCCATAAGGGGAAACTGGCATGGAAAACACTGAACAATTACAAACTGGCCAACCAAGGGGCCTCCCCGCCCGGACCTTATGTAACTCGACCATATTACAGTTACTCTACCCGCGGTCATGATAACAATGCCATAGCTAACACCATACGAATATCACATAACCTAGCCAACCTTGCTAGGGACACGATAATTAGATCACTTTACTCACGGTTTACAGACACCACTGGACTGTGGTACCAACAATATTCCAACGACCATTATTTCAACATACATCCAGATCTCACATCACAAAACACACCGGACTAATACGTCCACCAGAATCACACAATATCCCTGGCACACAAAGTTATCACCGCGGCTGCAGATCTACCAAAAAAGGGTTCGCCCGCACTGAGCATCGCTATTTATGTGAGTGAACCACCCGGTCCCACTCTCGGTAGTAGGGCCTCCTGTCAAACGTCACCGCGCCAACTTCACACCGGTCAACTATATCGATTCTACCCTCTGATACTCGAGAAAGTAAAATAAAAACTGTCATCGATGTTTACAATCGATTGAAACGATCAATCTGGCTTCAATCTCCGACAAATATATCTTATGCTACTAAAATGAAACAAAAAAATTATCGTTAACAGCTCATATACGTCCCCACCGAGGGGCTCGAGCCTACCCTGATATTAGGGTGAATAGGCCATAGTCGACCACGCTGACCTAGTGCGGGTTGGTCAACTTCACACACAACCTTTGAATTTCTTCGCAAGTGTGTGCAGGTTTCCTCACGATGTTTTCCTTCACCGTAAGAGAGTCAAATAAACGTACAATTAATTCGAAAATCGAAAACACATTGGTAAGTGCCGAGGTTTGAACCCGCGAACTTCTGAATAAAAGTCAACGGGTTTAGCCACTTGGCCATCGACGCTCTCAAAAAAATAATGATAACAACAATTATTTATTAAAATTACAAAAATAATTATCTATCGAATTAAATCAAATAAAAAAATCTTAATAATAATAAAAATATTTTTAATAATTTTAAACTTACTACTCCTTGCCGAATGAAGGCATAATGGTATAAAATTTTAATTCATATCAAATACTCAGGTCTGTCAAATTTCTATGACAACGTTATCAAAAGAAACAGCAATTTAAGCAGCATATTTAGAAATTCGCTAACTTGTAAGGGAATCAAAACCTAAAAGATACTGGGTCAATTTTGTTACTTCTTTTGTTGTTCTTTTAAAATTTGCTCAATTAAGTTTTGGTTTTCTAATATGCAACCTTCTCAAAGTTAGATCTACACATATTATTATTTATTAGTTTCAATTGAAAGGCTAACCAAAACGTTTACACGTGTGTATTATTATTATGAATTTACTTGCTATGCTTTAATCTAGATTTTTATTTTATTAAAGTACAAGTACATTAAATATGATACATTTTATATTTTTTTAATAATGGGTCTTTTGCCTTAAAATAAAATTATTATTATTTTTATTAAATACTTTTAAGTGTTAACGTCCGACTAATAGGATCTTTAAAAAAGTTTTACATGGTTTTTATTGCCTTTTTAATTATCTTTTTTATTTTTCGCAATGTCTACAGCTCGCTCACATAGCTACTACTAAGCTTATTTAATGAGTTGTGTTTCATTTATGGATTTTGCTTATATATATAGTGACCTAAGAATATTTTTTTTTAAGAAATGTACTTGCTTCACTGATTGGAATGGTCAATTTACATTTAGATGTGAAAGATTTCCCGAACCTATCTTAATGTTTGATGGAAGAGACGAATATAAAGAATTGAAAGGTGGGTACTACAAAGAAAAATAAACTCTTTTTACCCGACTGCAGAAGGAGGGTTATGTTTTTTATACTACGTTATGTCGATGGCTCATATTTACGTAGATTTAACTATAAAGTAGTTGTTACCCGCAAAACTATCTGTTGACTAAGGATATCAGGAACCACAATACAAAATTTCATTTAAATCGGTCCAACAGTTTCGGAGATTAGCCCGTACAATGTACTGAGCTATAGGTACATATATAAGTTACTATAGTTTTTTAATTATCCCACTAAAACTCTATAATTTCCCGGGATAAAAAGTATCTAAGATGTTGACCGGGGACATAAGGTACCACCATGCAAAATTTCATTCAAATCGGTCCAACAGTTTCAGAAATTACCCCATACAAAGAGACAAACTGAGAAACAAAAAAAAATAAAAAAATCTGGATAGGTTCTGTATCAATTCTTGACTCGGTTTTTAACCATTTTTTTCTATGTACAGATTTTCGATATCTACAGTTTTATTATATAGGTATTATCCAAAGTATTCGATCTAAGTAACACCGTACGCGTCTACGTAAGGACCAATTTGATTTATGGGGACATTTTTAGAATCCATACATATTTCGGAGTCTCATGTCACTTTAACTATGAAGGATTTCAACGCGAAGCTAGGCAAACGAATCAATAATGAGCTGAGAGTTGGGCTATTTGGAGTCAGAGACCAAAATACCCGGAGCCAACTGTTGGGCCGGCGTTTTATCTACGAGTAGCATTAGATCTCTTTCGACTAAATGTGGACTAAGCTATCTACATACCAAATATTCCATTCCATGCAGCCATAGTTACGTGATTAATCATCTAATTAGGAAAATTAAAATTACAAACATCTACACTTTGAATTTTATAAAGTATTACTTGCAACTATTTCCTTTGTGTTTGAATGATAACAAAACTCTAATAAGAGCAACCACCAAACTTGTATATCTACAATTTGTTTTCGAGTGTCATCACAAATCGTCTCGCGCGCAGGTTCGACGACTTCCAGCCTCACGAACAAGCCGGTAGACCACATCCACACGCTGTGGCAGGTTATACAGAAGACCGAAGAGTATAACCAGCCACTATGCTTAGTGTTCATGGACTATGAGAAAGCCTTCGATTCGATTGAGAATTGGACAATGCTGCAGTCTCTTCAGAGGTGCCAAATTGACTACCGGTATATCGAGGTACTGAAGTGTTTGTACGATAATGCCACAATGTCAGTCTGACTCCAGGATCAGACCTCCAGATCAATCCAGCTGCAGCGAGGTGTAAGACAGGGAGACGTTATTTCTCCGAAACTGTTCACCGCTGCATTGGTGGATGTCCTTAAGCTTCTGGACTGGAAATAACATGGCATCAATATCAATGGCGAGTACATTTCTCACCTACGGTTTGCCGACGATATCATAGTCCATGGCTGAGACCTTGGAGGACCTCAGCACAATGCTCAATGACCTCAATAGAGTTTTCCAACAAGTGGGTCTGAAGATGAACATGGAGAAGACTAAAGTCATGTCGAACGCCCATGTAGGTAGAACCCACTGCAATAAATGTTGGGTTCTCTGCTCTCGAAGTTGTATACCATTACGTCTACCTGGGGCAAACAGTCCAGCTAGGTAGATCTAACATCGAGAAGGAGGTCAATCGTCGAATCCAACTTGGATGGGCAGCGTTCGGGAAGCTGTGTTGCCAGTGATGACTTACGGATCTGAGACGTGGTCGCATACGATGGGCCTAATAAGAAGGCTCAAAGTCACCCAAAGAGCGATGGAGAGGGCTATGCTTGGAGTTACCTTGCGTGAACGAATCGGGAATGATGAGATCCATAGGCGAACCAGAGTCACCGACATAGCCCGAAGAATCGATAAACTTAAGTGGCAATGGACTGGTGACATTACGCGTAGAACCGACGGCCGTTGAGGCAGGAAGGTTCTTGAATGGCTGCCGCGCGCCGAAAGGCGTAGTGTGGGCAGGCCCCCCGCGAGGTGGACCGACGATCTGTTGAGGGTCGCGGGAAGCCGCTGGATGCGGGCAGCGCAGGACCGATCATTGTGGAGATCCTTGGGGGAGGCCTTTGTCCAGTACTGGACGTCTTTCGGCTGAGATGACGAATAAGAGAAACTACTATGTAACTAATGCACTTGTAAAATTCTTCTTTTTTCAGAAAGACAAATTACCTCTGATCAATATACATGTTCTTCTGTGATACCAGAAATGAATTATCGATCTTCTTTCCTTGTATTGAGGAAAAAAGAGACTTTTATCATCAACAACTGCCCACTACCCAAACCATCATACTCCTATTTTCTTACTCAAATCAAAGTCGATGCAAGGACCTTAAAGAAGATGGTGTTACAAAATATTAATCATTCTCCACCACTGAATGGGCCATTACGAGCAGAGCACTTAAATGAACTAAATTTGCAAGAATTAGTTATATCATATGATAAAGCCTATCCACTACAAAATCTACACCCGTATTTCACTGAAACTCTTACTACACTCAAGAAAATTTCTTTGCACCATGTTGTGTTGCCACCATTCCCAAAGAATTCTTCACTCGAGTATGTAGAATTATTGGACGGCGCATCTTCAGGTAATTTGTAAACATCATATTATTATTCATGCTCGCTCGTATACAACCCTTTGAGAAAGACTTGCTTGGTAAACGCTGCTTTGAAGAAGAAACTGCCAAAGATACATAATATTCTTACTATCAAAGTGCAAAAGTAATCTATGGCTCTATAATTAAAATTGTGATTAGTAGTGATGCAACGAATAGACTTTTTAATATTTTGCGAATACAAATAGGAATATTTTAAAAATATATTAAAACAGCAAAGACGAGTTACGCAACTTCGGTAATTTAATTATCAAAACCTATTACAGGCAATTTTTTATTTAAAAATATAATATGCGTAAAAAGTTTGTTGCACGATTCGTCTTTCTATCTGTACCTATAATATAGTACTCGACTACTGTTAAAAAGATACTGGCCATCTAATGCACTGGCGTTTGAAAATGTTGATAGCTGTTATCAAAGCTGTCATGTTAATAGTGCGTTTTGCGTTTTGGCGTTATGCGGTTAGCATATAGCCACAAACAAAAAGTGGAGAAATGAAACATGAGTGCTTGAATATTGTTGTTAGAGCAGGCTGTCATGGCTGTCATGGTTGTGGAGGTAAAAGTAATCAAAGTAGCAGAAGCCATAAAAAAAAGTAATTTTTCTCTTTAGGCAAAGGGAAGATTGTTGGTGAGCTCAGGGACCGCGGTGAATGTATTATTATTTTCTTCTGTGCCGCGGTCAAACTGTACTTCGTTGGAACTTGTATTTATTCAATGTCTTGCGAAACTCTGATAGCGCGTTTCAGGCCTCGGCTACTAATTGGTCGCACTTCTACAGTACAATTACACTTCTTAAGTACAGCTTTACCGCGCTCCCCGGGCTTACCACCATGCCCCAAGAAAGATCTTCCCTTTGCCTCCACATGGTAATACATTCAAATTAAACAGTTCACAATATGCTATTAACTACAGCACATTTTTTAATATACTTTCTCGGTGTCGGAAAATGCATATTATATAATTATATGTTATGTTACCTAATATATGTTATAAAACTTCCGGCTGAAACTTATCAAAATGACAGCGAACACATACTAATCTCTGCTTTGCTTGTTTCAATATATTAAATTCTAAATAAAAGATCCGTTCCGTTGCAAACAAAAGAAAAACATTATAAATATACATATTTTCATTATTATTATATTGTTTATTAATACATTATTACACTTACATTCGTTTTTTTTCTCCACAGGCTCATTTGGCGGTTGCAATAGCCTTCGTAAATTAATTTTAAGAAGATGGGAAGTTGCTAATAATGGATGGTTGCAACACTGTCCATACCTGATTTCACTGACAATGAGTTTCATGACGGAAGAAGCGCAAGATGCAGTCCTGTACAAAGCAAATTCAGTAAAATTTTTAAAGATCAATAACGTATATGATGCGCGTAACCAGGAACAAGATCTGAATTTAAAACTTATTACAGACAATAGACATTTTTTAACATATTTAAATCTCGACAATAACAGATATCGTGATATGACAAAGTAATTACTTATACTTTTATTAGTAACAAATAGTTATAATTAGGAGACGACCCGCGAGAACGCATTATGTGTGTTTACGAGCGCGCGTCTCGGCCTGTCGTGCTGGCGGTCGAGCGCTCGTACTACAGAATACCATCTCTACTCGTGCGTCGCGTCGCGCATACAATCATCCGCGTCCGTCTTTTGTTTTACTCGCACCCGTAACATGCCCTCCGGTCTATAAGGACTTAAAACCATGCAGTGCTATGAAAAAAGTTTGTCGCGCAAGAAACCCGCCATATTGAAATATCCTCCAATAGGATAAGAGAATACGCACGACAAAATTATGTCTGTCACGCGTGGACCGGGCATGTTAGAGGGGCTGCGGCGCAAAACTTGCCAGAACGTTACTATTGTTACATTTAACGATATTTTGGAGCACTTTGCGTCACATGACTTAAAACGTTACTTTTACGTATTTTTAATCTTATTTGTGCTACATTACTGTGTTGAAATCGTTTTCTAAGTAAAATAAGATAAACGTTACTTCTTGCATGAAAATTAAACGTTTTTTGTAAAAGTTGGGTAATTTAACGCCTTTAAAACAATTTATTGATTTCGGTGGTACAATTTTTTTGCGGGTTTTTAGAAATGAAAAATTTTTTCAGTTCTCTCATGTTAATTTTGACAATGGGTCACTGGCAACATTCCGCTGGTCGCCGCCGCCGCACTGTGGCCGAAAAGGCCAATCCAGCTGGACAATATTATTTCTAGCCCGTTTTACATCCTACACGTTGTAATAATACAAAATGTATCATAAAAAATGTACCTGATTTGATAATAAGTGCAAATAATAATAAAAAAGAAAAACCAGTATAAGCTGACCTATCTTAGAGTAGACCCCAACTCTTTCCACCTCTCTCTTTCCTAAGCATGTTCAGGCCAGCTGTTGCAAAAGGCGTCCAAGTCATCCCGCCATCTTTTTCTGGGTCTGCCCCGACTTCGACGTCCGTTTTCAGGCACCTATCTGGACCCATTCTGCTGACATGCCCTGCCCAATCCCATTTAAGTTTGGCTGTTTTCTCCCCAACATCAGCGATGCCCGTTTGGGAACGTAGGGTTGTGTTCCTAACTCGGTCTAGCCGTGTGACACCCAATATACTACGTTCCAATATACTATGGTTGATTACTTAAATAACTTTAAACAAATCACTATCAGAAGAACTGACTACTTGCACCGTATACGTATAAAATTAAGTATTTTTGAATACATAGCATAGCATAACATAGCACGCTTCTCTGCCGGGACTCGATCCAGTTCGAAAGCTAACATTTTCGCAAACTCTTTATTTCGTATAGTAGGTACTAGTAAGTACCTAACGATGACGTAGATGGCTGCAATGATAAAGAAAACTTCAGTTCTTCTCCATTTAACGATTGAACGCCTACAGGAAGACTTTCAAACCGATTTTGTGTTTTTCCGCAAGTATGTAATTTTTGATGATATTTTATAAATTTTCATATTAATATTTCGTAAACATTCTTCTGTTTCGTCTTTTAAATCAAACCTCGTCGAAAAATAATCAAACAAACCAGCAATTCTTTTATCTTTGGTGTATTTAATCCATTGTTCAAAAATTTGTTTCCTTGAAACGGACACTATGTGTTCTGAAATTAAAAAAAATATAGTATTGAACCGCACTCGTGAGGGGCCTGTAAACTATTTTATTTACAAGTTTAATAATGTAGCTATAATATATAAAAAAATTAGCCTGGGTACAAGAGGGTACAAGTAGTTCCCAGACTGTGAAACATAAAATTTCGTCAAAAAAGTAGTTTTCGTAATTTTCATCTGCAATTATCAATGCAACAGAAAAGATCTTTGAGAAAGTTAAATATAAATAAAATACTACTTACCTACTACCTCAGGATCCATGGTTAAAAGTTTAATAATATCTACTGGTTTCACTTCGAAAATTCAAGACGTATAAAGTAACGATCCGAAAAAAATGTAGTAAAAATACTCACTTCTCCACATTTCGATTTAAATATTTGGTTACCGGGTGGTATTTTCACTAGGTTAATGTTTGATGTCTTAGTTCTAGAATGTTTACTATCGTTTCTGATTAAAGAATAGGGAATGTGAAGTAACCATTTCTGTCCAGCTAGATTGGTCATTTCGGCCACCGTGCGCCGCCACCGCCGGCGCCGCCGCGCAAATCTGTGGCCAGGCCCTTACTGCCACAGAACATTTAAAAGAGCTTACTGCCTATGATTTCATTGTATGCGTGACGCACGACGACGACATTCGAAAAACGCTACTTTGGGGTATCTCTTTGTCTCTAGTGTAATATAAAGTTTTTATAAGTTTCCGGATACGGGCAGCGCAGTATCGATCATTGTGGAGATCCTTGGGGGAGGCCTTTGTCCAGCAGTGGACGTCTACAGGCTGAGATGATGATGATGATGATAAGTTTCATAAGTACTACACAAAATAAAAACTACTAAACTAGTGTAAATGTAAAGAGTTCTGGACATTTTTTTATAAATACTTACTTACTTAGCGTGTGGATTTCAAGGTTAACCTACCTCACAAACCCTGGTGTCAGAATAATTGACCTGACCCGCCCATGGCTTCTGACATGGCCCATGTAATGACTACATCCGTAGATAGTAGCAGGGACCTACAGTTTTACGTACTTTCCAAAGCACGGAATCTTCTTTATTTTCAGACAGGTGATTCAGCCTGCAATGTCCTAACAAAACTGGGGAAAGTCTTAGAAAGTAATATTTGTTCTAAGTCCCCACCGGGATTCGAACCGGGAACTGAAGTAACGTGAGGCGAGTATTTGACCACTCGACCGCAGAGGCTGATATGCTGCTGAATGTGAAATTAGTTTTAAACTAGTTAGTTTAGAAGCAAGATAAGTAATTCTTTACATCATGTAACTTGGTTATTTTACATTCCGACACCAAAGTCTGATAGGTAGATAAACCTCAAGAACCTATAATAAAAAACAAGCACACTGATTTGGAAAAATTGTATACGACAAGCGCTAAAGTATAGTTATTTTCAGCAATTACGATTATGATTTTCCTGTATTACGAGATTTAGAAATGAGATGGAATATGTTCACAAGTGGGCATGCATTCAATAAGACTCTTGAAAGAATGCCCTCTTTGGTCAGTCTTGATTTGTCCTACAATCCAAATTTTGAACTCTGTCAAGATTCCATTGCTCTAAACTTTACCATAGGTAAGTATTTACATGTTCTAATACAATTATTATCGCTTTCTTATGTCTTTGTGTCGGTCTGTTCTTCTATACTAGTCACATTTCTCTATCGATCGTCATAAAATTTTGTGATCAGGTTCGAGAGTTTATTTATAAAACTGATCACAAATTATAGATCTAAGTAGGCACTGCTCACAGGACTACTAGTTAATATTACTTTCCTAAGTCTTACTTTAATCTTCTATAGGACTGAATATTTGTGTTTTCTTTTTAAACAAATTAGTATAAGTATATTTTTTAAAGATTTTAAATTTGCAAAATGTGTACAAAACATGCAATTTAAATATTTGTGTACACTTTTTTTACATATAGTACGGCTTGCTAGCTAAAAAATATAAGGATATCGGTCCCATCTGGCAGAAAGTACGAAACTTGGCATGAATGTAGCTGTTATATATGTGCTTCAATATCGATATGGAAACACTTCGATAAATTATTGTTTCCCCCCTTTCCCCCCCCTTTTATCTCCCTCATTCTGGTTTTTTGAATTTTATACTAAAACGGTACGTCTGAGGAGTTTACTTTTCAGAGACCAAATCATTGTCGATAAATTGCCTACAAAACGATACTACATTTTGTAGTGCTAAGATTAATATATTTCTATATACAGCCATCAACGTTTTATGAAATTTTAAAAACAGGCACACTTTTTTATTCCTTACTTCATTTATAGGAAAACGACAAGAGTGGTGATAAAATGGACTGAAAAAGTCAACTACCTTATACATTAAGCTAAAAAATGACATTTATTTCATAGTCGTAAAGGCATTACTTCTAGAGTTACAGCTCACCGCGTCTGACCCAAGTACTCTTTTTTTTACCTTTTTAGAATACCATCTTTCTGTTAACTTTGTTTCGCGTAGATTAGATTCAGATTTTCCAATTAGAAATAAAACAGTCCATGTATTAATCCAGGCCACAGTCTATTTACATGTAAAACTAGCTGTCTGCCCGCGGCTACGCTTGCGTTGTGTTTCGACATTTCCGTAGTAATTTTTAACTATCCCACTTTTTTCCGTGATTTTAAAGTATCCAACATGTTGACCGAGTATATAAGGTACCACCATGCAAAATTTCATTTCAATAGGTCTAACAGTTTCGGAGATAAGCCCGTAGAATATACTGCGCCGTATGAGTTACTAAAGTTTTTTAACTATCCCACGGGAACTTTTTAATTTTCTGGGATTAAAAGTATCTAAGATGTTTACCGGGGATATAAGATACCACTATACAAAATTTCATTCAAATCGGTCGAATAGTTTCGGAGATTTGCCCATACAAACAGACAAACAGAGAAACAAAAATATTTAAAAAAAATCTGGGTATGTACTATATCGCTTCTTACATCCCCTTGAATAGGTTTATAGCTTTTTTTTTCTACGTACAGATTTTATAGATTTTTTTTGTTTCTCTTTGTATGGGCTAATCTCCGAAACTATTTGACCGATTTGAATTAAATTTTGTATAGTGGTACCAGGGCTTGTTAACCTGGTTAAAATTTAAAACCAGTTATTTTGCATCTCCATACATTGTGCAAGAGAGCGTTATCATTTCGGTTTCGCTCTACCGGAACCCATATTTTTCTGGTTTTGCTCAAAGAGCGAAATGATTTCGGTTTCTGTTCAATTAACCGGTTAAGAGCTGAAAATATCGCTCGCTCGCCGCCCAATATCATTTGTCTCCTTCTCTCTTCGAGTCTTTCCCTTCTATTTGTCGGCCTCGTAGCCTAGTTGGTAGTACAGCGGGCGGATAGATGGCGCGTGAGTGCAGATTGATGATAAAAACAATTCCGATAACTCCGACACCGTTTATTTCCTGTCCACTGTTTTAATCTTACAATATCGTTTCTTAAAAGAATTAGAAGGGTTAACAAGGCTGACAAACTTATAATCCAAATTTCGAAAGAGATTTTTAGCTGCAAAACAATACAATTTGAACGCCGGCGCCATTATTTTCTTCTGTGGCCAAGGTCCAATCGCGCGGCTCGGAAGCGTTCGGCTGCGCTCGGTCGCGCTCGTCAACATTGCCTTTGTGGACTACTAATTTGGTACCTATTCTGTGCTTTCGGTCAAGGGCGGGTTAGCCCGCATATATAATATAAAAACTGTCTGTTTGTAAAACAAAAATAACAATAAAATTTAAAATATAATTAAGTGGCTACGCCACAGTAGTACGTCTGCCTACGAAGCACAAGGTCGCGGGTTCGAATCCCGCCCAGGGCAAACATTCGTGTGATGAGCACTTGTGTTTGCCTTGGGTCTGGATGTTGTATATTTATATAATTATGTATGTTTATCAGCTATCTGACACCCATAGTACAGGCTCTGCCTAGTTTGGGGTCAGAAAGCCGTGTGTGAGATGTCCCACATATTTATTTATTTATTATGATTACGAAATTCATATTGTGTAGTAAGTAAGTATTATTGTGTAGTATGATTTAATATATCAAAACGTTTCTTTATGTAACAGTCATCAGGACAAGAAGTAAAGTAAATGTAAAAATTTAATTATTTGTAAAATAAAATTAAAACAAAAGATTGCAGTGATGGATTGATTCTTCTTTTTCTCATGAATATGTACAGAAGCCAACACATGCAGTTGGACTTGCTGACTTGTTGGTTTGCACTACGAAATTCACCCCTGCCACTACGGAATACGGGCGATCTCAAGGACAATATATCCAGCCGCATGTGCTGGCTACTGAACAAATTTTACAGAGGTGTATTTTTTTTGCATTTTTGTTACATGTAGTATTATATTGTATTATTTGGCATAGTTATCAGTTTGGCGCTAGTGATCAAATTAATTATTTAATGTCACACGTCTTAAGTCACGGATTTACATACGTGCATCAACTTTCAACTCGATCGGTCTGAGGAAATAGGCATGATAATTTTTCGTCTGTTTTTTAAGTAACTTCAAATCTTTAACGTGAAATTGTAAAAAAATATATCAAGAGCGTTACAAGCCTTTTCATTTGATATGTCACACAGTATACTACTTTGCAAATATATATTTTTTCAAAACCAAATTTATCAAATTAGGTTTTGAATAAAATCTCTAAAATCTCCAAATTTATATAGGTATTTAATGTCACACGTCTTTGGGTCACGGATTTTCACATATGTACAGTAAGCAGCACATGCGGCTGGACATGTGGACCTTGAGCGCCATTATTCCGTACTAGGTAGAAGCGAGTTTCGTAGTGCGAATGTCCAGCCGCAAGTGCTGCTTACTGTACCTTCCAATTTTTATCAGTCCGGTTTTTCGTACAATTGATTTAAGTAAATGCGTATTGCTTTACTTTTTCGGAATACATTTTCATTTAATTACCTAACCGACCCATAAATAATGTAATTTATTTTTTTGTATATCGCTCACTTAGTAATACTGTAACGTAAATTAATTATTTTTGTCTATTAAATCTTTAATTTACAGTCATTGGTTTAATAAATACTACCTACCCTTTAAATAATCATTTTCCTTAAAACAAGACAAAATAATTATTTAGGTGTTCGATTTACAGTAATAAAATTGAATTTGAATCTAATTTTAATGCAATGCAACTGAAGGTCGAGTTGAATGAGACAACATGTGCGAGCGGCGCGTCCGTCTCGCTTACTCTACGCTCGCAATGCGTGTGGAATTAACCGGTTTTATTTCGGTTTTTGATCCGTTCGCAACGACATTTCACTCCGAGCGGAATTCAAAGAGCGGAATGGAAATATCAGGTTAAATACCGATTTTTAGCGCTCTTCAAAATACCGGTTTCAAGCCCTGAGTGGTACCTTATATCCCCGGTCAACATCTTAGATACTTTTAATCCCAGAAAATTAAAATGTTCCCGTGGGATAGTTAAAAAACTTTAGTAACTCATACGGCGCAGTATATTCTACGGGCTTATCTCCGAAACTGTTAGACCGATTGAAATGAAATTTTGCATGGTGGTACCTTATATACTCGGTCAACATGTTGGATACTTTAAAATCACGGAAAAAAGTGGGATAGTTAAAAATTACTACGGAAATGTCGAAACACAACGCAAGCGTAGCCGCGGGCAGACAGCTAGTTTTACATGTAAATAGACTGTGGCCTGGATTAATACATGGACTGTTTTATTTCTAATTGGAAAATCTGAATCTAATCTACGCGAAACAAAGTTAACAGAAAGATGGTATTCTAAAAAGGTAAAAAAAGGAGTACTTGAGTCAGACGCGGTGAGCTGTAACTCTAGAAGTAATGCCTTTACGACTATGAAATAAATGTCATTTTTTAGCTTAATGTATAAGGTAGTTGACTTCTTTAGTCCATTTTATCACCACTCTTGTCGTTTTCCTATAAATGAAGTAAGGAAGAAAAAAGTGTGCCTGTTTTTAAAATTTCATAAAACGTTGATGGCTGTATATAGAAATATATTAATCTTAGCACTATAAAATGTAGTATCGTTTTTTAGGTAATTTATCGACAACTATTTGGTTCTTGAAAAGTAAACTCATCAGTCCTACCGTTTTTGTAGAAAATGAAAAAAAAACAAAATGAGGGAGGTAAAATGAGTGGAAAAGGGGAGGGGGAATCATTTCTCAGCGTGTTTCTATATCGACATTGAAGCACATAATTATATAAAAGCTACATGTATGCTAAGTTTCATGCTTTCTGCCAGATGGGACCGTAATTCAGGTTAACAAGCCGTACTAATAGTACTTATATTTAAATTTGTTTTCTTTTTTTTTCTTTTTTTTATTAAACTGACGATAGTTTTCTTATCCGTGCGACTAGATCCGCTAGCGTTTTGTATTTTCTTGTGGTACTTAATTAATTATTTTCCCGCTGATAATAATAAATTCAACAGACAAAGTAAGTATTGTCCAATTCGGTGTAGCCTTTCTCAATTGTTTCACCTTTGGTTTCACTTTTAATAATATAGATTTTTATAAAAATTACCCAGTCACTCTAACTCAACTTACAAGTATATATGGATATATTGGGGCTTATTCACACAAGTAAGACTAAGTTTATACGTCACTTATCTTTTTTGTTTCTTTCGGGAACCAAGATGATCGAATCTTGTTTTAAATAAATTGTAATCTTAAATGAGAGTGTAGATATCAATTTTTTAAATATATTATCAGCCGGAACAACTGGGCTGACTGAGTTGTTTGCTGCACTATGTAAATTTTTGACCCAAAGATAGGTTAATATCAATGTTAATTTTTTTTTAAACCAAAATGACCATTATCCTGTGTCTTTGGATTTCTGGATTTGACCACTTCGTTATACGTCCGCCCATAATACCGCGAACAAAAAAGTACAATCTTTATCTACAATTTGAGCCTACGATCGGGTAAGGGTTTACCCAAGGCTGAGTGGCGCCGCCATCTCTAAAAAAATAATAACTCGCGAAGTATTTTTTTTTCCAAAAACTCGGTAGGTAATTTAAAATTTGGCGTGCTATATGATATTTAGGGGCCATAAACTGTATTTATTATAGACCCCTGTATGTAACGACATCGAACACAAACTAACAGTTGATCACTTCATAATATCCTAAAACACCAAATTTTTTAAATGACCTACCTATCGGATTTTTGAACAGTTGGTTACTCAGCAAGGAATTATTTTTTAACGGATGGCGGCGCTACTATCAATCAATCCCTTCCCTTTTCCCTAAACCTTTGTAAAAATAGTCAGAATGAAATTTCACATTATAGATTCATTTTCAATGTGCTCGTCATGTGAGGCATGAAATCTGTGATTTTTTTACTTTAAAAGCTGACAGAAAGTATGTTTACAGGTCACTTGAATTTGCAGCGATTGATTCTGGATGGAACATACACTTCTTATTTTTCGTGTGTAATGACGCAAGGACTTCCTCTATTAAATTATCTGAGTTTGAATCAGACAAATATATTTTCGTTTCAGGTCAGTTCAAAAACAAAATAAATGTACAGTTTATTTATCTCGATGACTAATATACTTAAATATTGTTTTTGTTTTTCTACCAATAATTAAAAAAGAAAAATCCGTTTTCATATTATTACAGTTTCGAGAATTACTGGTATCACGTACAGCATTGCACGTTTATTTCAATCCCAAAGAATTGATTTTGACTCAAGAAGATTATGATACCCTGCGCAATGCTTTATTTACATTTTGGCCGAAAAAAATCAATTTAACCTTTGATTTTCGTATTGTCGACTGCGACTGTCATTATGGATATCTTGCCAAAGCTCTTCGAGAGAATCTCTTGTATGGACAAGGTATATTTTGTAGAGCCAATAATAAAACTGAACTTAAACTTGAAAATCCGCAATTACTCGAGTGTGACAAATTTAATTGTGACGGCTGTACTTGTCAACGTGGTTGGGAAGCCAAATCCACTGTAGCGGATTGCAGAGACAAAGGCATTTCCAAAATACCGCGTGCACTGGAACTGCGAAGAGTACTAGCCCCAAATAATCGCATTGATAACCTTAAACCAGAAGACTTTTCCACTGACACAATTGTAAGTATTTTATCTTTATTTAATGACTAGCTGCCCGCGGCTACGTTTTCGACTTTTCCCGTGGTAATGAGAAGTTTTCCAGCCTGAAAAAGTAGCCTATGTCATTCTCTGGCCTTCAAGAAGCGTAACAAACACAGAGAGCGTTACTTTCGCATTAAACTTTAAACTTCGCACACACTCAAAGTTTTTTCCGTGGGAATGAGGTATTTTCCTGCGGTCAAAAGTAGCCTAAGTCCTTCTCCAAGGCTTATTTTATCTTTGTACTTAGGTACCTGTTTTTTTATCACAACTTTTCGCCCTGCGGCTCTACCCACGCCACCAGTTTTTCCTATGGGAATACCATATTTTTTCGCGGTAAAAGTAAAAGTAAAAGTAGCCTATATCCATCCCCAAAATCTATTATATCTCTGTATCAAGTTTCACCAAAACTTTCCGCCTAACCTACCATTTTTCCGTAGAATTAAGGTATTTTCCCGCGGTAACAAGTAGCTTAAATCCTTCCTTAAGGTCTATTCTATCTCTGTACCAATTTTCACCAAATTTTTTCGCCCACTCTATCATTTTTCCTGAGGTAATTAAGTATTTTTCCGTGGGAATAAAGTATTTTCTCACGGTAAAAAATTGCCTTTATCCATACCCAAAATATTTTATATTTCTGTCTGTACAGAGTCTTTACCAACTTTTATTAAAAACCGAGTCAGGTGGATGTAAGAAGTGATATAGAACCTATACAGATTTTTTTAAATATCTTTGTTTCTCTGTTTGTCTGTTTCTCCGAAACCGTTGAACCGATTCCAATGAAATTTTGTATGTTGGTACCTTATATCCCTATTCAACATATTAGATAGTTTTTACAGCGGGAAAATATCTCATTCATACGGAAAACGGGTAAAAAAACTAAAATATTCTACACTAATCAATCAATAGATGGCGATGTTAATTTTTCCGCCGGGGCTAACAAAATGTAACTTGGGCCTTTTTTTTAAATTATTCTGTTGAATTCATTACAATAAGAAGGGTAAAAAATATGTTAATCTAAGAAATAACAAATACCACACGGACAAATCGCGGGAATGTCACTAATATGGTTAGTTTTATTAACAAAAAATATAATTACTTTCAGTATCTGGACTTGTCAGGAAACCGAATAGCATCAATTGATAAAGAATCAGCAGAATTGCTTTTCTCAATAAAAGAGCGGAGAGTGTTGCTCGCAGGTAACCCAATCCTGTGCAACTGCAATAACGAACCCTTTATACGACAAATTCAAAAACATTACAAGCAAGTTATAGATTACAATAACCTGACATGCGAGAATAAAGGATTACAAAATTTGCGCGATATGAGTATAATCGAGCTATGTCCCCAGTTAGAAATATTAATAATATCAGTAACTGTTGGTGGAACTTTGATAATGTTGATTGCTATTACATTTACTGTCATTTACCGCTACGGCAAACAAATACGAATAATACTATATGCGAGGGGGTGGTGCTTGTGCTGCATCAATGAAAAACAAATTGACGCTTCAAAACAGTATGATGTGTTCGTGTCATACTGCTATGATGATGAAGAATTGGTAATGAGAGATCTCATGCCGAAGCTTGAAGAATTTGGATACAGAACTTGTGTACACTACAGAGACTGGACTCCAGGAGAACTCATACCGACTCAGATTATAAGATCAGTGGAAGCATCACGTCGGACTATTATTGTTTTATCGAAGAAGTTTCTGGACTCAACATGGGGGATGCTCGAGTTCCGTTCTGCGCATGTGCGAGCCCTCAAAGAGGGTATACCTCGTGTGATAGTACTGGTGGTCGACGATGTTGTTAGCATGGACAATTTAAACATAGATTTACGTCTTTATCTGTGCACTAATACATACATCAGGTTTGACGATAACTGGTTCTGGGATCGGCTGCGTTACGCTTTACCACAAATTAACATGCATCGCGAGATAATACCTGTACCAAATAATACAAATCAGGAACAAAATATTGTTGAATAATAAGTAGGTACGTATTTTTAATGTATTTCGTAATTTTAAATAATGGGTCTCGCTGTTAAAAGCCAGAATTGCCAGAAACTTGATATACTCTATTTTTTTATACCTCAAAATCGATGGTGTTTTCTGATCACAGAAACAAAAACAAATGTTTATTAGATTTTGTACTCAACTTTTTTCAATACTGCTTGCTTTTTAAAGTACATATTTTATAAGTAAATACAAAGAAAGCTTTTCTCATTCACTAGCCTGCAATAGGATCCGTAAAGGTCGTAAATAGTAAATAAAGGTTTGTCCACAATGCTACTTGAGCTCGTTCTGAACTCTGACCCAAAGAGGAACAGAATCAAAAACAGTTTTAGATCCTAAAGTATTACTACTTGTTAAAATATGCTTCAAATTCGCAGTAATAATAATATTTCTCATAATTTTATAAATTAATAGGAACTTAATACTCTCCTGTTTTGAAGTCTGATAAAAACAAATATATTTTGGCTAAGCAAAAAACATGAACTAATTTGGGGTCTCTATCATTTTCTTCTTTTTAAGAGGGACCTATCAGCTTATTGTCGCCCACCATTATAATAAATGCTACATTAAACACTGATAAGAAGTAGAATAATATTCAATGTAGCATTTTATACCTACTCTTAACAAGCGATTTTCTAGGTCAATACTTATTAACATTCAATACTAGGAACTAGATAAGGATGGTTGCAATTTCGTTATTAATAAAATTTTGTGGTATTAAAATTTGGTCGTAACATTCATTGGCCTAAAATAATCCAAGATAGGATAGTAAAATCGGGGACTAACTCGATCTAGCCTCTAGCCGTCGCATCGTCCCAGGGCTTGCTGGAACTAAGTTACTTGTGGGTGCTTGAGGTTCGAATCGAATCTTTTCCCTTATCCTTTCTCGCGACACAGGTAAAACATATTTTGATGATGCTTTATGATTTATTTAGACTCCTTTTTACGCCCGTGGGTTTACGAGTATCTCACAGTGGCACACAGAGGTAGATGTTTTTCTATTAGTCTATCTATGGTTTATCTTTATACAAGTATGGTTATGAGTACTATAGTACAACGGTACAGTAGTAGTACTTATAACATCCTTGTCTTTTTACTCGTACTTATTATTAATATCTTATAATTTTGGTTTAAGATTTACTTTTGTTTTATTAGCAGTAAAACACATATTTTGTAGACTTTTAAAATTAGTAACTGATACAAAAGAAAAAAAATAGATACGAATTAGTAAGTAAGTTAGGTAATCACTACATAGTATAAAACAAAGTCGCTCTCTCTGTCCCTATGTCCCTATGTCCCTCCCTTTGTACGCTTAAATCTTTAAAACTACGAAACGGATTTTGATGCGGTTTTTTTAATAGATAGAGGGATTCAAGAGGAAGGTTTATATGTATAATACATGCATAATATACTTAAGAATAATCCACAATAACCATTTTCCCGTGCGGAGCCGGGGCGGGTCGCTAGTAAATAATAATTGATTAATTTACTTTACCTCTCATCGTAATATAAAACCTTTGCTAAATTCGCTTTTGTATCTTGAACTTGAAAACATGTACAACATGTATTACAAATAGCGCAACAATTTTAATGATTTGATTTTAATGAAAGCCCCTACATAGCTTAGTATTTTTTATTATAAACTAGCGACCCGCCCCGGCTCCGCACGGGAAAATGGTTATTGTGGGTTATCCTTAAGCATATTATGCATGTATTATACATATAAACCTTCCTCTTGAATCACTCTATCTATTAAAAAAACTGCATCAAAATCCGTTGCGTAGTTTTAAAGATTTAAGCGTACAAAGGGAGGGACATAGGGACATAGGGACATAGGGACAGAAAAAGCGACTTTGTTTTATACTATGTAGTGATGAAAATTAAACAATTTAAATGATGTTTATTTAACTAATTTTGATCTTTTTTGAGTAATAATAATTTCATGAATTTAAAAATAAATAAACATGTTGTGAAAAAAATAAATATTGTATTAATTTTTTGTATTGTTTTATTTTGTCTCATCAACTGTGAAAATGTATTGTGTAAAAGTATTAAAATTTACTTAAATAATATTTCATTTAGTATAGGTAACCTACCTACTCCTGAACGCATGACACGTCCTCTTAAGCCGTAACGAAAACAACGTCCGCCAAACATAAACTGGCACACTTACCCTGCTCCTTAAGTACTTGTGATAGAGTTGAATTTAGCGTGTGGTATATGGTAGGGTATGTTGGTCAGTTGTAGGTCTCAGCTGCGAAGTGCTGGGCGGACTCGTTTGTGGTTGCTCATGACTAAGGAGCGTCCTTGGCAACTGTGTGTTCTCTATACAAAGAGATTAGCTGTTCTATTCTATGCAGGGTGGAGTTTCCTTGCGTGATCGAATCAGGAATGATGAGATCCGCAGGTGAAACAGAGTCACCGACATAGCCCGAAGAATCGCTAAACTTATGAGGCAATGGGCTGGGCACGTAGAACCGACGGCCGTTGGGGCAGAAAAGTTCTTGAATGGCGGCCACGCGCCGGAAGACGTAGGTGTGGGCAGGCCCCAACCAGTTGGACCTGTCGGTCCCGCACCAGATCGTCATTTGGTGATGGTCGCGGGAAGCCGCTGGATGCGGGCAGCGCAGGACCGATCATTGTGGAGATCCTTGGGGGAGGCCTTTGTCCAGCAGTGGACGTCTACAGGCTGAGATGATAATACAGGATGCAAGTAACGGCTCACAATTACTGAATTGCCGGCCCCGTAGCCTAGTTGGTAGTAGTTCTGCCTTCGAAGCTCAGGGTCGCCGGTTGGAATCCCGCCCTGGGCAAACATTCGTGTTATGAGCACTTGTGTTTGCCTAGACTAGAGTCTGGATGTTGATATTTATGTATGTATACGAGTATCTGCTATCTGATACCCATAGTACAGGCTCTGCTTAGTTTGAGGCCAGATGGCCGTGTTTGACATGTCATTGGTAACGAGTAACTTAACCGAAGGAAGTTTTATTGGAAAAAATGACACTTCCATACCCATATACCAAATTGGTATTTTAATTCCTCGTCTCCGATAAAAGTTTATTTGTAAAAATTGATCAGATCTAATTGACTGTGCATGTCCTATCAGTTTGTTTGTAATTAATTAACTATTTATACAGTGCAATAAAGTATAATATTCTATTCCATTCTTTCAGATTTCACTTAGTTAATAACTTTAAATATGCGCATTTAATTGTAACTTGAATTATAAAATTGAGTCAAAAGTTAAGTAGTAAAATTGTTTAATTCGGTAAATTAAGTTACGAAAGCATAATTTTATGAATTGGAGTAACAATTGAACTGTGAATTTGAAATCCTTTTAGAAACTTTTTAAATTGGATAAAAACGCTATCGAAATTCGCGATCAAAGACAAAGGGATTATAACGGTCTGGCAATTAGGCGATTAGGAATTTGGGACATTTCAGCAGCTTAATAATTGTCGCCCGAACGGCTGCATTTTGACCGATATCGGCACACTCCTCTTGAAACTACGAGTATGTTAATTATTGTATTAATATTTGAGGTTTAATTCCTTATTGGACAACATATCAATAGTCAATAGTCAACAGGCTCAATAGGCTGTTCAGCTAAATTAAAAAAAAAATTGTTTTCATATCTTTATTTTTTATTGATTGTAAATAGAAAATTGCAACGTTGCAATATTTTTGTGTAAATAACAAAATAGCTAGATAATTAACTTTTTACTTTATACTAAACTAAAATGTAATTTCGATTTGTAAATAATTGTAATTAAGTTTAAGATTATGTCTATTTATTTAAATTTTATATTTGCAGTGCTTTTACTGGGTCCATCTTTTACTTGTACTACCTACCTTTGTAAACAACATAAAGCATAAGTTTTTATATGATTATAATTATTTATATGAAATATCCGTAAGTTTACAGAGGTTTGAGTACAGTTTTTTAACTTGTGATTCTAAATTCATTAAATTTATTTGAAGTTACCAGTGCATTATTCAGAACTTAAATATGAGTGAATTGCCACGATTGAGTTAGTTGTAAAGTGGCCTTTACCACAGGATAAATAATTATAGTTTCTAAACAAATATTATACAGGCTGTATGTGACAGATTAGCGAATACTGAAAAGACATGTTCAGTATTGTTCAGTCAATGGTTTCGAGCAACTTTTCTGAAGAAACTTTTCTCGACAATGAAAATAAATATCCCAACTCCCTTACGGAATAATCATTTAAATGGGACAGTTTGTATGAAGAAGCCCTTTCCGGAATTTTTTTTTTAATATTGCTTAAATCCATTGACTAAGCACGTTCTTCCATCTTCGACATTTGAGCTAAGGTCATCACTTATACACCCTTTTTATAAATAAGAAAATTATAGAAAAAAGCGTTGAGACATCAAAACTTAACGCGACGGGCCTTAAAATGAAGCGGTCCGGCTAATAGGAACTGAGGATGAATTTTAATCTCATTAGAACCTTAGCCCATTACCAGATAGCAGCTTTGCTCAAACGGTTACAATTTGAAACTGAAAGCCCGGACCCTTTCCCGACCCAGCCTACTCAAAGAGGATTACTACGTCTTGTTCAATGACAAAAATTACGCCCTTCTTTTCAAAATATAAGAAAAGGAGCCTTGAGCTATTTCGGGGTTTCGAGGGTAATTACGACGGGATTTTGCTAAAAGTTCGAGCGAACTTAAAATAAAAGCTGGTACCAAATGTTACTCGTCTGTACCCTGTACTTTGTGTGGCACTGCCTTAAATAGGGTACATAAATTTAAGTATTAGGGTCATTGGGTTTGTGATGACATGTGCGATTGTGAGGACATTGACAGGGAGCGCAGAGCGCTTGCCGTCTGCTGCAGTATATTGGCTCGCAGGTTTGCATGTTGTACGATTCAAGTTAAGATAAAGCTTTTCAAAGCGTACTGTCAAAGCTTCTACACGAGTAGCCTGTGGTCGAACTTCACGCGGCGGGTGAACTTCACTAAGTACAAGGTAATTTGAAGCCTGAAATTTGGGTTTTTTTTTGTTTGTTAATAGATAAGCGTCACCGGCCATTAACTCACTGAGGTTAATGTTTCAACAACTCCAATTACAAAAAGTGTTTGTTTTATTTATTAATAAAGATTCTAGTACGAGTAAAAAATGAAATAATGTCTTGCGTAGATACGAGTAGTTGGCGGTTACACAATAATATTATTATCGTCATCATCATTTCGGACGTCCACTGTTGAATAATATAATCAGAATAATACCAAAATATAATTTTATGAGAGCGGTGTTACCCATTTTTTACGTTGTGTTTCTTTGTATATGTATGTTTGTTTCAATATAAGTTACCATAAGTCAAGAACACGCTAAATTGAACAATTTATACTTGGTACCGTCTTTTGCCCATTGATAAAATAAAACAGTAAGCCATATAGCATATTATATTCTATTCTAAAACATAATAGCAGGGCGCGTGTTTACAAAAGAATATGAGATGATTTCCTAACCACTCAAAAACGTAAATTAACATCATTCCTCGATAATGACGGAAATATGAACTTCTAATCAAAAGACAATAAGCATTATCTCGATGCTTTCAACCTAGGCAACCTTCCACGAACACAATTCAAACTCACCACTTCTGAAAACACACCAGAACTATGAACAATGGTCGTGCAATGAACAGGCTGCTTTACTGAGTTAATTATAATGAGCCAGTCGGTTGATAGTCCCAGTGACGCTTTGTCCCAACTGGAAGAACAATGTGGGCCATTCATAGCACGTCTTTTGTACGGCCGTGAGCCTTGCATGAATTTATCGGCCCCTTCACGCTTTCAGTTCGCAGAGGTAATATTTCATAAGAAATGCCTGCGACGCTATGTGAACTTCATTTTATTGTACTTGTCATGCTTACACTATGTTAACTTGTATTGTACAGTAGTAATCTTTTTTGACAGGTATGTATGTAAGTAATCTAAATCTAATAGGTACCTATGTTGACATTCCGAATTTTGTACTTAATTTGTCGCACTTGCGTGATTTGCTATTTTGTATGTCGAAATTGGGTTGTAGATTCAGATGAATGACTGCATCGCTTCCTTAAAATTGATTGTATACTTTTTCGTAAACGGTGAGAGTCAGTTTTGGTTTTAAGCATTTTTTTTTATTTCTACATATAATTAATACATTTATTATTCTACATATAATTAATACATTTATTATATGTAGAAATTAAAATTATGACTTTCATTTTAACGGTTTGTAATTATAATTTATTTAGATTAAGAAGTTCACTTTATGATAATTTAAACTATTTTTGAACGACAACTTCCAAGACAAAGTAGTGTAGTTAGTATAGTATTATCATTGTTATTATTAGCAAGCTATTATTATTATTTTCTTAACAACAATAAAATATATTACGAAATATTTTTATTCCATCCAAACTTGCACACATCTGTAAATAAATAAATAAATAATGACATGTGTATGAAGGCGACCAATTTGCACTGAGCCAGCCTGGTTGATTAAGTGCCGACAAGTACCTATTCACCCTGTTTCAAGGTAGGCTCGAGCCCCTCGGTAGGGACATGAGATAATAAGGAATGCAGCTTTTGAGTTCCCTAAAGTACTGTTTAAAAACCCTTAGCCCTTATAAAAGAGGCAGCTAATTTCCTAGCAGTTTGGATCCGATTACAAAGGGCGCGCGAAGTGCGCTGATTGCACGCTAACTGAATCAAATTGCACCGGCAGGGGTGACCAGATATTCACGTGTTACTAAGACAGAAACAAACAAACATACAATATACTACATAGTTCAAAGAATTATTTTTCTATCTTTTGGATATTTATATTACTTAGTTAAGTCAAAATTTATGTGGAGTAAAACTTACCGGAAGAAACTCCACAAGCGTTGTGATTATAAAATGTACTTTATTGACACCCAGAAAAATACTAAAAAATCATTAAATAAAATAGACAGTGAAAACCGGCGGCCTTATTACCATGGTAGCAATATCTTTTACTTGAACTAAGGATACGAAAAACGAAAAAACTATGCGTCAACTAAATAAATGTCTTTTTTAAGCTATTTTTAGTTTAGTTTCAAGGTTTGACATTTAATCATAACACATAAAAATATTATTGTAAGAGTTAGGATCTGTATAGGATTATAAACATAAACGCTTAGGCTTTTTTAAGCTTCTGTATTCAACATCCAGAATCTACAAAACTACCTCTTCACAAAGTTTTCTTTATGTTTTTAAATAAAATTACAAATTCCTGCGACCATTTTAACAAACACAGAATACAATAATTAAGACTGATAAAAACAGGTTTATATATATTTTAATATGATTACTTTTTTTAAATAACCTAAAGAGTTTTAGTTGATTAATAAAAACCTAAACCTTTTGTTAAATGATATAGAAATCCCTGATTTGTCTCATGAGATCATAACGTTTTATGAACGATAACGCTTTTTTAGTCAAAGAGCAGCTGATATATCTGTCTAGACCCGCTTCAAAAAATAACATCATAACCTCAAGCGTTATTACAGTTTTAATCTCTATTTGTTGTAAAACAAAAAATGTCTGGAGGTCAAATAAAAATCACGGTTATTACATTTAATTAAAAGAATATAGGTAACAAACTCAACAACAAAGCGTGTGTCGTTTAATTGGGTCAGCCTTATTCCTTGATATAGGTAGTCAAATTGATCAAAATACACAAGTTAATGAATTTTATTCAGAACATCACTTTTAATTTGTAGTTTAGTACATGAGTACTTCTTTGAGCACCCTCAAAACGTGGTCACAAGGTCTTAATTCCTAAACTATCGACCTTACAGTGTTGGAACTAAATATAGATGATTCCTCATATAATTAAGCGTACGATTTTAACATAAAACATATAAAATAATGTATAATATTTTGAAAAATAATATTTCAACATCGAAAACGGGATCAAAATAGTCGTTCTTCGCAGGTCACACTTGGTTCGCGCTCAAGGTAATCCTTGATAAGTTTTGCATTTAATGCGTAATCGTATAATTCATTACGTGGAATGAATAGTTTTTTAACTAGGCACATATTTATAAAAGAATATCCATTCTATCTCTTTGTTTCGAAAAATTATATTATATAACATCTCTGTCACACGATTTCGCTGGTTTCGTGAGCGCTCAATGAAACTACACCTACCTTCCAAGAACGCAAACTTATCGCTGCAAATTTTAGCTTGCAGACACTTGGTAGTGACCCAGCATCAGTGGAGGACACCAGTGTGCTCATCGCTTCAAAACTAAATAAATACGAGGTAAATTATTCTTCGAATATTTTCAAGTTGGGCTGGTCATGTAACTTTCATGCGCATATGTAGAAAGATATATTATATTATTATCAAAAAAATCTTTTTAAGAAAAAGAAGATAGATCGAGCGAGTTTATTGTCATGTACTTCATTTGTAAACTTACTTATTACTTTTATCATAATTCTTAAAAATGTGTTATTTTTGTAACTTTCGTGGCCAAATTTTCGTGGACATTTGACCATGAAAGTTACCTGATGCACCACGAAAGTTACAAATGACCATTAAATACTCCTTATTTCTTGTGATGCAGTAATTGCATTTGCCCCTAATTATACCGAAAGCTAGAAATAAAATATTCTAGCACGTTTGATGTGTTTTTTTCTATGTAATATGTAATTCTGTTTAAATGCTCTCTCGTAGCTAATTTCATAATTTAGTCAGCACAAAAGTCAGTTTTTTAATATTATTGAATGAGTAAAAACTTTCAAAGTCAATTTTAATAAGTTTTACTGTAAAATTTTGTTTTCAGATTACTTTCGAACGGAAACTATGCCATCACAGAGTTCAGAGGTGCAGCGGGAGAAGAAACATGCAATATCTCTGTTATTTGTTCATTGATTTACATTTAGTAAAAACTGTACACATTGTTTTTAGGGCTTTTTTAATTTACATCTATTTATATTTAGATTGCATTATAAAAAAAAAATCGCCACGAAGGTTACGCGGAGAATGTTTTCTGAAGAACTACTCACATTCACATCAAAATTTTAATTTCATATCTTAGGATAATGATCAGCACCTATTATCAAACTAAAAAAATTGGAAATCGAAAAAACAATGTTTGATGCAATAAATGATTTCTGATTTCTGATTTCTGAAATAGCGGTTATTCGTATACGTAAGTAGGAGATTGAATTAATGTCACCCGGATGGGAAACAACCATCTTAACCCTTGTGTTGTTAATGTGATTATTTGTTTCTATTTCGTACAAGAACGTATCTTAATTACTAGCCGATAAATCACTTAAACTTATCACGAGATTATTTAAAGTGTAGGTAATATTGCAATAAGTACTTAATATTACGTAACAAAGTCTAAATCGGAACGAAAATAAGGCAATTTTATTATTTTTAAGAACAGATAACAAAATCCTAGAGTTACAATAAGTGATAGTTTTCCTAGTTGGCGTGCAAGGAATATTCCTAGAACCGCGCATTGACCGCGCCTGACACTTCAGCAGCGCGCCCGCGCCGCGCCTGTTTCGCTTCGCCCCACAACCAATTACGACCCTTAAATTCCGAATTCCAAATTTAAACTTTTGCACGACCGCTTTGTAAAGGCAAAGGGTGGTGTTTATCTGTATTTTTGACCCTTTTCGTTGTAATGAAGGTTGGGTTAGAGTAGGTTTTTCAAGAATTTAACAAATTTAAATCACTCTTTACATAACAAAGAGACTTTTTTTTTTAATTGACCTACGCTTGTGTTGAAAAGGTACGACCAATTAAGCTTCACTGGACTTGCGGCGGAGCGGAAGGTTCTACCTCAGAGCAAAAAGAGACAAAAATGCCTTCCATTTCCATCAAATTGAGTAGTACCGAAAATATACATTAACTAGCTGTCTGCCTGCAGCTACGACTGCGTTGTTTTCCGACTTTTCCATTGTAATTTTGAACTATCCCACGGGAACTCTTTAATTTACCGAGTTTTAAGTTTCCAAGATAGAGAGAGAACCACCACGCAAAATTTCAACCACTGTACAAACAGACAATCAGAGAAAAAAAAAAAAAAATTTATCTAGATATGTTCTATTTTACTTCTCCCATCTTCCTGACTCGGAACGAAAGATCAAACTTTTTTTTCTATGTACAGACATTTGATCTCTACAGTTTTATTATATAGATAGTGTTGTGTTATATAATTAAAGTACTCAGGTACAATTTAGATCTAAGGACACCTACTAATATTTGAGTACCCACTAGTAAAATATCGATCATCTGTTTATTTCCCCGTCGCCGCTAACCGCTCCGTGTCTCCACAAAGCGCCTATATTTCCAGCGGTTATTTACATAAGTTCCCAAAAAAACTCATTTTGTATTACTTAGAGGGGATTTCGTCGCGGCATAAATAAAATGGCTTTTTTGCCCCCAAAGCGGAAAATCCCTCCGAGGTTCGTTTCTTGCGATCATTTTGATGTAAAAACGTACGTACCTGTTTGGGGTAAATAGACGTTTTATTTACAAAATACGGAAATTTTATTTTCTGATTCTAAAATTCAAGATATTACACAGATTGCTTCAAATATTGCTTTGGGGTCTCGAGGTAAACCTATCTCACAAAATCTTAGTGTAATTTTCCAATCTTTGTTTACACTGCGTTCAGGTTAAGATAGTCGATTTATATAGCAGGGAGGTGGGAAAAAGCCGCGCTTCGCTTTACAAAAACTCACTATTCCAAACAACTAACTGAGTAGTTAGCCTCAACTGAATAATAGACAATTAATCGTAGTGACGGGATTGGACGATACATCGCGTAAACAAACTCATTTGTCGCGAGGGGGTGTCAGGGGGTTGGTTGCGGGAGGAGGGGTGGGGAGGCTGTGATTGAAGACTGCGGTGTGGACAAGGCGGCATCCTAGAACTAGTTAAAAACTGTGGTCAATTGTAATCGTGTAAAAGTAACAGAATCACTACATAGTATAAAACCAAGTCGCTTTCTGTCTCTATGTCCTAACATAGGGACAGAGAATATAGGGATATCCCTATGTATGCTTAAATCTTTGAAACTACGCAACAAATTTTGATTCAGTTTTTTTTAATGGATAGAGTGATTCAAGACGAAGGTTTGTATGTATAATACATGCATAATTTTTCCGTGCGGAGCCGGGGTGGGTCGCTAGTAAAAGATATAGCGCACAATACAATACTGATACTTATTGCATGCTAATAAAATACAGTACATGGACAACTCAGTACCTACAGCGTTAAGCAGAAGGCGACCTTATTGCTCAAAGATTTTCCAGGCAATCCTGCATTGTATACATTAAACATTAATTCGGAAAGGTGCATAATATCATATAAAAATGCATAAAAAATTACATACTTATATATGAATACAATATATTGGTACTTTTGAAAAGTCACTGTAACTTAAAATACGATGAAGATGTTTTTTTGATCCGTCCCTAATCAACAAGGCGTTAAATCTAAGTTTGCAGCTAGTTTTCTTCAGTATATAACTTATTGTTTCACAGAAGTTTTTTTTTAATTTGATAAGGGTTTGAATAAATAATATGTTTTTGGCTGTAAAATAAATTATTATTATTATTAAGTATATTATTATTATTATTATTGTATTTGTTTTTCTAAACTTCTTATAAAAAATCAAAATTTAATATTTTTTATTCATTAGAGGCTCCCTCAGAACACTTAATGGCGTCATATAAGAAGCTAAAATGCTTTGCTCAAACCAAGACGGGCTCTCTTTTGTATATTCCTCATTAAATACTCGTTGAAATCTCTTAGCATTATTTATAACAAAAAAATCATTATTATTTGAAAACAGCATTTTCCCCATTGACCATACATAATACATAATGCCTATCTTTCACTGAATATCGTTGTCTCTTCTTATGTAAATTTGGATGGGCTTTAGAGTAATCTCCCTGAAGGAAATTGATTTCCTACGAATGCGGGTAGATATTGAACACAAGGAAAATATTGAAAAAATGCTATTACAAAATAAAATAACTCAAATAATTAAAAAAAAAATTATTTCCACACCACAAGAAAACATTTTTACTAACACCAAGTATTTTACATAACATTCTTGTGGAGGGCTGACGCCTAAACTATGTAATAGGACATCGGGCCTTTCCTCGCAATGGACAATAGTATACATACTTTAGATGTATAGATTAAATAAACAGTTTTTAAGAAATGAAATGAAATGAAATATGTTTTATTAGAAGTAAGATTTTACAAATCACTTTTCGACATCGAGGTGAGTTCACAATTTGGCTGTCTTCTGTGGAAAAGAACTAGCCGGAAGAAACTCCACAGGCGTTGCATCTTTTCAAAATAGGTATTTTACAAAATTTTAAACATAAAAATATGATAATTATATACCAAAGATTAGGAGTGAGAAAAAGATGGGAAGTGTGTACAGGAGACTTATTTATATATTATAAGAAACTGGTTTATTTCAACGTCGAGTTTACAAATAAAATATAACTTGAAAATAAACTAGCTTTAATGAGTAAGATGTAGTGTACACTTTATTCAAAATATGTTTAGTTTCTTCAAATTGCTTATTTTGTATAGGATGTAAAGCATTACTTGGTTTAATAAATAAATAAGTTCTTTATTTCCAATAATCATGTTACAAACCTGAGTCCTAAATAAATGTAAACATCTCGAGACTCAGACTCTTCTTATATCACAATAAGGAAAAAATCCTACTCATCAATACTCGTACCCTGCCTGGGACCAACGATTTACATGCCTTATAATCAACATTTTTGTGACAATCAGGTGATTCAGCCAGCATTATGCTAACTGGACCGGAGAAAGTAGTTCTCTAATTATTATTTTTTTAATTTGCTGCTCAACTGAGATTAGAACCCTGCATAATTTAAGGCGAGCTTTATTGACTCTCAAACAATCTCTCACTAAATATTTCTAAAATGGAACCAGCTGCACCTAGTAAAACTTTTAAAAATGGCCGTGTCGATATAAAAATTATACTGGTCTCGCAAATCTGCGGGATGACAGGCTGTCTGAAGCTGAATTGATAGCTTCGACATCGATCGCGGAGTTTACAGCGCTCCCAACACAAGGTTTATTTTACAGCATAAACCACAAAGTATCTAAATAGTACTTTTTTGAGGATGGAAAATGGAAATATGTATTTGTTTTTTTATTTTTTTTATTTTGTTACTAATGACCTACTGCTACCAATGTTCAAAGTATGTACTTAGACCTAGTGACTATTTCTATTCGTTTCACGTCATTCTGTTGCTAAATCTATGATTTTATTACTGGAATATTCTTTGATAAGTGTACTAGCACAAGTTGCATTCATCTTTAAAGAAGATTCGCATGTATTTTATTTGTTACAAATAATTGAGCATTTTCGAAGTATGTATATTTTTTATATGTCTGTAAAAAAGTCTTCGTAAATAATAAAAAAGAATTGGATATTCTCCATTGTTTGATTACTTTCCTTTTTTAAAAAAACAAAGGGGTTTGTACCGGAAAGCCGTCAGCCACAGCTGATTGAGCCGGGCGCAGAAGGGCGAATTGAAACATCCAATTTATGAAACAAAATTGAACAATTATTACATAACATTTGAGTTAGGGCCAAGCGGGAAGAACAATATGATTTATTTATCTTTGCCAATAACAAAAAAGAAAACGTTTGAAACAAAATAACAAGCTTATAATTTAATTTAAACAATATCTTCCATTTAAGGGTTCCGTAGCCAAATGGCAAAAAACGGAACCCTTATAGATTCGTCATGTCTGTCTGTCCGTCCGTACGTATGTCACAGCCACTTTTTTCCGAAACTATAAGAGCTATACTGTTGAAACTTGGTAACTAGATGTATTTTGTAAACCGCATTAAGATTTTCACAAAAAAATAGAAAGAAAACAATAAATTTTGGGGGGCCCCATACTTAGAACTGAAACTCAATAAAAAAAATTTCATCAAACCCATACGTGTGGGGTATATATGGATAGGTCTTCAAAAATAATATTGAAGTTTCTAATATCATTTTTTTCTAAACTGAATAGTTTGCGCGAGATACACTTCCAAAGTGGTAAAACGTAGTTTAAAATAAGTTTAATATCACTTCAGGTGACAAGGGTTATTAGTATAAAAACAAAAACAGAACTAAAAATACCAAGATTTGCGGACTTTTTCCAACCAGTGGACTTATATCAAACGTAGTTTAAAATGAAGAATACTAGTATCTGTGGAATAGACCCTTGACTTGGGGTGACAAGGGTCTAAGCTCGCTGTCAAAGCTCAACTGAACTCAGCATGTTAGACCTCCAAAAACGACCTAACCCTCGCTATTGCTTGTCAAAGGTTTTGATACTGAATGGATTATTAATTGTGGTTCTCGAAAGTTCTAGTATAAAATTTCAAGATTCAAAGTTCATGGGAATTACCCGCCTGTAGGTTTTGATTCCTTTGCGAGTGTAGAAACTTAGATTAAATTATTAAAAATATTTTATTATACGTGAGTATTTTTTTTACTTTTCGCAATTATTCCTTATCTGTGCTATAAGACGTTACTTCGTGCCATATTTCAAGATTCTGAGTTCACGAGAAGTACCCCGTGGGTTTTGATTCCTTTACATGTGTCGAAATTGCGACATAAAAGGCTGTGGCTTTTGATTGCGTTGGCTTAGAAGTTTAATTCTTTTGTTGTCACGTCGAAACGATTAAATGAACAATTCTTCTGTCAATTATCGCAACAACAGTATCCGTTATTGCATGAAACGTGTTCACAAAAAACAGTCCAAAAAGTTTAAGTAGATCATAGAAAAACAAAACAGTGTGTGTATTTACAGGTTCACATATTATAATTCCCTTCTCCAAACGGGGCCTCATTAAGCGGCACCTGTGTGTGTAAGGCCCCGGCTCGGGCCCCTTTAAGCGATAGTGCATAATTTTACGACTAACCTGGGAACTCTTTTTAGAATACTAAGTTCTAGTTTTAAGCTTCTGTTTAAATATGTTTTAGAGATAGAAGACAGTTGTTATGGTACACCAAATGTGACTAGCAGTAAATACTTTGAATTTGAATTTGACAGGTGAAAGGTTTCATGCATAGGTACCAAACGTTGCAATCTGTTTAGCTGTTTTTGGGTGATAAAGTAACGAACATCCAATTATAAATACTTTCCGGCCTGCGGCTCCGTCCACTATCGCGCAATAACCGTAACCTTCATAAAATGGAAGTTCCCTTTTCGAAATTAAAATCAGTTACGTCTGGACTTCATAGTTACGATGATAGTTAAAATATATAATAAAATACCCAATTACATAAAAAATTACCAAACAATATCTTCATTCACCAAACATCTAAAATCATTTCTTGTTGCTAAAAGTTTTTACAGTAGGTATTAGAGAATTTCTTGAAGCTAAAGATTTTTAATAGTTAGTTTTTGTATGCCTGTATCTACCTACAAAAGTTACTTTGTTATGTTTGTATTGCATATTTTAATAATGTGGTTATAATAGGTATAATAAGTAATATTTAACACTGCGCTCTCTCGCTATATTGCTGAGCTCTTTCAGAGCGTCACTACTGTCAGTACTATATTATTGTTAAGATGTCTATTTAATGTACCAACTGTGACTAGCAATAAATACTTTGAATTTGAATTTGACTATGATATATTTTCCCGCTATAAAAGGTGGCTTTCTTCAAGGTATATTCTACCTCTGCACAAAGTATCATCAAAATCCATTCAGTGGTTTGGCTACTATTTGGTATTATATGATTTTGGAGCGTGTATACCAATACGAGTATCATATTCAAAAGCAATAATTTTACTTTTAAAACTGAATGTTTTGTTTTAGTTATCAACACGTGTTTCCAAGTTCGTATTTACATTTACTCAGGTAACTTCGTCTACCAGTTCCCAATTCTTTAAAAACCAGCGGCCCTTATTCAAATTTTGACCCGCTTTCTGTTATGTACCGCATTTTGACCCGCTTTCTCTATCACATTCAATAAACCTTTTTCTTTGGATAAAGGATTTGCGAATCAGCTTTTGGGCTGATCGCTGGGCTGAATAAGCTTGTTTTCCTTTTTCTGTTTATAGTGTAAATAAATAGATAAATAATCGGACAAATGCCAAATAAACTTGCTTGTAGAGGGTGTTAATTCGTGCGCCAAAGATTAAACCAAAGATGAAACCATTAAATAAAAAAAATATTCATGCAAGCTATAGAAATCGTGTAACTTATTAAACAAAATTTGAAAAATATTGTATGAAATGAAAATTTCCAAATAATTATACGAGCTGATTCATATTACAAACTAGCTGTCCGGGCTAATTTTCGAAACTGTTAGAGCAATTTTAATGAAATTTTGCATGGTGGTACATTATATGCCCGGTCATCATCTTAGATAGTTTCTATCGCAGGAAAGTATCTCATTCCTATGTGAAACTGCCCGGAAAAGTCAAAAACAACCGGACAAGTTAGTCTAATAATATTCTTAGTAAAGTTTTTAGCGAAGATAACCCGCAATAATTTATGTTATTACCAAGTAGCAATCCCACCCATTTTCAAAAAGGCCTATATTAGTCGTTTCGTTAGTCGTGCAGGGATAAGCCCGCTTATACCATAACATATAACATAAGTACTATACATGTATCGAAAACGTCCTAAAAACCTTATACTCGTAGTTGTAAGGAACATTCCTCTTGTAAAACACCTTTCTCCCCTAAGGCGCTGTCACCTGCGAACGAACGGCCGCAATCTGGGGCGACAAATCGCCCGATTACCCTAACAAATTACAGGCTCACCCGCACTCAACTACCGACTCATAACTACTCGCCTACTCCACCCGGCCGCTTATTCATTAGGACTTGTATTGGAGCTGGAATTACACGGTTTTTCGTGGTAAGTGCTTAGGTTGGCTTAGAATTAGAGATTTTGGGAAACAAATCGTGATTGTCGGTTGCCAGTTGATTGGTTATATTCTATGTAGTTTATTTTTTATATGCCCCTAATTGTATATTTCGTTTGCACTCTTTGTTATATTAATAATAAATATATTTTTTTAAAGAGGAAAGAACAAACGATGCGCTTCTGTGGAGTTTCTTCGGCGGGTTGTTCTCCACAGCAGCGCACACATTGCGCGAACCTGCCAGTTATGTTCAAACAAACATCGCATCGCTTCTTTACATTTTTAAGAGTTAATTCTTCAATAGTGCGAGACGAGAGCCAGCCTTGGTTTGAGCAAAATTTAATAACTTCATTAAAATTTGAAGTCAAAAGTGATTTGTAAAATCTTACTTCGAATAGAAAACCCTTTTGACTTTTTGACTTTTGATCGCTTTCAAAAGTAAGAAAGTTAAAAAATACTTAATCTAGTCAGTTGAAGAACTTAGCTCAAATCTAGACTGACGCTATAGAAGATCAAAAAAGTAACTAAATAAAATAATTAAGGCGTGATGCGATGTTCGTTTTTAACATGTGCAATGTTGCTAGGAACTTGCCGAAGAAACACGACAGTGTCACTTCTTTTAAAATAAATTATACTTTATTGCACGCAAAAATACAAAGAAAACAATACCACAACAACAACAAAAGGCTTTTTTTTTATTTATCTACGCTTGTGTCGAAACGGTACGACCAAAAAAGCTTTCTCGCTTTTGTGGAGTATTAAAATAAGTCCCTCTGCAGTCGATTTAAAACAACTAGTATATAATAAAACTAGCTTCCCGCCGCGGCTCCGCCCGCGTTTATAGTTTTTCCCGTGGGAATGAGGAATTTTCCCGCGGTAAAAGTTAGCCTATGTTCTTCCGCAAAGTCTATTCTATCTTTGTGCCAACTCCGCCCGCTTTAACAATTTTTCCCGTGGGATTGAGAAAATTTCCCGCGGTAAATTGTAGCCTATGTTCTTTCCTAAGGTCTATTCTAACTTTGTGCCAAGTTTCACCAATATCGATTCATTAGTTTCGGAGCATTTTCAATTATTAGGAATATTTTACGTATTTTTTTTACACCTTGGGTTACATTATTAAACTTTTAGTAAGGAACCCTAATTTTTTTGAAAATAAAATGTAGCCTATGTTACTCAGGGTGAATGTAGCTTCCCAACAGTGAAATAATTTTTGAAATCGGTTCAGTAGTTTCGGAGCCTATTCGATGCAAACAAACAAACAATCAAACCTTTCCTCTTTATAATATTATTAGTAATAAAATTAAAGCAACTGTAAATAGGTACTTTAACTGCCGGTTCCCGGTTGATTAATTGTAAATGTACTAAGCCATGTCACAAAGGCGAACTCATTATACAAAATATATTCTTCCTACATATTTTTAGAGCAGACAGTCCATCCTGTGGTATAAGCTAAATCAATATACCGTAGCTAGCACATGCGGATTACGAATAGACGCTTAGTGGTGGGGGTAAATTTCTGTACATTAAAAGTGTACATTAAATTAAATGTATTAAATATTTACTCAAATATAACTTGTTTTATGATCTAACCAATAACTTTATCGAATCTATCAACACTACAGTCACAGAAAGCGACTTTCCTTTTTAAATAGCATTTTTAACACATTTTTAGCTTGTATGTATGTAAGTAAGTTTGTTTTTAACTAGGTATGTAAGAAAAGATTTTACCCACTCTTGTATTACATGTCAACCTTTATGTTCTTATCGTTTTTATGGAAATTTTAAAAGTCATAATTAAAAGCACTTTTAGCTTCTTCGAGTCGTGTGTCATATAAAAACCAACAAAATTTTCTACCAGGTTGTAATTAAGGCGTTTTCCGAGCCTGACAACGAAATCACAGTTGCGGTTAAAGCAAGCAAAGAATTCAGGTTAGGAACACCTTACAGAATGCCTTTCAGGTAGTGGATTTCCTTCTGGTAACAATTACCCTTCAGATAATAATGCCCGTAGCCGCCGGCGACGGCGCAGCCAAAATCAAAATGAAAACTAGTAATCAGAGACGGAGCCCCTCAGGCGTCGCCTCCTTCACGATGTTACGATGTTTTTCCGTATCAACGCGCTAGGTCAAGGTCCTCGCTCCCTCTCCCCGCCCTGAGTACTCTGAGATAAAGCCTTCCGTTCCCCCGAAAGTTGGGTGAAATTTGATTAGTCTTACCTTTTCGACACAAGCGTAAGTTAATTAAAAAAAAAAGAAAATGGGCTTTTGGCAGCACACAGCTGTTGATTGAAAATTATTTACAATTAACTGGGTGCGCATCCAATCGCTGCTCTCGCCCAACTCTTTCATCTGAACCAGATTAAAATCAAGTGAATAATTTGCTTGGCGCTCCCGAACGCAATTAAATGGAAATCCCCAGCAATTTTTAATGAATAAAATGAGTTTCAAGCAGTAAAGATACTTTCGTGCCACGGAAGTTACGCCATAAAGTTACTTATAAACAGATAAAGCTATTATTCAAAAGTTCTATCAAGTCATTGTCAACAATTTTATAATCCGCATAATCCTCATCACTACATAGTGTTACGGACGTGGGGTTCGGGATTTGTAAGAAAAGCCGAATAACTTGATTTGAGAATTTATTCGACGATAAACAAGTCGCAGGTCCAATCACAACTGTAGCCAAATCGTAGAGTCGCTCGTAGTCCGTTGGTCACGCTGAGTTCACAGGTATCTTCAACTGGTCACTCCAATCACGTTATAGCCAAATCACAGGGTCGCTCGTAGTCCGTAGGTATCGCTTTAGTCGCAGGTTTCTTCCACTGATCGCTTGTAGATCGCTTGTTAAGATCGCTTCGATAGCTCAGATATGAACTGGCGTTGGCCGTCGTCTCGGGCGTTTATATACCCCCACGAAACAATGGGTTGTTTACGCGATGCTTGATTTCTGGAGTAATCCCATTGTAATCACGTAATCGGGAAATTACTAGAACATTTCCTTTGTTCTCGGACAATACTTGTCATCAAACAAAAGACGCGCGATGTCACCAAATTCGAGTAAACAAGTGGCTTGCTTAGGTGATTTTGTGCCATACAGCGTTGACATAAAGTCCATCTTCGTTTGCACCGTGATCCCTCTGCCGACGCAATTGGAATTTCCCATCCTTTATAGTTGTATAGATGTACTTATATCGAATTTGAGTAGCGATCTCTCGAACGTTCTAGCAAGTTCGTAACAATAGTATAAAACAAAGTCGCTTTCTCTGTCCCTATGTCCCTCCCTTTGTACGCTTAAATCTTTAAAACTACGCAACGGATTTTGATGCGGTTTTTTTTAATAGATAGAGGGATTCAAGAGGAAGGTTTATATGTATAACACATGCATAATATTCTTAAGAATAATCCACAATAACCATTTTCCCGTGCGGAGCCGGGGCGGGTCGCTAGTACTGTATAAAATAGTTTATCTTCAGTTGTAAGTTTAATACCCTAATTTTACCCTGCTTGCTTGCTTATCGTGTGGGATTCGAGGTTAACCTACCTCACAAACCCTGGTGTCAGAATCACTGAGCCGCCTTAAGGCTTCCGACATGGCTCATATAACAACTACATCCGTATTCATAATTTTATCTCTATTATGTTAAACTGTCATCCTTTTGATAACGGTAGCCACCTATAATTGGATTACCATTTAGTAAGCAACTTATTAATATAAATACACTTACTTACTTATTATACCCTGCGTAATTTGTATTGATGTATTTTCTATTGGTGGCCTTAATACCTATATGAATAAATAAATAAATTAACAAGTTTCCGAATATAAATTATTGTAAGTTACTGTTCAACCCAAATCTTACTAGCTAAGCTGTAAGTAGGATGGTAACTAAATGATCATCTCCTACTGGACCAACAAGCTGCGATCCCCTTCAATTGAAAGATAATAGTCCAAAATACAACAATTATTATTCAATTACCAAAAAAATAATTAAGAAAAAATATTAAAAACGCAGAAAGAAAGTTATTATGTACTCTTTGTAAATGTGTGTCTAGCAGACGTTAAAAAAATTCTATTTAAATACGAGTATCTTGCCTACTGTAAAATATCACCTATATTTATTCCCTTCCACCGCAGCAGTTCGTGACAAATACAGTGACAAATAGGTTGAGATAAAACGCGGCCAAGTCACCCTCTTGGTCACGCTATGGATTAAGGCAACTTACAACTTACACGACCCTATAAAATAAACAATAGTAAGATTAAACTGTTTACTTAGTTTTTCTACAAGATTTGTTTAAACAATATAATAGAATATTATTTACTTATTATAAATAATACTTTTCTTTCCTTTATTTCTGTATCTTTATTCCTATTTTTTTCTTTAATTTTTGTATGTAAGTACATAATAATTATTATGTAAATGGAAAATTTTATACAGAACAAAAATCTTAACAGAATCGTCGCTCCCCTAGAAGAAAAATACTAGGTAACCCTTTAATAAATATAGACTCTACTAAAAAATTTACAAACATTTCGTTATAATTCTACTAGTATCATAAACGCGAAATTTTGTGAGGATGGATGTATAAATGTATGGATGGATATTTGTTACTCTTTCACGCAAAAACTACTGAATAGATTTTATAAACCTTTACAATAACAGATATCAGCTACCTCTTACCGCGGGAAAATGCATAATTCCTACGGGAAAAACTGTTAACACGGGTGGAGCCGGAGTGGAGGGTAAATATTTAAATATTTATCAGAAAACGAACTGTATATCCTGCTTCTGAAACTAAAAAAAATACTGCAACTTGTATCAATTAAACATGCACCAGAATAGGAAAGTCGGAAGAGCTAGCCAAATGAGGATCTATTTATGCTTTGAGAAACCCGGACCTTTCGCGTTGCTCAGTATTTATAAAATGTCAATATCTAATGCTCATAATAAATTCCTAGTGAGCGTTTTAGTACGATTTTTTCGTTGATTTCTTTGATTTAAAATCGTTTAAAATCGCCCCAAAATTTAATATACGAGTGATTTTAGACGTTTTATTTCCTGTATACTGTAAGATAACTTGTTTTGAATACAGTCAAGTACCCAAATAAAACAAAAAACGCACTAACAAACTCCAAACAAAAATGCATCAACAGTTTGAAGTGTAACAATTTTGCCAAACACGACAAGTGCTCACTCGGACGCGGCCAGCGAACGCAAAGAGAAAAAGCTCTCTTTCAAATGGACCTGGCAACTCCGCGAATACTGGCAACATTACGGTCCGCCATTTTGAGTCAGCGAAACGGAATAATTTAATAGAGTGACGGCTTTTGAGCTGCCCTGTTTCCGCTTTTGTAGTTTTATTTTATTTAGTTTAAAATAAAGCTTAGAAGAAAAGGCTTTGATTCTCTATATTTAATTTTATCGTTTTGTGGTTCAATCTGCAAGTTTAAACACAGTAAATAGAAGTTGATCAAGTTACTGTAGATGCACAAAGTTGTTTTTTTTTCTAGCCATCTAACTAATTTAATAGTTTTTCTCGCCATTTTAAATTTCCTACTAAGCTAAGTGTGTGTTCAGTGCACAATAAACATGTAGTTAATCTCGTCATTTCTTGCACTTCGACCCCAGTTACTTAAGATGAAAAGTATTCTGCGCTGCATCATTTTTGTCACTTAAATACTGGCACCCATGAGTTTGGTCTTTTGGCTGTCATACAAATTAATCCTTGCCTTGCGCGTCATCGTAGGTAAAGTAGATGAGGTAAATGCAAAAATCAACGGCTTTTTGTTTTATTATTAACAGCAACATTTCTTTTACTAGACTTTTTAGGTAGTTTTAGTTTTCTGTAGCTAGAGCAATTTCAGTACATTTTTAAAAAGCCATGAATCATGTGAAAATTCTAAAATCGCTTAATAATTCTGACAACATGATGATTGAGGTCTGTCGATGGCCACCCGCTCGAATAAAGAAAAATATTTATTTAACAAATTCTTTTGACATTAATGTTTTTCTTTGGCACTATTCACCAGAAGTCCAAGTCATACAAGGTTTTTCCATAGCAGATGTACTTTCAGGCTACGAGGCCAAAACTAAAATTATCATCTCCCTCAAATTGCATATAAATTGAGCGTGCATTAATCCACCGCTTCTTTGAAAGAACCGTTTAGCTTTGAACTTTTCCGGCGTCGCTTGCAGCGCTCGTTACGCGCTATTGATCGGTGGAAGCACCTGCCTTGTTCAGCTGGAGCAGTGAACGAGACACGTGACCAATTACCAGCGCTGCCACTGCATCTGCCTGGTTATATTATCAGCTCGTATTATGTCCCCGTAGAAAGGATCATGCCAATCTTGGTAAGTAAACAGGTTCCGATCAACTACACGAGCTCAATGATAAAAGCTCAAAGATGCTCAAAGTATATTCTATTCTATTCTCAATGGTTTTTTTAAATTGGCCTACGCTTGTGTGGCAATATCTATACATCAACGGGGAAAAGCTGATACTCCTATCTTCCATTTAGGTCTGTGTAAGATAGGAGTATTTGCTTTCTCCCCGTTGATATCAAGCTTCATCGGACTTGAGCCTAAATGCATCGACCTCGGGGAAGACCGGGTTAAAACCTCGACCCATACCAGTTCAAGTACTACGTTGATTTGACTGCGAAGAAATTCAAAGGTTGTGTATAAAGTTGATCAACCCCTTAGTTAGCCCAGTATGGGCCAGCTTGGTCGACTAAGACCTGAATATCCGAAAAGAAAGTTGATTCCGTGCTTCGAAATGCACGTAAAGGCGTTGGTCCCAGCTACTATCTACTACCTATCTACGGATGTAGTCGTTATACGTGTCATCTCAGTAGCTATAGGCGACTCAATACAATAATTCTGACACGAGACTTGATGAGGTAGGCTAGATTCGCAACTCACTCGACAAGCAATCCTTGCTATCTTAGACCCTTTACACTCTCAAAGTAGAGAGAATCTTTATACATGCACATTTTATAGAATTTTCGGTAGATATTGTGGCATTTTGAATTCTCGTGTAGAAAGAATTGCATATCAGTGGCAATATTAATCTTAAAGACCATGTCATAGAATTTATTTTTCTATTTATTTCAATTGATAGTTGCAATTCTTTCTGGGTTGCGAATCTAGCCTACCTCGTCAAGTCTCGTGTCAGAATTATTGTATTGAGTCGCCTACGGCTACTGAGATGACACGTATAACGAATACATCCGTAGATAGTAGCTGGGACCAACGCCTTCACGTGCATTTCGAAGCACGGAATCAACTTTCTTTTCGGGTATTCAGGTGATCCAGCCTGCGATATCCTAACCAAACAGGGTCTCAAAAAGTTTTAATTTCATCGACCAACTCCACACCGGGATTCGAACCCGGGAACTTCGTCACGTGATTCTAGTATTTGACAACTCGACCACGGAGGCTGTGCAAAGTTCGTAAGTTTGCACTACGTACCTAGCAGAGGCAAAACCTTTCACGAAGTCCAGCGCAGGTAGTTTCTATTTAAACCACAAATTATGGTAGGTAATGGAAGCGGAGCGCTAAAACAATTAATGTGATTGATTCCACAGAGTTAATTAATGATGTAATTATCTACAGGCACATTGGGTAACACGTTACATAAGGATTATATTACTAGGTAATTATGACATATTGTTATTGGATAAGCTTATACTTAAGTGCAAATGGACTGCTCTGGGCTGGGCTGTTGTTAGTGTAATTACTTGAAACCGAAGTCAAGGAAATAGCACTATCACTTTGTAGGGTATGTTTTTCATCTCAGTTTCTAACTACTAATTAATTTAATGGGTGAAAAGAGATTTTTTTTTACGAAGAATTACATTTCTATCGTTGTTTTTTCATCTCTTAGATTTTCCTGTCAACACATATTTACATTATTAAAAATATTCTGTTTCCATATAATAATATCTATTCACATTATTTTCCTTTTAGTAGTTGCGTGATTGAGTAAAACATCGAAACTTACAAACATTTAAATTCCACATTCATCTTCATCGTTATAAGTTATAATCGTATTTTGATGAAAACTGAATAACGGAATAAGAGATTTCAAGCTTGATCCGTCGTACTTTTTCGAATTAAGCATCGGTCAATTAAAAAAAAATGAGAGAGAGATAGAGCATAAGTCTTGAGTAAAGAGTATCTAACACTATAGAGACGAAATACATGCAAATTTTAGGAAAAGTAACTAAATTACTTGAGGTTTGGGAGGGTCTCGGGGTTGTGATAGCTCCGAAAGGCATAAAGCTTTCTATTAGTCGAAACTGACGGAAAACAAAAATATCTCTTAATGTTGATAGAATCGGGTCACCTTATATTACCTACGCCTCTATGCTACCCAAAAAAGTCTTCCTTCTTGGTCTTGAGTCTCGAAAACGGTATCCTATTTGCTGTAAAAAGTTGTGACGTAAATTATAAATAAACAGGACAGGCCGTAATATACTTCAGAGGAATAAATAAGCGGACGATTCCCTTGATGCTGCGATCGGGCCTCGAAGGTTCCTCCAGACGTTGAGGGGTTTCCTTAAGCGCGTGCTATTTTTTATTTTACCCGGCGAAGTGTTCTTGAGAAAATTCAGTGGTCTATTTCAATCCAATGATTTAGCCGTGTTTATCAGTAACTTACTTTCAGAAGGTTGAAAAAATTGTATCGTAGATTTTGCCGTGAAAAGACACACACACATTCTGTAAATGCTTTCAATGCTTATATTATTAAATAAGTATATTTAAGTGCTACAGGGGGAATGTTCGCCACTTTTTTATGTACTTAATTGTTTCTATTAGCACATGGTCGCGGTTTCCAATCGCGCCCAAGGCAAACATTCGTGTGATGAGCACTCGTGTTTGCCTTGTGTCAAGACGTATTATTATTATTATATTGTAATTAATATGAATTTATTTACGTTTTTTAAACTCATAACTTTATTGTCGTTATAAATAAAATTATTGTTACTTTTGTAAAAAAAGGACCAGTAGACGAATAAAGTAAAACAAAACATAATTTCTGTACGAACTGCTGGAAATTAGGCAAAATAATTCAACAGAGCCCCATTTAGCCAACCAGATGTAAAACCGCATTCGGGCAAGTTCCCGAAAGGATGGCACTTGGCGAAACTTGCCAAATTTAAAATACCCAAACGACGTCAAGTCCCAATAACTCCCGCTGTAATTCGAAATAAGTCGGGCAATAATTCTGTGCGGAAGTGAGGCAAGTGCCAACGAGGGCAATTAGAGTGTTTAATATTACAGAAAGGGTTGAAGACGTCAAGCAATTATCAGGGGGCGGTTAGTGTGGAGACAAGTTTGTTCAACTGAATATTTGCTACAGTAATATTTAAGCTGAAATTCAGTTGCATTGTGTTTATACAGTTCTTGGTGGTTTTAGATCGAAATAGAATTAATTTTTTTGTATATAAAAAAATTAATATGCAACCGTAAATGGTAGCAAAGGACAGATCTATAAACACAACGCTAGTTAAGATTTTTTTGAGTCATTTGATTTTTAGCTTCCCATTCGGAATTGCGTTTATTCCCGACCAAGTAAATCGCAATAAATTTTAGATTATCAGATTTAAATATAGTTTTTAAGCGATACTCTTCATATAAAGGAAAATATCGTTAAGACATGACGTATCAGGATGAAATTTAAAAGTTATTTTTTATTAGACCAGTTACCTAATTTACAGTAAAGCGTTTTGCGGGGCTGATATAAACTGAAAACGAATCATCTAACTGAAAAAACAACTTAATTTCCTAAACGAAAACAAGATGAAGCTGTGAATTCACCGTTTCAGTGAAAAAAGCAAATTCAGTCCGCTAAGTAGGAAACAAAGCGCAAAGTCATCGAGACAATGAGCTCGCCAACAAGCCTCAAAGCCGACGAATCCCATTACAACGCAAACAAAAACACTCTTAAAAGAAAAATAATTACACCCAGTGAACGCGGGCCCAATAAAAAAATGATAACTTCAGTCTTCGTAATTAAAACGTAGCAAAATTAATGCGAGGGACGCAATTAACAAGCTGCTCGCAAAAATGGCCGGAATGAGTTTTCTTTTTAAACTTTGCACGAGTTTGGTAACGAAATTCCTTTTTTCCAAATCGAGCGAGCAATGGCTGTAGCGCGGGTGCTTAATAGCTATTGAAACTTATTAGACGGGTGCTGGTCTTTAGAGAATGTTCAAATTATCCGGTTTTAAGAAGTTGTCTGCGAAATTAAGATGGGTTTATTACTCTTTGTTTCAAATTGTTAAGCATCGGTTTTTTTAATTAAATTATTTGGTGAAAGAAAGTCTTTGATTTTGAAGTTTTTGAGACGAGATAAAATAATTTTAATTAAGAATTTTAGAAACGCGTGGGTAGCTCTTACACAAGAAGGATCTTTGATCTGATAAAGTTTCGTGTCAGATTTCTGATGCGGACAGCACAATACAAGTTTTTGTACAGATCATTGGGGATTTCTTTTTCACTAATTATATGTTATTAGTATTATTTTGTAGTTTTTAAAACATAATAGGGGCAATTTTCTACAATCTCAGAAAAATATCTCTATCTATCTAATAATATATAGGAGGGATCCTAAGTGACAATCTGGAAAAAGAGATATTCGACGAAATACTAAATCAAGTGATAGCTAATGAGGCTACACTGAAGGCATATGGCTAACGCTTCCGTTAATTGGTTCATGTAGTGTGTAATAGGTGGTAATTAAGCTTGTCATCGAGGCATGTTCGCATTTGATAAACTTGTCTACCATGAACTGTAACTCAATATTACAATGATGTAAATCAAGCGTGCAATTGTGCAAGCATAGAATTATAAATATATTTTTTGAGGATTACATTATCAGCACCTGAACTAAAAGGTTGTCTATCCTGAAATCAGGATAAATAGGCCTTAGTTGACCAAGCTGGCCCAGTGTGCCCCGGTCAACTTCACACACAACCTTTATAATAGTATCTTTTCTGGTGTAAGGAAGTTTCCTCAAGATATTTTCCTTAACCGTAAAAGCGTCGAATAAACGTATAAATGTATTCAAAATCGAAAAAAATATTAATTGTACGTACTGAGACGTGAACTCGCGTCTGCCAAATGAATGACAACGACCCCAGTCACTGTGCCTCCGACTCTCTCAGTAGATGTTTAAAAAATACTATGGAATAATCGAAAATCATCAAATTTTAATGGCCGCGTCAAAATCAGTTAATTAACGATCAATTTAGGCTAAATTGCATGAGTAATTAATTATTGCAAATCCCGCTTGCAGCGCCCAGTTATCTCATACTATGCGCACGTGTGTGTGTGTGTAATAATATCCTAGACAATAGGATAGGCTAAATCTGGTAAGTAACTACGTTATGTTTATGTCGTTGGCAAATCCTAGAACTCGTCATTTTACAGAATGCTTTGGCATTTTACAAACATTTGGCAATCTGTAAGATGTCGGAGGCAAATTGTAGAACGCACTCCTCTTCGCAATGAGCAGCGCGGAGTTGAATGATGTATTATACTGATCGATCACCAATGGCTTGAAATACAATAATTGATAAGTAACTATTATACAGTTGATATATTAAAGATAGATAATTATTGAAATCATTTTATTCACTCACTAACTCCACTGAATTGGAATTATTTTATTCGTTTTCTTCGCAAACAGCTGTTGATTACCTACGCCGCTATTGTTGTTATTTTGACACAACACTACCGCGCGTGGACAGATTAAGAAACAATTGGACAATTTTCCGCGGCATTTTACAGAATGCGATCGACTTATTTTGGCATTTTATTATATGACAAGGCAACTTACATGTTGCCTTCGGCATATTGCAAAACAACGTGGTTTTATAAAATACCGATGCATTCCGTAAAATGTCTAGATCTACGATTTGCCGACAGCATTTAGACTTTATTAACTATGTCGGCTTAACAATTCCGACACCAGGATTTGTGAGGTAGGTTAACCTCGAAAACTACTCGATAAGCAAGCACTACGTCAGTCGTTCAGGAAATGATCACACCCTTCACGCAACGACCCACCGCATTTTTCTACTATTTGGTATTCTGTGGCATTGTGTCCCTGTGTAAGGAACGCGTGGATTTAGTACAAGTTCATAAGGCCTCCCCGAAAGATTTCCACAACGATCGGTCCTGCGCTGTCCGCATCCAGCGACTTTCCGCGATTCTCACCTGATCGTCGGTCCACTTTGTTGGGCGCCATTTTGCCCCAACGGCCGACGGTTCTACAACCAATGTGTCCCGCCCACTGCCACTTTAGAAATTCTTCGAGCTACGTCGGTGTTTTTGCTTTGCCTGCAGATCTCATCATTCCTGATTATTGATCACGCGGGGAAACTCCAAGCTAAGGGCTATTTCTCTTCATCGCTCTTTGGCTGACTATGACAGTGAACACAAAAACATTTTAATATTAAACAAACGTACATTATTATTTTTTTACATTATTATTTATTTATTATTATATTATATTATATTATTATTATGATGTAGGTACATTTAAAGATCACGGGTCCATAGAGACCCGGTGCTTTGGGAGGCGTGCATGGGGCTAAAGCCAACATGTAGAGGCCCGTTTAGTACCATTTATTCTAAAATGTGAGATGGCTATTATTATTATTAATAATAGCAATCAATTAAAACTACCAGTCTTTAGTCATGATTGATTAACTTATTGTGTCGCCCCATTACAGCAACACGACTATTAATTACTGACCCCGAATCAAACCACAATGAATACATTAATAATAACATCCTAATATTTACTGCCGAAGTCGTAAATGTAAGTGACATTATCGGAGACATAATCGGAGATCGGAATATGTATTGCAATTTCACAACGTTTTATTCGTATAGATATTCTAGAATATTATATTACCTTGTTCAAATTTTCTGATTAAATTAAGGCTTTGTTGCGATATAATATGAATTAATACTTTTGAATAAACAACACCATAATATTCTTAAGTTAAATGTTATCCAAATAACTATGTAAATTAAAACTTTACTAATCAAACTTGTGCAATTTTGTTTGATATTTAGATCTGTGATATAGTTTTCATATTTTTTTATTTTAATTTCAATTTTGTATATTTATAGGTACTTATAATAATAATGAGTAACTAAAATGTTGTGAAAATCTAATGTAGTTTCATATCAGAATTTTAAACAAGGAACACAACACAAAGCAAACCGTGTTTTCACTTTTTAAGAAAGGCTTATTCATGATATTCCAATCTCCAAACGCTTACACCAATTGTCCTAAATATCCGAGCTGAGCTATATAGGTGGTTATTATCATAAACGTTACGGGTTCATTTATCGGCGAGTTATGGGTCGCCGATTGCAATCACAGTTATTACCGACATCATTATAACTGGTTACGAACACAGCTATTTGCGAACGGTGATGTTGCCGGAATGAGTTCGCTACTGTTGTAAAGTAATGGCGAATATTACTTTTTACGATGAAGAACATTGTAAAAGGAGTTTATAAATATAAGTATATCAGCAAAAGAACTTAAGTCAGTCCCAAATCAATCATCATAATCTCACCCTGTAGACCTTCACTGCTGGACAAAGGCCTCCATGGATCTCCACAATGATCGGTCCTGCGCTGCCCGCATATAGTAGCTTCCCGCGACCCTCACTAGACTAGATTTTTATGATTCACCACACTCCACGCGCGTTGGTTTTGGCAATGTCGTGCGCGTCGTTTCCCTAAATAAATAATTATTATGCATCGCTGCCGTGATTGTTTGTGCGAGAGTAGAATTTAATAAAAAATCTCAAATAAAAATTGATGATTTTGTATTTCATCTGTTACACACACGTTACACGTCATTAACACAATACTGGGTACAAAGGATGATAAGACTTTTTCTTACACCCTTTATTATTGAGTTCCTAAATAAACCCTTAGCAAACCTACATGCCCAGGTAATAGGTCCCTTAAAATAAGGCCGGTTTTCAACGAAAAGGTTTTTCTATGAGTAATTTTATTTACCCGAACCTTTTCTTTCGGAAAACTCCCGAAACACGTGGAAGAAATAATCAGTAGTCGTTACGAAGCATTTTGCGTCGTCCATTTTTAGGGTTCCGTAGCCAAATGGCAAAAAACGGAACCCTTATAGATTCGTCATGTCTGTCTGTCTGTCCGTCCGTATGTCACAGCCACTTTATTCCGAAACTATAATACCCATATTATTGAAACTTGGCAAGTAGATGTATTCTGTGAACCGCATTAAGATTTTCTTACAAAAATAGAAAAAAAACAATAAATTTAGGGGGTCCCCATACAAAGAACTGAAACTAAAAAAAAAATTTTTCATCAAACCCATACGTGTGGGGTATCTATGGATAGGTCTTCAAAAATGATATTTAGTTTCCTAATAACATTTTTTTCTTAACTGAATAGTTCGTGCGAGAGACGCTTCCAAAGTGGAAAAATGTGTGTGTGTCCCCCTCTAACTTCTAAAATAAGAAAATGATAAAATAAAAAAAAATATATGATGTGCATTACCATGAAAACTTCCAACGAAAATTGGTTTGAACGATATCTAGTAAGTAGTTTTTTTTTAATACGTCAAAAATTGTTAACCGCAATTTACCTTTCACTATTATTAAAACATCGATCAAAGTCACAACGAACTACAAAAACTTTTATATTATATTACTGGCTGCTACGGAACCCTTCATGGGCGATTCCGACTCGCACTTGGCCGCTTTTTTAATTCTATTTCTAATTCAATGCCCGTGAAGGTAACCATAGCCCAAATAGCGTTTAAAAGTGTGGATTTATTTTATATAGCAGGATATTATTTTTATTTTTTCTGTCTTCTGAAAAAAAAACTATTCATTTAAAGCTGGACCAGAAAAAAAAACTTGGTTTATTTTTTTTTATCTGGCAACAATCGCTATTACAAAATTAGTTCAATTGAAATTATCCACGTAGTTTTTCATGAACTATCCAGTTAAAAAGTAGATTATATATTTCCCTCTATTCTACAAAACGCGCAAAAAGTTCCCAACAAAACAGGTTGAAGCCGAAGCGAGCAAAACATCAACGAGGAAACCCATTTCCCCACAAACAGTGCGCTCTTCTCCACAGACAGGCAAAAACACGTCCTAGATCTTCCATATGAATTATTTTACAGAGCTACAATTGGTACAATGCACTGATAGTAATTAAATTGTGAAATCGATGTAGTTGATATGTATAATTAAACATGTATAAATAAACCTAGCCATAAGCTCAACTCACATTGGCGCACAGTCGAAGCGATGCGACGCGTCACGATTTTCACCCACAGTATATTCATCTCTATTGTTCCAATATTAAAGTACACATTTGTGCTATGCAAATATGGAAGCGCGCGTCGTCGCGCGTCGCCGGGCGTTACTCGGGCACAGTGAGTGACGCGTCAGACGCCGACCACAATGTTCGAAACTCTCTGTACTGGTTTTGGCACTGTGACGGCGACGCGCAAAACATAACGCGTCGCGTCGCTTCGACTCTGCACCAGTGTGAAATGAGCCTAACAATACAAGGGCAAATGTATATACAAAATTTGTTACCAAAGAACTTGAAGATTGTTATTAAGGAAGGGCTTCAGATACGTAAAGATCATCTTTAGTATCAGCAATTTTAATATTTATGCATCTCTTTATCCATTCCGAAACCAAAATTTCTAATACAGCAAAAAAAGTTTTTTTCTATGGGGTTTATTACAACATACTCAAATTTGATGTACGTATGTATGAATAAAGTTCCTAAAATGGACATTATAATAATTCTTCTATAGACTGACTCTTAAAGAGTGAGGCTCTTTTCAGTTCTTTGATAACTATTTGACTACAGTAAAGGGCATCACGCTTTTTAAGTCAGTAGGTAAGAAACCAAAATTTGTGAGCATCGAAACGAAATGTTTACAAGTAGGCGTAGGTAGCCGCAGGCAATAGCTGGTACTTAATAAAGTCTACAAAAACACCCTTCGCTTGAAATTCTTCCCACGGTGCGACCTAGTTTGCTTGACTAAAGTATAGACGGAGCGTAAATATCAGTTTGCAAGTAGTCAAACGAACCTTTCTCAAACTAAACAAATTTAGAACATCACTCCAGCTCTTTTGAGAACTAATTTAGCTGAGTTGTTGTTTTTAAGAAGCAGCCATTTGAAACTAGTACAGTGAAGAGCGAGCTAAGCGTAATATTTTGGCTTTTTGGAGGATAGAGATGAGTTCAGATTACCTTGTTTTTGACTGTATTAAAATAAAATTTAAAGAGAATGAAAAATGTACACTGAAAGGGTAGAAAATAAAATGTTCGGTCACTAGGTTTGTTGGGCCCTTTGTAACCCTTTAATACATCCTTTGAGTGAAAAACGTGGTGTTGAAGCAAAGATGAAGATCATGAAAAAAAGCGGCCAAGTGCGAGTCCCCCCTAAATTTATTGTTTTTTTTCTATTTTTGTAAGAAAATCTTAATGCGGTTCACAGAATACATCTACTTACCAAGTTTCAACAGTATAGGTATTATAGTTTCAGAATAAAATGGCTATGACATACGGACGGACGGACAGACAGACAGACAGACATGACGAATCTATAAGGGTTCCGTTTTTTGCCATTTGGCTACGGAACCCTAAAAAATGGAGAGTCAGACTGATTTCATGCAATAATTTATAGCTCATAGTTTATGTTAAGAAGAAGTGTTTTTCCACTGTAAAAAGTAGCCTACCTATGTGTTATTGTGATGTATAAGCTATATTATTGTGAAGTTTCATTAAAATCCATTCAGTATTTTTTGCTTGATAGAGTAACAAACATACATCCATCCACAATTCCACACTCACAAACTTTCGCGTTTATAATATTAGTATCATTATACTATTTTTTATTATTCAATTCTAGTTTACATCCCTATAATAGTCCACAGCTGGACTTGAGGATAGCAGTAATTTTCGATATATGACAACCCTACCTAAACATGCTGCCCATTACTTGTTGCATCTTTAGTAGCCTTTTACGACATCCACACGATTTTTAATTTTGAACATCTTAGTATTAAAGTATGCCAATAAATCCACATAAACTGAGATTGATGTTGATAACTATACATTACAGTAGGTACTTACAAATACTCGGTCTTCTTACTTTATTTCCCTTTTAAATCAAAAACCTTGGATTTACCTGTAATTTCCTAAGGGAATTTGCTTTTTCCAGTGACACAAAATCCTCTACGGATCTCGTTTGAAGTGATCAGATATCTTTTGCACGCGTTTTTGCTTCAACTTCGAATTATTATTCTTTTTAAGAGAAGATGACTAACCCAGAAAATGACGACCTGCGAAGTTGATGTACTTAGAAGATGACTAGCCTAGAAAATGACGTCCCTCGAAGTTGATCTACCTTGAATATGACTAACCTAGAAAATGACGTACAAAGAATATGACGTGCCTCTAAATTGACTATCTGTGAAATTGACCAAGCTCGCCTAAAGGCGAAATAATTAAAGAATGTTGTCATATTTTGAAACGTAATAATATGTTGGACAGGTTTTTTTGGGCAACATCGCTTCCGCTTTAGTTTTTTTCTTATTTTAACAATGTTTTGATTGAAAAACATCAGTAGTATGATTTTAGTGAAACTATTGGTAACTTCATTGTTGTTTTTCACCTCCAGACAATTTACTAACGCGTTATATAGTCATATTATGTGACAATAGGCCCAATTCTACATCTACGTATTATGCTCTAACTTAAATTTTAAACCCATATAATATATATATTTTGTTAAGGTCAAAACAAACCAAATAAAAATGTTCATAGAAATTGAAACAGAAGACACACAAGACAAGAAGGTTGAAGAAACAATAGAAACGCAGAAGTGAATGTCGCTCTTCACCCTGGCATATTTATTTTTAAACCTCATTAAAACGTTTAGGCAAATAAGCATGACGCACAAAGAAACTTTCGTATTTAAATATTAGTAAGTTTATATATAGATTGACGTGGCGTGATCACGAAGAACATTTTTAGAAGCCTATTTGTTTTCAGGCGCGATACCCGCTCAAACATCAGATAAGTCTAGAATTCGGCGACGAAAATGTAAAAGAATTCTCTAAGGCAACGACGACTACAGCCGACATGTAAACGTGCCAGATACCAATCGCACACATTCAATTGAACACCCACACTGCGATCCGGCTATGCGCAATAGCACACACAAAATCCTTATTAATACATTACTGGCTAACAGCCAGCCAAAAAAAAACTGTCTTGGAGTAGATAAGGAAGTTCGACCGGCACTTATCGGAACTCTCTAAAACTGTACCAAAAAAGAATCTACCTCTATGTCTATTTAAAACATCCTAATACAATACAATACAAAATAGTTGGCTGTCAAGATTTATAATGTGTGTTGTCATTATGTAACAGTAGTGTTTCCGAGTTGAGTCAAAATGTACAAATATTAAAATACGAGACTCGACGAGTACCTATCTATGTAGGTTAAATAGAACAAATAAGTATGTACTTTTCTTATAACTCACAATATTGAAGTAAAAGAAAACTATATTGTTAGAAAAAAGGTACTCGTAGATTAGAACTTTTGTCGCTTAATATTGGCCAAGGTAGACGTCTACTGGCTGAAATGATGATGATGATGATTGACCAAGAGCTGAAAGATGCGTAAAAAAAGACAAGTCGAAATTATTGGTAGCTGAAGTAGAGTTTTGTTTGTATCTAATCATCCAAGCAAAGCAGCAGTGTATATTTAACCGAATGTTTGAGACAAAAAGAGCTTGCCTTAAGGCGGCGACCCAGGTGAGACGGAGCCATTCTTTGTGCTGATAACATCACTAACTGCTTTCTTCAGATCACAAAAGAAAGAACGCAGACGAGCTTCATCCACTTACAAGTACGTACTTATTTGTACGTAATAAAAATTATTGGCAAAGTTTCTTAATAAAGTGCAAAAGTTCGAATCGCAAAAACTATATGAACAATCTAACCTAACAACATGTTACTTGTAAACTCTTCAACAAATGCCTTTAAAGCTCTGCATGAACATTTTATGTCTTAAAAGGTGAAATGAAGTGTGTTTCGGTTTTAAACAGCCATATCATTACTATGTCCTTTATGAAAGACTTCCAAGCAGTAGGCTCCTTTCGTTTTATTATGTGCTTGTTTCCAGGCAAAAAATAAGTTACGTCATGAACTCAATAATGCTACCAACCCAAGTAACTCCAAGTCATCTCGCCCTGACACATGATGAAGCTAACTAAAGGATATTCTTTATATCTTTAACATGGCGAACGCTCGTTTGCTCACCCCTGCACTGGCTTAACCCAAATGAACGTATCGGCCGAGGGTGACGCGGCAGAATTTAAAAATGGATCCAACGGAGCGGAACCGCGGCGTCACTCGGAAGCCGCTTGTTCAATTTTGCGAATAATTTACCGCGCTCTGTCCGAGAACAGACCAAAGTATATATACAGTCAGTAATTTCCAGGCCAAAGTATATATGTATATCCACATCATCGTCGCTCCACATTGTCAAATTGACTGACGATTTTTCTCGATTGTCGGTTATTTATTATTAATCTTGCCAAACTGACAGCTTTTGTCTATAGACAGTAATAACTGGACGAATTACCATAGTTAAGTTACAGTTTGTGTAACTATGTTACTAAGTCCATGAGTAATAACGGCGCTTGTCATTTAAACGCTTATTAAAACGGAATAAAATTTATTCTTGTTCGTCAGCCAATCGACCCTCTTTTTTTTTAATTGACCTATGCTTGAGTCGAAAAAGTACGACAGATCAAGCTTCACCGAACTTGCGGGGGAGCGGAAGACTCTACCCCTAAAAAAGTCATATACCAACGCGTCTAGGGACGGCTCGAGGGAGCCTCGGACCTCGACCTGGCGCGTTGAAGAAGACGATGCCTCAGGGGCTCCGTCTCTGATTACCAATTCCGATCCACTACTGTCACGGACTACATCTCAAGGTTCAAGGTTCTCAAAGTAAAAACTAAATATCAATGTTCTTTCAGTACATTATAATTCGTTTACTATGTAAAGATCTCTACAAAGATTGGTCATGAGCTGCCATCTATTTTACGCCATTCTCACTAGATGTTCAGTTGTCTACACTATACCGAAATGTGCATGATCATTAATGAAATCTACATGAGAATATTTCTGCTCCAAAGGTCGTCAAGTTAATATACTTCACTCTTTATACCGTGAATGGCAGCAAGGAAATTGTTGCCTTGGGCTGTCTGAAGAACCGGGTTTTTTGAAGCCAAAAAGGGTAGCTCTGAAAACGCTTCTAAATTAAGATAAAAGTTCATTAAGTTTTAGGTTTTTTTCATCTTCCACAAAGGTCCTTTGATTCGGATATTTTAATATCCATTGGTATTTACTTGTAACTAACAGTAAAAAGTATTGTTTTTTGTTTATTAAACAACAGTCACTTTTTAGGTTTGATTAGCCCTTTGAACTTTGACCTTTGAACTATAATGTTTGTTAAAATATTGTGAAGGTACTAAATTTAAACATGATTTAAACCCTTTCAGCAGTTAATAAAAAAGTATGTAACACAAATTAAACACTCGACGCACATTTATGAATGTCTAAAAATAAAACAAATTAATTATTAGGGAACGTTTAACTGGTGACTACTTCCAGTTTGTCGTTTGTTGATATGGAACCTAAACCAGAAAAAAAAACAGTAACAGTACAAACGACTAGAAAAATCACATCTTTGTTGAACTAATTTTAAAGTCTCGATTCAAGTAACAAATTCTAAAAAAGATTTATAACGCGAAGTATATTTTTCTGGGCAGGTTTTACTAAAACTATTTAACTTTTTTTACAAATAAATTACACATACGTATTCGGTTTTTAATTAATTAACTATTTTTAGTTCAAAACGCTAGCAAAAAACATTTTATCTCAAACAAATACATTATTATTTGTCGCACAATGGCTCGGCCATGTCGGAACAGAGTCCAGCGGCAAAACAAAGACACATATTAGCTATATCCGTTTCCGGCGGAAGTTCCCCCTCCGCCCCCTAGGAGAACGAACAATAAACGCTTTTATGGTAAAGTAAACAATGATATAGTGACTCTTGACCTACCTTTAAGGGGCCAATTCGTGTAGCTTCGGATCCTTGGGGAGATGTTGATAAAAATAATAGTTAGGTACAATACAATAATGTAATTTGCGATGCCCTTACTTTTCATTATAGTAACTGAAAATTTAGATGTTTTTGCTTTAATATATTTACGTATGAAATAACCTTCGTAAAATTTATAAACAGTAGAGATATACTACTTACATCATGGTCTAAGCAAACAAGGTCTAACCATTAGACCACGTAACTGACACGAGCCTACGTCATTTGTACTTCATTTTGCCTATTCATCCTTGTCGCATGCGTGTAATAGACAAGGATGAACATCGTAAAATGATGTAGGCTTGTGTCAGTTCTTTATTTAATAGATAGACAAATTATCTATTAAATAAAGAACTTACCATTTATCCAATCTCTTTCAATAAATTTTGATAACAGAAATTGTATCTTAAAATTTATACAAAATACGATATTCTAAAACATTTTGCGCACTTCTGCATATTATAAATACATTTTCAGACAGCTTTGAAATTCTATTTACAGCATAATGCGGTTGCGGACGTGTCACATGCAAGTTTCGCCGCAAAATAATATTCAGTGCAAGTGTGTAACATTAGTCTTGGGCACTTCACACCTCGCCTTGAATTGAAATACTGAATACTAGCTTTCCGCCGCGGCTCCGCCCGCGTTAACAGGTTTCCCGTAGAAATAAGGCATTTTCCCGCGGTAAAATGTAGCCTATGTTACTCAGGGTGAATGTAGCTTTCTAATTGTGAATGAATTTTTCAAATCGGTTTAGTAGTTTTTGAGTTTATTTATTAAAAACATACGCACACACACACACACACACACAAAATACAAATCTTTCCTCTTTATAATATTATTAGTAATATTATTATTAGTATGATATGATTATTTTTGAGATTTCAACCTATGTTCCTTCAGAAAAGTTGTCCAGGTTTTATGAGTTAGTAGGAAGTACAAGAGCGTCGGTGGCCTAGTGGCTAGGCCAGTTGACTTCCATTCCGAAGTTCGCGGGTTCAAACCTCGGCACGTACCAATGTGTTTTCGATTTTCGAATTCATATGTACGTTTATTCGACGCTCTTACGGTGAAGGAAAACATCGTGAGGAAACCTGCACACACCTGCGAAGAAATTCAAAGGTTGTGTGTGAAGTTGACCAACCCGCACTGGGCCAGCGTGGTCGACTAAGGCCTATTCACCCTGGTATCAGGGTAGGCTCGAGCCCCTCGGTGGGGACATATATGAGCTGTTAACGAAGGTAGTACCACTATGTGGCAGAAGGTGGCAGATAAACAACCAGTTAAATTTCACGGTGTATAGTAATCTCATAACCAGTCTAAATGGCAATAATTCTTCTTTGCGCTACCTTCAACACTCCAGCTTTCTTCCCGGAAAATAGCTTTACTGGTCTCATTTCTTTCACTTTTCCGAGGCAGGTTGGTATTACAACGGTACGGTGTTCTCAAGTGCTCTTATTACGAGATAGACAAATGTATAAAATAATCTACATGATACCTAAAAGAGGCTTTTCCGTGAAAACCCACTGAACAGGAAATATATATTTTACTTACGCGTTAAAAGTTTTCCCCGTGGGAATGAGGAGTTTTCACGCGGTATAAAGTGGCCAATGTTACTCACCGAAGTCTATACTATCTTTGTACCAAGTTTCATTAAAATCGGTTTAGTTGTTTCGGAGCTATTCAATGCAAAAAAAACAATATTTGCCCCCGGTAATATTTTTAAGGGGTTTTTTCGAGTGTCTTTTGTTTGGTATGGTCTTGCAGTGTAGGTATGAAAGGTATGTCCTATTTAACCATATTGAGAAAATGATAAAGAAAATGAATTAATATATTACTAGATAAACATATAATATCAGATTACAATAACGATAACCTTGTAAGTAGAAACCTAATTAAGATGTTTATAATAATAACAATGTTATGTGAGTACCTAATACTATGCTAGGTATGGTAAATGTCAGGGTTAAAGCCTACAATTCTACGACATGTGGTTTTAATATAAAACCCTTGTACTTTACTCAATAGAGAGTTCAGTCTATTACCAACTAATGTCGTGTTATTTTGTCCTCCTAACTCCGCAAGTTTCAGTCTAACGTAGATGGATAGATAGCCATTTTTTCTGAATCCAAATCCAAAAAACCTAACGTAAATGCACTAAATTAGTTCAATTTTATATTATGTTTCCCTCTCCAATATATAAATACGATGTTCTGTTTATAAAAAAATTAAGTAACAAATTAGAATTTAAAAATAATTATTCAGTTTAGTGCAGCAGCCGTTATGAAAATATTACTTTAGGATCGAAACTATCGTCAATACATTTCATGTACGAGTATGTCTTCACAGAGGGGCTCAAGCCTACCCTGAAATCAGGGTGATTATTTCTTGGTCGACGACGGTCGAAAGTATGTGTGTTAATATAATCTAGGTTTCAATCTATATGCCAAACTAGCTTTCTGTTCCGCGGCTCCTAGGATATATAGTTTTTATACTCATATGATTGTTATGATTAATCCCCAATGATTAAATTAATCACACTGATGAAGACGCTCCGAGTAATTGCACCAATCACGCGCACTAATATCAGACATCGCGTGTAATCAAACATTATTAATACCATAGAGCATGGAAATCAGGCTGATACACTACAAAACGTGGCCTAGAAACTTGCTTATCGTGTGGGATTTGAGGTTAACCTACTTCACAATATGAAAAAAATATGGAAATGTTAATATTTTAATACTTCACTTATTATTACTAACTGCGAAAGCTTATGAATTGTCCTCTACTACGAGTACGTATAACATTAATTCTTGAAAGTGAAGTGTTGTTATATTTCTTGTTACCACAAAATGCTAATATATAAGGTTTTACGCCTTGATCATCTCCATCAATTACGATGTCGAAATGAACCACACAAATCATATACCATACTAATATTATAAAAAGGAAAGATTTATATTTTTGTGTGTGTGTATGTTTGTAATAAAAAAACTCAAAAAGTACTTTGCCGTACCGATTTCAAAAACTATTTCACCATTAGAAATCTACATTCGCCCTGAATAACATAGGCTAGCTTTTACCGCGGGAAAATGCCTCATTCCCGCGGGAAAAACTGTTAACACTGGTGGAGTTGCGGCGGAAAGCTAGTTATAAAATTAAATTACCGTGGAATTATTTAATAATCTATTTTAAGACTTTATTATTCATTAGTGCGAGGCGAGTGAAACTTAGTAACTTCATTAAAATATTATGACGTGGCAAAATTATTTGTAAAATTTTACTTCGAATTTACCTTTTTCGACTTACTTACTTCATTAACATGGAACATATCTTTTATTTCTGTTTCTGTCTTCATTTGGTGCCAATATCTATGTTTATTACAATCAGATAGATTTAGTCTAGACTCCTTTTGGGAATACAAGTTCTACATTATTAAATGTATCATGTAAGTAAGTATTAGGTATGTATGCTTTCAAACAACTTAAATGAAATATTTGTTTAAAAATATAATGTAGATTTACAGGAAAAGTTCAGTAGGAAATATCAAGCTGAATGAAATATTTTATAATACTCTTTTTTTTTTAATTGACCTATGCTTGTGTCGAAAAGGTACGACCAATCAAGCTTCACCGGACTTAATTTTATAATACACTATCAATTATTGTTTTATATATATTTTAAATGTAACATAATATTTATCTGATCACACAATTAAAATAAATGTGAACGGTAAACAAACGTAAATATTAATTTTAAAATAAAATGAAGCTACGTGAATGGAAGCCAACAGCACCAGCCACCAGGCCACCGACGCCTCTCAAATTTAATGTATCTTCTTCTATCTATACTATAATGAAACGGAAGAATCGGCGTGTCTGTACATTGTTTTGGTAAACTGATTGTAGGTGATAAAGGGAGTGTAGCTGAACACAAGCACAAGTTTTGAAAAAAATATCCATCCGTCTGTCTGTCTGTCTGTTTGTACACGCTGATCTTTGGAACCGTTGGACCGATTGAAATGAAATTTTGCATGGTGGTACCTTATATCCCCAGTCAACATCTTAGATACTTTTTACCACGGGAAATAAAAAAAAACAACGCAGGCGCAGCCATGGGCGGACAGCTAGTTCCTAATATATAAAAAGTAATTCTCACTTTCCTATGAAACGAATCGAGAATAGTTTGCTTAGTTGAAAACAATTTGTCCCGGGGATATCGTAGCGGATCAAATATAAGCTTGACATTGTTCAAGCTGGATTCAAGCAACAAGGTTCGCTTCCGTGTGTACTTTAAGGTCTATTCTCACAGTATCGCATCTTTTGTATTTTCGTTTCTTTTTATTCTTAAAATTTATTACAATATTATATAATACTAGTATAAATATAACAAAGAGTGCAAACGAACGTTCTATAATATCTACAACACCAAATCGGAAGATATGGGATGTCTCTACCAATGCCGGGACCACACAACCATACCAACAAAAATAATTATTTAAATTAGAATAGAATGTGCTTTATTGCACAAATAGAGTGTAGGGTGTACAGATAGCAATTTCTACCAGTACCAGGCAACCTTTAATTTTATCATAATTAGTGAGTTTTATCATTTATCTGGAGAGATAGGAATAAACCAGGGCCACGAGGGACGCAAAGTCAAACTTCTCGCAACAAACAATTCGCTTGAAACACAATAAGACAAATACTACTTTGTGTCACTTTACTTTAATCCCGACAAATCCCCTTCAAATCAGTTACAATTTCAAAATATTATGAATTTAAGTTTGTATTTCCTATATTACTGAATGAATTAGACCGGTATTAGTGGTTCCATGGTCTAAGAAAACAAGGTCTTCTATTCCGACCACGTGATTTGACACAAGCCTACGTCATCATGCTGTTCATCCTTGTCGAATGGTCGGAATCTTAGAGCTAAGGCCGGAACAGAAGACCTTGTTTTTTTAGACCATGAGTGGTTCCAAATTTGAATCCCTCTAATATTATGAACGATAGATTTTAATTCACCTTTACAATTATACAGGGTGTAACAAAATTTGCGCACAAGTTTCTGCCGTCGTCGCGTCGTTGGCTATGCCCGTTAAAGGGTTAATATCTAAGTGCTTATTACTTTGATTTAATTTAATTTTAACTACACAAATTACTTCTAATAGATATTAAATTTATCCTTACAATGAAGGTAATTTAAAACTTCCAAAAAACTAATTTGGAATCTTATAGTTTCATTTTGAGTACTTTATATTAGAAAATAGCTAATTTTAGTTTTAGTTCGAGGCGTAGTTACGCTACATTTGGCTAATTAGTACCAGACAATTATTAATTAGCTAGTAATCTAGACTGCTGCCAGTAAAAGAGGGCTGCCCTTAGTTAGTACACGGTCATTATCGAATATTATCGATATTGAGTTAAAATTAATAAGAATCTTTGTAACTTCGCCAGCATTTTTTTCAATTTAGAGTTTTTTTTGTAACAACTCGATTAACTATTTGGTAGTAGGTACTACACTACACTTGCCTTCGAAGGACAGGGTCGCGGATTCGAACTCCGTCTAGTAAACTCAATACTTACAACACGAAATAGTGACAGAACTTCTATGGGTCTTATGTCACTATGTCGCGTCTCGAACTTATCGCGAGTTACTTAGTGAACCTACAGTGCAAATATCGTGTGATGAGCTTGAACTTGTGTTTGCATTATTATAAAATGTATTTACGTATTAAGTATGTACGTATGTATGTATGTATAAAATATTATTATCATCTGTCTGATGTCTTATACACGAAAAACAAAATATTTGTAAATACATCTAACAAATCCTACAGTACAGACTAGGCAGTAGTTTTACCATTTAAGTACGTCACATGAGATATCCCCCCCCCCGGTTTTAATTTAATTTCATATTTACATTTCCATTCTGCTTAATAAAGTTTACATGACGCCGTTCATTTCATCGTATCATATCAGTTTAGAACTGCTCAAGTGACTGAGTTCACTAAACAACAGTGCAGCAGTGAACTTGTTAACTAGTGCATACTTGTTCACGGGTGCTATCTAGCTGCTGGGAACACGAACGTCTCTGTATCCGCTAGTGTTGTCCCACTATCGACCATCGACATTATACTGTAAATCAATCGATAGCATGGATATTTTTAGCAATAATTATATAATGTCTTTGACAATTTTAATCGTTGAAAAGTAATAAACTGTGAGACATTTTATAAAAAAATATTGGTCCTTCCTTACCAATGGTCATCTCATTATCATCATTTCAGCTGAAAAATGTGTCGGAATACAGTTTGATGGATAAAAAAAGTTCAACTTACCATGTTTAAGACAGATAATATACATAATTGATACATGGTGGATCAGAAAGCCTTACATAGTTTCTAGACAAAGTTCTCCACTATGATCGATTATGCGCGTCACGCCCTACCCTATTTAGAGGTCAATTAATCCAAAAACTGGACGTTCGTCTAAGTTGACTTTCCAAGAAAATGAGATACCATGCTTGTCAATAATTTGCAATGATAATGAGGATAAATAAAATTATCGACTATGTAATTCATCGATTGTTCGACAACACTAGTTTCCGCCAAAGTGTCATAGCTCTGCTGTTTGAAGTTTACTAATCAGGTTTCAGCATGTTTCCAGCAAATATCATATGGTAAATATAGCCTGGTATTTATTCTGTCAAAGAAACATGGCTGCATCGCTTTTGGAATGATCAAAGATTTGTTTATTTTAATCTTATTTCAAAAACCGTTTTACTGTGATTATTTTTTCTGCTTACAAAAAAAGACGTAACGGATTTAAAAAATGCTTCTTTTACAGTTATTTATTAGTATAAGACTAAGTAAATATACTCCTATTTAGATAGATTAAATAAAACTTTAGTTACACCGTATACGAGTTTCTTCTTATTTTAGAAATCTGAAATATTCATTTGCAGGACATCACAACACAACAGAGGATGCAAAATTTGATAAAATTATATTTAACGAGCAATAAGTAATAAAAGCAATAAAATATAATTTTTTATATAAGTACTTGAGTAAGACAACCACGCTTTGAATAGTTTGGGGTTGATTTAGGTAAAGTCTAGTCAGACTAAACTATTCTATACTCACTGGATATCCAAATTAGTTCAAATACGTTTGGGAAAATTCAAACTTGGGACTTGTAAAGACGAATCCCCAAAGTTGAGCCGTCAGTAAGTACTGGCCCAATGGCTGACTTCAGCACTTATCGTTTTAACTAGAAGCCCAGGGGTCGGTATGGTTTGGTCACTGAATAATTAAACTGTTTATGGCAAAAAAGACTCTATGTTCTATTTTTTAAAATCTAATTACAATTTTACTAAGCTAGACTGTACTGTTCTCATAGTTTTATTTGCCAAATCTTTTTTTTAGAGGGTGCTATTTCCCGCCAGTATTTTTCAAAAGTATTCGTCATGTTTACTAAACATTTTCAAGAACTCCTTTCTTCTAGTTTAGCTATCAAAAGGAACCCATTAGGCGTAAATTATACTGGTAGTAAGTAAATAAATGTATTAAATAATCTAGTATGATTTAGGACAACACGATAAACGTTATACCTACATTTTAAAAACTTTCATACGTTTTAATCTTCATCATCTTTCACTTCACTTCACAAGAATAAATTAACAGCCAATATAATATATCTCCACTCGAGCCTACAATGCTTTAGTCGACCACACTGGCTCAGTGCGGATTGGTCAACTTTACTCACAACCTTTGAATTACTTCGAAGGTGTGTGCAGGTTTCTTCACGATGTTTTCCTTCGTCGTAAGAGCGTCGAAAAATCGTACATATGAATTCGAATATGGAATCATATTGGTACGTGTGCCAAGGCTTGAACCAGCGAACTTCCAAATCGAAATAAAGGGGCTTAAGCCACTTGGCCACCGACGCTCTATCTCTAAAGCTCTAGCTCTAAAGTATAATAGGACTACTATTTGGTATTCTGTGGTATTATTAAGTTTTTTTCTTTATAGCTACTAGCGTATTTATATAGTCAGTAAGATGTAAACAAACAAAGAACATGTTTTTAAAATTAACAAGTTTTACTTTGTACTCTTAATAATACCTAATTACAAAATATATAAATCAATAATAAAATTGTTTTTGGGATCGTGACTAAACATGACAAAAAGGGACCAGTTAATACTTTTCGCTTGTATGACCAAACTTACCTCCCAAGCCGCAGTGAAAAGGCGCACGGTGCAGTCGGCGTGTGCGTGTTACGACCGCCTTAAACTTACACCGCCATCTGTTGGGACCCGAATACATTACTTAAAATAGTTATTGGGCCCGCTAGATCCACCATTCTAGAGTACTAGTAACTTAGCAAGCAATTATCCACTTCTCAAGGACTTATTTTGACCTTTGACTTTGACGTAACTGTTAGCCTAGCATGAAGCGCAATGTGATAATATGTGATCGTCTTGCATTTATTTTTCAAAAATTTGCGAGAAACCAGTCGTATTGAAATACTCTCGAAAAAGTTCTGTTTGTCACCGTTATGCTAGCCCCCTGGTTTCACACTTTCAAACGATCTGTTCGCGGTTCGTGCGTCGTGATTTTCTGTAAACAAAAAAGTTGGTCTTCAATAATGCATTAAAAATGCCATTATCGTTTGGGCACGATTCGGGCGTCTTCATATTTTTATTAATTTCATTAGTCACGTTTCGTGCGCCTTCAGATTTAGAGCCATAGAGTTAGATACTTTTAAATAGATCATTATAAAATGTATTCCATGTTCCAAAGTATTCTTATTGTATATTCCACGAAACGTATTCTCATAGAAAATCGCCTGTTTGCGCCCATTGTTTAATGTGCTTAACCCTTAAAGTGGAACGCGACCAACTTTTTTGTCACGACGACGACGCACGAACCGCGAATAGACCTTTCAACGATCGACCTTGAGAATAATGATTACTTAACAAAAACCTCCGCGATCGAGTGGTAAATCGTTCAATTCACATTAAGTCAGTTCATTCATTAAGCGTTATCAAAAACGAACCGCCACCGCACCGTGGTGAAACGCTCGCCTCGCATTACAAAAGTTCCGGGTTCGAATCCCAACGGGACAGTCGTCGAACAAATATTACTTTGTGATACTTTGTCCAGTTTATTTAGGACATTCCAGGCTGAACCATCTTATTTTCTTGAAAGAAAGATGATTCCGTGCTTCGGAAGGCACATAAAGCCGTTGGACCTGGCTAGTGTCTACTGATGTAGTTATACGTTAGCCATGTCAGAAGACACACGGCTCTATGTGAGATACGTTAAACTTGTGACCTACACGAAAAAAAATATGTGTTTCTACGAGTACTTAAGGTTCTGCCCCAACTATTATTGACATTTTTCTAATCTACTGTAGATAAAGAAAATGTTATCTTATAAATATAGTAATTCGCTAGCACTAGCCAGTAGACCGTGAAGTAAGCGCCTATAAACGCTCACATCACACTTGACCTCTCTCTTTATCGCTAGTACACTTTATGTACGTACTCGTACGTTTATTGTGCGTCTAAAGAAAGTACATACTAAAACATGCATGATTCCTAAGGAACAAAATGAAAAAGGTATGTAAGTGCTTTAAAGGCTCTAACTATTTTTAGATACTTTTAAACCTAGATCAGAACCTGAAAGTAATCAAGGAAACAATCTAACGACCAATAATTTCATTGGTGTTTACAAATTGTAGGATTGTAGGACCCGACCAGATAAATAAAAAACCTCGCCATATTGCGGAATTTCAATGGAACTAATTTTATAAGGAAATTGTTGCCATAGTCGTAAAAATATACACGTGGCGCCCCCAGAGCAGGTTTTTTATTATTTTGGTCAGGCTGGTTTTACTTAAATCTAAAGGGTTTAAATACCGAAAATCTCAGGTAAAAATTTGTACGAATACATTGTATTTATCAGTCCTTACGAGATTTATCTGGAAATCATGAAAGACCCCTTATATAAACAATAATCTTATTTAATCCTTCAATTTACATTATAAAAACTATTCATAGCAATTTTTCAGTTGACCCGTAATTAAAGTGCATCTAACTGCATTAAAATATCGCATACTGTTATCGAAAGAGATCTATATCCTTTTTTTAAACGGTCACCTAAGCAGTTGTTATAAAATCACTTGCCATTTGGCGCGCGGCTTCTGTTTCCTTTGACCTTACCTGTTTAAAGGTTAAGGTTCAAGGTAATTTGAAGGGAAGAAATTCGTTTCCTCGTTCTAAATTACGACCTACGGTTTTAGAAACATGACAGCAGTTATTTGGCATTCGAATTTCAAAACGGTTCACCTTAATATTGTTGTAAAAAAGTACGTTCTTTGTTTAATTACTTAATTTGCTAGCAAAATGTAGGCAAAACATGTTGTATGCTTACAGCCATCATATAATAGAATAGAATATAATAATAAAATACTTTATTGCACACAAGAGAATACAACAAACATAAAAGTAAAGTAAAGTTCTAAACTTATAAGAATAAGAATCATTTATTTCGGGACATCACAACACAACAGAGAATACAAAAGTTAACAAATAAGACAAAAAAAAATCATAGAAAAAAAAAGAAAAAACAATTTTTACAGTAGGTACATAATCCGTATGTGCTGCGACACCACACAAAAAGCGCCTCCCTCAGCGAAAGCCGCAACCTCATAAGGCTACAGCGCTGGTCTTCCGGGAGTCCTTTTGATTGAGGATTATATCCTAAAGATGCCATTCGCATATTTTTAGTTTTTTTTTTTCGTGGGCTATGTATGAAGTCAATGACCGACTGACTTTTAATTACTATATCCGTATAAGTATAGTCTGACTAAGACAACTCGCCTTTCTTTACTCACAGTCAGATTGGCGTCGGTGGCCAAGTGGCTGGGGCTCTTGACTTCCATTCAGAAATTCGCGGGTTCAAGCCTCAGCATATACCAATGTGATTTCCATTTAAATTCATATGTACGTTTATTCGACGCTCTTACGGTAAAGGAAAACAAACCTGCACACTGTGCACACACCTGCGAAGTAATTCAAAGGTTGTGAGTGAAGCTGACCAACCCGCACTGGGCCAGCGTGGTCGACTAAGGCCTGTTCACTCTGATTATAGGATAGGCTCGAGCCCCTTGATGGGGACAAGTATGAGGTGTTAACGAATAAAACTAAACTGGGGAAAATCGCACAAACAAAGTGATATATTTTGTAAACCTTTAAACCGATTTCTTTTAAAAATAGCTTTGGATACGTTTTTGTGTCTAACAACTTAAATCTTGTAAGTACAAAAACAAAAGAGATTGAATAAAAGCGATAAATCTACGCCCACAGCGGCTCGGGCTTCGGTTAAAAGGGATCACTGCTCGTAGGCGGAATCCGTCCATATTTAAACATGATTTGTTTTAGTCATACTACAAAAAATAATACAGAACCCAAATCGTTTTTCCCTTTTCTAGAACTGGGACAGGATCTAAGTCCATTAAAGTCTATAAGTACTTTTCCATGTAAGATTTTACGAAAGACTTTTTCTTACAACAAAGGCCTTGTCTAAAATCTCCGCAACTACTAGAACCTAAATATAGCGCGATTGGATTTTTTACTAGCTGTCTGTCCTGCAAAGCCCGCCTTTTTTATTTTTCCCGAGTGGGGTAATTTTCTCTATAAAAATAAAATGCATCTTTTCTCTACGATAGAGGTGTTTTTTAAAATAATTATTTAAAAAACTCTAATTAATCATATCGCACATAATTAAGCGAAATGATTTTTTCTACCTTCATAGTCATAGATAGTGGGACAAATTAAAATTTTCAAGGTTAAATTAACAGAATACTCCTCTCACGGCCTACCGAACAACTAGAGAAAAGTCGTTAGCCAGTTTTATAGCTTTTTTATTTTACGATATTGTGTGGAACGGCGCCATTTTGTTTTTACAGCTTCGGCCTCGGGCAGTTAGGGCACAAATCAATGGGTATTTTAATGTGTTGGCACTTTGGTCAAGCACACGAATACCCTTAAACTCAGTGATAAGATGAAACATAATCTTTAGTATCAAACTTTGAAAATGAATGTTTTTTTTTGTTGACATTACTGAATGGTTACCAACGAAATACCTAATTAAATATGCTACAATTTCTTTATTGAACTCCCCACTTTGGGGTAATTTTTCCTTACTTAGGCAGCCCAAAATATTATGCCTACCGGTTTTTTTTACTATTTAAAGGGTGACAAGAAAAATGAAACCTGCTCTGAGGGCGCCACGTGTATATTTTTATGTTTATTGCAACAATTTCTCTTATAAAATTAGTTCCATTAAAATTCCGCAATATATTATCGTGAATTATGCCGTTACATCATATTTAAAACTTGGTGATAATTTTTAACTATGATCAATTTTGTGTGGTCAATTTTGAATTATAAATAATTGTGTGTAGTTTTGTTTGCTTCACAAAGAACAGAGACAAAAGTACCTATACAAAATTATTACAATTAAGTTAAGGGCCAACAATCGCAAGTATAAATTAGGTATATATTTTTGAATTAATTGAATATCCAACAAGTCATGTTTAATAAAGTACTTTATTAATGGGCTAATGGCTAGTCAAGAATAATACGCAGTCAATCGCAGCCTTAAAGGGGAGGCTGCAAATTATAGCTAATTATCAAAGAGATATAGCCACTGTCTTCCGCTGTAGGGTGAAACACAAAGGATTATGAGCCGCCCTTTAAATGGGTCAAGGATTTAAAGAGGATTGAATATTACTTCGGTGACCAAGTGGCCGTTGACTTCCATTCGGAAGTTTGCGGGTTCGAACCTCGGCACGTAACAATGTGTTTTCGATTTTCGACGCTCTAACGATTAAGAAAAACATCTGAAACCTGCACACGCCTGCAAAGTAATTCAACTGTTGTGTGTAAAGTTGAATAACCTACACTGGGCCAGCATGGTCGACTAAGGCCTATTTACCCTAATTTCAGGGTAGGCTCAAGCACTTCGGTGGAGACAATTTTTTTTGGTCCAAGCCAACACACAGCCACACGCTGTATAGCCAAGGAGTTGTGGGTTCAAGTCCCTGCCCAAGCTCAATGATTTTAATTTTTTGTTTCGATTTATAGATAGTGTACATTACTATTATTTTCAAAGAATATCTAATTAAAGTAGAATTATAAATTGTTAGAATATCCATTTATTGTTTCCAAGTAATCATTGTATCCATACTACGATTACACTTCTTTTCTATTAATTTCAGTCTCTCTACAAGTCGCCAGAGAGCCTTGATGTTGCTTTTAATTAATTAGAATTTGCAATAATACTTCTAATACTTACATTTTTATAGAATTTCAAACTTTAACTAAATGTATTAGTTAAAATAATTTATCAAAGGCTTAGAGAGACGTCTTTTGATTAATTGGTTAAATAAATTGTAAAATATTAATTCATCACAAACGCTTTGGGACAGAGGTGATTTATTTTCAACACGTTTGTCTAGTTAATTTATTTATGCTCTTAATTAAGAAAACATCGTTAAATTTATTGCTGTTTTATTGGGTACCTTCTAGTTTAAATAATAATAATTAAATTGTAAATAAGCTTCGAAGCTAAGATAAGCTTATTTATTTTGTATTCAATTTTGCCTAAAAGTTTCCGAAAAGCAATGACTTTTAACATTTATCATGGTTTGACTATTATGTTTTCTCCATCTCAACATACACAGGCATTTTAACGAGTTTATAGCAGGTCCGCGGTTCTGTCCGCGCTCACTTTTTTTTCGTATAAATAAGGGATTTTACTGCATTAAATGGTAGCATGTATGTTATTCTGGTGATTAAGCTATCTTATTGAAAAGTTTCATTAAAATCCATTCAGTAGTTTTTGCGTTAAAGTCTAACAAACATCTATTCATACAACCGCATCCATCCTCACAAAATTTCTCATTTATAATATGACATTAGTAAGATTCTAAAATAGTATGGTCTATAAATATCACTAAATACTCGTAGTATAAAACAAAGTCGCTTTCTATGTCCCTATGTCCCTATGTATGCTTAAATCTTTAAAACTACGCGACGGATTTTGATGCGGTTTTTTTTATTAGATAGAGTAATTCAAGGGGACGGTTTATGTGTATGATACATGCAAAATATACTTAAGAATAACCCACAATAATCATTTTCCCGTGCGGAGCCGGGGCGGGTCGCTAGTGTATGATAAAAATAAAACAATCTTTCATAAACCTTACATACTACTAATAAAACTATGTTAGCAAAACTACAATCTACCCGCAAAGTTAACTATAAAAGTGGAATCACGTCCGCCCAGCAGTGGGCTCAGGTGTGTTCTAAATCCAATCCGGAGCAGCCCACGTGATCATTGTATCGATGTCGAGGTGAGGGCTGGACCTAACACTGCAATTGCGGATATATTGTATTTTATTGCTAACGGGTGACCGGGCAGTGGGTATTGTTCTCACCTATTATGGGTTATGTTTTCTTATACTGTTACTACTGTTAGGTTACGTATTTTTATTACCTACAATATTTTTTATATATTTTTTTAGTTGTACTTTTTAACGGTAAGTTTTAGAATAGGTATATCATGTTACGTACAATTGTATTTTTTTTATAATACAAAATTATCTAAAGAGTTTTGAATTCTGGTTCAATAATATAAATACTCGTATGCATTTGAATTCTCGAAATTGTATTCGTTTAAGATGTGTTTACTTTATTAACATTTTTGGAGAAACATTATTATTTATAACGGCTCTGTTCCAGTTGTTACTAAAAATAACAGCTACATGAAATTGTTTTATAAATAAACTGTTAATGTTTTGACTTTTTAGATCTTTTCTTTGGGCGAGGTAGGTCATTTTCATTGACATGGACGTTTGAATATAAGGCAATTTTTATATTTAACCAATTACACTAGGCCGGTTCCAATCTGTATCAATGACACTGTGATGTGAATAAAATAACAAAGGTGATAAAATAAATTTCTCCATTGGATAAAATTACAAAACCAAAAAGAAGATATTCTTCTTCTTCTTATCGAGTGGATTTAGAGGTTAACCTACCTCAGAAACCCTGGTGTCTAAACAAATTTTAATATTGACGGTAACAAACACCAGTTAATAGATAACATACACATAATTATGTATTATTTTTATCATAATATAAAACGCTAAAGTTGTTCAAAGAAAACTTACTGAAAAAATATAAAATATGGTTAAAATAAAGTCCCAACTAAATCTAGAGTTGGAAAGCCGGTTGCGTCGCCGGAGGAGTTCTAAAATTAAACTTGGTATGGGAAAAACCGGTGAAAACTAGTAAAAACCGGTTCCACGGCGTAGCGAGACCCGCGGGATGAAACTAAACTAATTACAAACTTGTCTTCTGCTTTGAATGGAAAAAATGCATTTTTTTTATGGTGAAATAGCTTAGATTTATTCTAAATTCTAGTTATATGCATAATTTTATTAGAATAGTTTCGAAGTAATATTAAGTCAAAGATTTTGAGTTATAGTTTTTTAGAATTATCGCATATAAGACCCGTTATAGATACTTTATATTTTAAGTCAGTCCACAAAAAAACATAATAACATTTTATAATAATGTGTTATATCTTTAAAAATATTTGAATAATAAAAAATATTCATCATCTTTATAGCAATAACTATAGTCTGAAGATAAAATCATTTGCTACGCTACATAAAGTCTTTGCTACGATGGTGCTACGCGCTACGAGACGTAGTTGCTACGCCGTAGCCAACTGTGATGTATTGTGGTATTTAGGTGCATCAATCAAAATACATACGTACAATGATTTAATTTCATGCATGCCTTTGATATACATGAACTTATTTTTTTAAATACCATGTAACTATTAAATACTAACTGAAAAATACAAAAAGTGCCATTTCTTTTTGGAAATGTAAAATACAAGTCACAAAATGTTACCTTCTCAACTAAAGCGTCTACAAAAATACAGCATAAAAATATTGTCCGCTTAAACAGCGTCGTGTCCTGCAAGCTGAAGCGCTTTAAAGCGGCGTTTAGCTGAGATTGCGCTGTAGTGATATTAGGCTGCCGCTAGAGCTGAGATTCTACACTTACTTTTAACGAAAACTTCAATATTTTCAAACTATAATAAAATTTTATACAACTCCATTCAAAACGTTGAGTATTTATATTAAAATCTGATATATGAAATTCCCGTGTCACAGTTTTGGTTTAAATACTCCTTCGAAATGGCTTGAAATTTTATTTGTATACCCAGTAGGTCGGAGAACAGGTTGTTATTTTTTAGTTTGTATGCAATTAAGTGATAAAGGTGGTCCACATGGCAAAACAACAACATTTGCTGGGTCAGTTAAAGAAACTTTGCTTAAACCAAGGTATGCTCTCGTCTCAAATGAATGTACAAGTTCAAACAACAAAAAATATTCATCATCATCATTAGTTACCTGCGGCAGTCCAATGGCCTCTCGCAAGGCGCGCCATTTGGCCCGATCTAAAAAAATATTAAATAATCCTAAAAAAAGAGATACGATACGATATTAATTTTGTTATTATAGTATTTTCTCAACTCTATTTACATCTCTGCATTAAGCGGCCATCCGGCGATATTGAAAACTATAATGTGGCTGTATTGAAGCATCGCCTTACCGTCTGTCGCTTTCAGCACAAAATACCAAGATATTTGAACAAAAGACGTTTCTAGAAGCTTTTGTATAGAAAATTTACTATTAATGTTGCATTACAGCGCTTATTTTGTTTTTGTATCGATTGGTAGAAAACCTTTGTTCACGAAATTCAAAACTCATAATGTAAATTAAAATTTAAAGTCAAAGTACTAAGGCTCACACCTCAACAAACGTAAATGAACTTTGAAAACATAATATACATCGCGAGCGTAGTCGTAGGCATAAAGTTAGTTTTATGGTTATTCCACAGTCTCTTGGGAAATGAGAAACTATGAATTCAGTGAAATCATATTTGAATCTATCAGAAAGTAAATGGACAAGTTTTAATAGGAGAAGGACCCTCGTCAGTTGGACTTTCTGAGGAAATACCAATTTCAGTAGAAATTTTGTTGTCATGTGCTTCGTAAGTTTAACGACCGATTTTATAAATTTGTTAATCATTTTTATCCTTTAACAGAACGGTTTTAATAATTAATTTGTTTTAAATTGCCTTTCGAACCATGAAAATTTTTGGTTTACAAAGAAGAGTGTGAACCCCAAGACTTATACTCCTTATTACTTTTATTTTATTAAGCAAAATAAGTTTATTCTTTAGACAAAAAATATTTTTATTTTATTAGGATTTAACTATTAAAATGTAACAATATACGTACGTGCATACTTAGAATCCAACAATTAATTCATAAAAATATTGAAAAATTTAACTGAACGCTGCGTTAGTAAAATATTTAGAAAGAGAAACGTCGTCCACAAATTCGGTGCAAATATTTGGCAAGTTTTTCATCGAACAGAAACCCGAAGAAGAAAATAAATAAAACATTTTCCGTTACCTTCGCAAACATGTTCAAAATTCCCGCTTTGCTCACTAAAAGCAGACAATTTTCCCGCATTTCCAGGCCTATTTCCCGCGCGCTGGATTATCTAAATGATGGCTGTGATTTTTTCAGATAATCTTTCGTTAAAATCTAAAGTGAATGACTCCGAAGCTCTTTGGAGCGTCCTCTTTGGATTCGGGGAAGCCGTTGGGAAAACAACTTCTTTTTTCAACGTTGAAATTTTCCGGAACCCAAGAATGTTTTTGTTAATTTGAATATGAAATGCGTAGTTTGATAACGTTTCATTTCCTTTTTTATTGATGTTGTCGTTATAAATCTGAAGTTCCTACAGTAGCCAGGACATGCGGTTTTACGAAATACGCCTCTACTGCTACGAAATAACTATGCTCTTAAGGTCAAAGTGTCAACCTGCATGTGTTGGCTACTGTACTTATAGACTTTAACATTTTACGCTTTTCAGCTAAATTATGACTATAAACTCAAAAAAATCTTATGCTCTACTAAATAGTATAGGTATTTTTATTTGAAACAGGTGGATAGAAAGAAGAACTAACGACGCAGTGTCCTTCCATAATTCGGGTTCCTTAGCGAGCTTAGATAAATCTTCGTTTAATACTAATTACCGTTCCCCAAATTGCATGAAGGAGGTCCGAGTACCTACGCGCGGTCCCAAACCTCGCAGGTGATTAGTTCAAATAAGCCGCGGGAGGGGAGCGAGGGGGGATTTGTTAGCCCCTCTGATCTAACAGTGACGTCATGATTAGCTTTTTATTTTCACCAACCCCGGTAGAAGTTCTGCTGTGATAAGAGAGACGTTGATGTTATCTCATGTTTTTTCATGTAGGTTAACCGAATAATGTATGGAAACCTACCATATTCTAATTCTCTTCTATTGGATGAGTGTATACAAGATTTTAGGTGTTAATTTTGGGGCTTTCGATGACAAGGTTATCGTAAGATTCTCGCGGATAGCGTTGTATTTTCATAAATGGCACTTCTCAAACTATCGTCTTGCATTAGTGTTAGCTTGAAATCGGATGAGTTAAGACATCGACATTTTTGGCCTACTTTGAGGCGGCTGACTGCGGTCCCTGCCAGGGTGAGGGGAACCAACTTACGAAATACCCCATTTAGGAAGGAATATCTAATATAAAATATTATTGGTGTTGCCAAAAACAATATTTTATATTTGTGTCAAATTGACAGTTCGCGTCTGTTTCTTTTGCGTCTCATCCGATACGGTGATTTTTGTACTAGTTTAATATTTCTTGCAAAATATAGAGGAAATTCCAAAAAAATGTGTTTTCTTCAAGCAAATATATACAAACAGTCCACAGAAAAATGAAGGAGCGTACAGCATTATCGTTTTGAATTGAAAATTTATGATGTAATTTTGAGCAAAGATATTTGGGAGTTGAACAACAAACAATGTTCTTTCAGGTTACGCCAAGAAAACAATAATTGTAATCTCCGCAACATTATCTATTATGCGTGTGTGTGTGCGGATTTCTGCAATGGGAGCTCACTCCATCGTGGTACACGACTAGATTATTTCTTCTCACTTTTGCTACCCTGGATGTTTTGTTAATTATATTTGTTCTTTGGTATGTACGAGTATTCAATAACTAAAAATTTGTTTTAAAGTTGCTAGTATTGGAATTGTCATGGGTTATTTTTGTTTATTGCAAATTAAATCGTTACTAAAGCGGTTAGCAACTTTTGGCAGGCCATTCATCATCCTAACGCAATCCCAAATACCCAAATTGTTTACAGCGGAAACGACTGAATTGAAATAATATTAAATTGAGTTCGTCTCGCTTTTGAAATATTTGTTTTGGAAATAAATTGAATAAATTTTATAATAGGGTTGTATTCATATTGACGGGAAATTTAACCTACGACCAGGTTGATCAATTGAGATTTGAAAGTAAAGAAGCCCTTTTTAGCAGTCCAAACGAAATAACAAAAATATCATAGTAATAGTAATTAGGCATATTTAACAAAATTATTGATTATTATTAGTATATGTATTAAATCTTCTGCTCATAAAAACGTAAATCGACTACAACATATGAGGAAATCATAATAATTCTTATATTGTGTTCACAGCCGACTTCACATGGCTTCAGCCATCCAAGAGCCTTCCAGTTGAGCAGCCAGCAAAGGACACAGGAAGACAAAGGCCTGCAAATGTGTACGCGAGCCATGGTTCCCTTTACAAAGCTACGAGGTGTGCGCAGATAACAAGAGCGATTTGTATTTGTACGTTGCCAGTATTGTAGAAAGATTAGGATTGGGGTCGTATGCTGTTCGATTTTGTGAGGAATGACTTGTGGCTTAAAAGATACTGCATGCATCCATTGCCTAAATTTCTATCTTATACAATTACAGTCATGACGCTTCAGTGAAAGATAATGTTTAGGAACACAAGTTTTTGATATTTATCTGGAAGAACATTGTTGTAATCGGATAAGGTACCTATGAATCTGTGCAATGGGAGCCTGCTCTGTATTCTTCTTGATTGATTTCGTACGAAGTCCTTCTTTTTGTGTTGAAGGCTTGTTATTTTTCTTGCACATTGATTCCACTGTGACCAAAACCTTCACTTCACTTCTTTTTGTCACTTTTATTCCAACATGAAACTCGAACTTGTGTGTAAAGTTGGCCAACCCGTTTAAGAGCTGCAATCAAATAGTCTTACAACAATATACTTTTGTAACTTAATACCAATTTTATATATCAAAATATTATTTCAATTTCATCGTTTAACTCAGTACGAGGAACCTATACAATAGTCTAGGTACAAATATTTGTCTTGAACCCAGCTTTTGTCCAAAACCAGGCATTCAAGTGAAATTCAAGCCGGAATTGAATGGGAAGTGTCGTTAAGTCAAAGAAACGTTTCAAAGGGTATAATGTTCTTTATGACAATGGCAGTAGGGATCAATTTAGTGGCACGCCCCTTCCTTTGCGCGGGTAGAATAGAATCCCTAATGACGGGATTTCTTTGTCCACGTTTCTGAGGAATTATTACGGTTAATATTGGACAACCCTGAACTTATGTACGTATATTTTATGTGCCCTGAAAGATTATTTATTCCTAAAATGCCTAAGTGATTATGTGAAGCATCGGCAGCGTTGGGGGAAGGGATTCGGGAGACGCAAGTTTGAGCTCATAAACCGTATGTACTTCTATTTGACTCTCGTACAGACAACCTGGGAAAAATATTTAATGCTACGTTGTTATGAAGTTGACCATTCACTTTGGGCTGGCTTGTGGTCTCAATATCTCAAATCCTTAACAAGCACAAAATTACATGACATTATAAATCTAAAATAAATTGTGACACGGATAAACTATTTCCATCAATTATCTTATGTAGCTCTCTTCAAAAATAAACACGAACTTTCATCTTTACACAATAAAATCAGACAAAAATACGAGTAAACATCTACAAAATCCGGCACAAAGCATTCGCACATACAGTAGACAAACTTAAAGTTGCGTATTCCTGCAATCGCATCTTATACAACACAACACGGCTTGATGTTGCAAAACGGCTCTAGAATAGCACTAAACGCGAGTGAAGTTGTATCGTCAGTAATCCTATAGTGCGCGTCCAATCCAACTCGAATGTGAATCGCCACAGCACTGCAATTGTCTCTTACGGCTGCGACATAGCGACATCCAATTCCAAACTATCGCAACGGGAATAGGCTGTTACTTTTGGAACGGTATGTAACAAAAACATTTAGAAGCATTTTGGAAAGTTTAAGTATTCTTTTCTGAATCTGTTTGCCGCTGTCGCGATATAGCTTCAGATTTTTACAAAACAACGATATAGCTTCAGATTTTTACAAAACAAGAGTCTACGGCTCTCGCAGACGTCTCTCATTTACATACATACTTAAGTTTAACAGTATATTTACCGCTTACTATTTATTTACTTTCATTCAAAGGATACTACATTAATATTGTCCTCAAAAACAACACATTTAATTTAAAAGTAAATATAGCAAATTATCGCTGACTATTTCCGTAAAAATCGTCTAAAAAATGGTGGCACATTCAACAACGACGAATTTCAGTTTAACTTTTCAGGTATATATCATGAACAGCATTAGCTTAGTTACCCTAGTGGCTGGAGCTATTGTCTTTGATTCGGGAGGTGCACAGTTTGAATACCTATGCACATTCTTAGTAACAATGTGTTTTCGATTTTTACTTTTACTTTCATTTCTTTATAGGTTTATCTGACGCTCTCATGAGGATATATGGATCACGACTTGTGTGAAACCTGTACACACCTGCAAAGAATCAAGGGTTATTATTGTTCGAAACCAACCCGTATTGGACCGCCGCCGTGGTCGACTACGGCCTATTCACCCTTCAGGCTGTAAGGCGACATATTTACAGAACTGCTATGGCTCTAATGTCACTATGTCGCGTCTGACAGCTTCTCGACCCAGGCGCTACTTACATAGTACACCTACAGGAGCCCTTGAGCCGCGGGCGTGACAAGGCTAGGCTCGATTTGAGCCTAGAAGATGCATTACCAGTCTGAAAGTAACGATCCTTTCCTCCGTCCACGTAGTACATGCTAGAGTTCCAACACATGCAGTGAGAGGCGACGGTTATGGCGCAAGTTTTCTGGCACCGGCGGCCGCGATACAGCCCTAATGACGGGCTTAACCTAATGAATGAGCTCTCCCATACAACCACACTGCGGCGCTTCATTGACCATTACTGCTTTATTTGAATGGCTCTATTCGTTTGACCGGTAAAGGCTGGTCTTGGATACTAAATGTTGGATTTCATTATTAGTTTTCATTGTCTTTTTAGTTCTTTTAACTGCGGTATTGTACATACGTCTTTTACTATGTTATATTTTACGTCTTTATGAAAGAGATGTAAAATTCTAGGTTTCAATGGTAAGTTTATAGATTCTGATAACAGCCTCATATTAAAATTCCAAATTCAAAATATACCTATTTGCCAGAATACATTTCACATTTCAGATGTTACAATTTTGGTGAGTCGCACTATTCTTCCGTAGCCGAGAGGTAAAACACGGAGGTTCCGGGTTCAAATCCCTGTGTGACACCATCGAACTGTCCCAAAGATTACTTTGTGACAATTTCCCCAGTTTGATTAAAACAGGCTGTTAAAAATAAAGATGCTGTCGTGCTTCGGAAAGCACATAAAGGTCACGGCTTATATATTATTATAGATGTAGTCGTTACACAAGTCACTTCAGAAGCTTTTAGGCTGCTCACACTAAGGATATTTAGATAAAGGATAATTAGGTTGGTCGTTGACCTTTCAACTCGTACGAAAAAAGAATAATAATATTCTAACAAATTGATATACTGTGACGATCTATCACTATGTTACTTAGCTTACTTAAGTAGTAAGTGGGACTCAGCTAAGCTTAAGTCTAAAAGCCCCAAGTTTTTATTGAAACATCTAAAAATTCTCTCTGCAGAGACGAATGAATTGAATTGAAACTAAGAATAGGTTTACCAATAAGAGTAAAGTTTTTAGTACACTGCAATGAAAATGAAGCCTTTTAACTTTAAGATGTTTTAGTAGCAAAAATTATTACGGAAAAGTCTTTCGTTGTACTAATTGTCCCCCGCGGCTGCGCTCGCGAGATATAAAGTTTGCAGTTCAAGTTTCGTATTATAGTTTAAATGAGTTTTAAGTGTTCAAGGATGTTAAATGTTAAGTTTTCCTGGGAGTGCTACTAAAGTATGCTTTCTGTAGGCCAGTGGTTCTTAGCCTTTTAGGCATGATGGACCATTTTACCAAATTACTGTTTTACCGGGGACCACCCAGTTGCTTTATTTGTAAATACACGGCACTTAAATGTAAATAACTAAATTTACATGATATATATATGATGTAAATAAAATATGCATAATTTTACTACTAACACTCATTTAATTATTGTTTTGCAAAAATTTAAAACAAAGTGGTCGCGTTGGGGCGACTTGACTCATCTCATCCCGTCACGTCACTTGTTTACGATCTCTTCGCGGACCACTTGGAATGCCTCTAGGGACCACTAGTGGTCCGCGGACCACCGCACCGGTTAAGTACTACTGCTGTAGGCCAACTTATGTAACACTTACTTATGCTTTTGATTTTTAAATGATATTAAAATGCATTCAACTATTGTTTTTACATATTCCCAACGGGGCGAGTAGAATCTTATTATATCCTGAAAGCCGTTACACGAAGACCTGACTTGTCCTATTTTCGCTCATTGGCTCTCCATGCAGCGCAGCGCTAATCGCAAGTAAAGACCACTTTTGTGATGTTTACTATTAGTATTTAATATTAGTATATAATATATTTAATATTGGTAGTTTATTGTTTTTTTTATTTGTATTTTACTTTTTTTTGTATTATATTGTATTTCTTATATGGGTGTGCAGCCTGAAATAAATGATTATTATTATTAATATTTGGCTCACAGAGAGCACAATAAGACATTTGTAAAAATGTTAGTATCAAATTTGGTGTTTGATCTACAAGAGTTTGTTTATAAATTACTAGCTTTCCGCCCCGCGGCTCCGCCCGCGTTAAAAAGTTTTCCCGTGGGGATGAGGCATTTTCCCGCGGTAAAAGGTAGCCTATATGTTAATCCAGGGTGTCAGCAAACTCCATACCAAATATTATAAAAATCGCTTCAGCCCTTTCACACACTCACTTCAGCAACACACACAAACTTTGTAATATTAGTGTGATTAATGAAATGCCAAAAGCATGTAAGACTTGCTTTCGGCCGCGGCTCCGCCCTCATTTACAGTTTTCCGTAGGTATTCTATATTTGTACCAAGTTTCATCAAAATCAGTTCAGTAATTTTGGAGCCTATTCAATAAAAACAAACAATCAAATTTTTCCTCTTTATAATATTAGTATACTTAGATTAAGTGCAAGATATTTCAAAATTCTACTATAGTAGACTTCCGTAAGACGACGCCTGAATCAATTAACTTTTGTCTTCAACAAAATATTAATGATATAAATGTTTTAAATAAAAAAGTAAGTGTGGGTATTTTCGGCCTTTGGCTAAAGTCCTGCTTTTTTCTCTAAATTTAAACTGCATTTTTTATGGCAAAGTAAATACTTAGAACAATATTGAAGCTCCGACTTGATAAGTATACCTAGTATTAGTACCAGGAGAATGAAAGAAGGCCCGTGCCCCCCTTTGCACATTGTGTAGAAAGAAACAGAGACTTTTAAACTGAGTCTGACCGAAATTGTTTCAAAATATATCAAAAAGTCACCCAAGATTAAAGATTTGCCAGCCAGCAAAACCTCAAATTGGAATACCGCCAAGGTCGGTAGTCGCTCGCAGTCTCGCTGTTGTTTCATACTAATATTATATTAGATTTATTCGCTTAATACAACCGCAAGAAGGCTGAATATGGAGCAATTTACTGCACACGACCGCGAGACGATGCTCTAATTGAATTTTGTATGTAACGGGATGTGGTATTTTCGATAGTTAATAACGGTTAACCTTCGCTGCTAATTGCTACTAGATCATCTCTAGGGAGCGTTTCAAGGGATTTCCTGAATTAGAACATACTGAACGATAATTCTCGGTTCTAATTTAGCATTCTATTATATTTATTTATAGTATATTTGTCTATAGGAGTCTCTGAAACATAAAGGAACCACTCACCAAACAAAGATTTACATAGAGAGATATCGTGTGCTTTGATTTGACTAATATTTGGCATTAAAAAATACGAAATAAGTCCGGTGAAGCTTGATTCGTCGAACTTTATCGATTTAAGCATAGGTCAATAAAAAAATTTTTTTTGAAATAACTACATACAGTTTTTTTTTTCTTACCCACACAGTATAATAGGCAAAATTTACTGTCTTTTACGTCAACATTATATCAAGAGATATGCTTTTATCCAGCCAGTAGTGCATTTACTGCTCTTGTCATCATCATTAGCATTCACCCTGTAGACGTCCACTGCTGGTCAAAGGCCTCCTCCAAAGATCGGTCATGCTTGGCGCGCATCCAGCGGTTTCCTGCGATCTCTGGGGTAGAACCTTCTACTTACCCGCAAGTCCAGTGAAGCTTGATCCGTCGTACTTTTTAGACACAAGGGTAGATCAATAAAAAAAACTCTCGGACTTCTTCTTCACATCGACTTTTTTGGTGTTAAGTTCAAAATGAAATTTTTTTTGTGGGTTTGTATGTAACTTGAGACGATTACTATCCGCTTGGAAACTTTTATTTTTATTTTTCAGCCTCCATTTTTTATATTTCAAATTATTCCTTTTTCATTCCGACCCTTTCCTATCCATTCATATAATATATTGTATCCTCTCAGGCACATGACATTGGCAAAATTGTGAAGACGCAAAATTCATAAAAAGAAAAAAAAACTTGCAATCAAAGGATCCTAGAGCAAGGAATGCCTTTGCTTGTACCCGTTAACAGCTCATATATGTCCCCACCGAGGGGCTCGAGCCTACCCTGATACCAGGGTGAATAGGCCTTAGTCGACCACGCTGGCCCAGTGCGGGTTGGTCAACTTCACACACAACCTTTGAATTTCTTCGCAGGTGTGTGCAGGTTTCCTCACGATGTTTTCCTTCACCGTAAGAGCGTCGAATAAACGTACATATAAATTCGAAAATCGAAAACACATTGGTACGTGCCGAGGTTTGAACCATCGAACTTCGGAACGGAAGTCAATGGGCCTAGCCACTTGGCCACCGACGCTCTGATCCTGTACCCAATAGGTACAAATGGAAAAAAAACTAGAACAAGAAAAATCGCGCTCCCACGAAACCTTTATGCAGACATTTTAAGCTACATAGTTGTATAATAAGCATGTAATTAATTTAGTGCTTTAGAGCGCAAATTTATAACCGCTTTGTGATTGTTACATTACGTATTGCTTCTGCCTCAAGGACGATCCTTGAGAACGCTGTCTGCGCAAGGCCGCAATGAACGGTTCTAATTAAGTTTTATGTGAAAAGGCAATGGTGTAAATTCAACTTGTTTACTTATTAAGGGCGTTTAATTTTGCCCTAGTGGTATTTCCCTGAAACGAACATTAATGAATTCAGTGAACCAAAACCAAATGAAATTCGTGCTTCGTTTGGTATAATATGGGAATACGAATATAATGAATGTATCCGATTCTGATTTAGCTAGGTTGACGTTTATTGTTATAGTAATAGGCGTTCTAGATTAAGATCAGATTTCGGTTTAGCATTTTGATGTGCTATTAGGAGCGAAGACCTTTCATGAATTAATTGCTTACTTGCTTGTTTATCGTGTGGGTTTAGAGATTAACCTACCTCACAAACCCTGGTGTCGGAATTGTGGTGTAACAATATCGTGTAGGGCAATTACAACAAAATACCCACCTAGACCTAGGTATATAGTTTCTAGCTCGGTATTTTTAGGGAATTCTATAAATAACTTACGTTATACAAAGGTTACCAGCCTGTTATTGTTTTTATAATATATTTTTTTGTACCTCTGGGTAAATATACATTATTCTTCCATCTTCAAGAGAATCTTTTTAATATCTTTTTTTATTAGAGATTATAAAATAAACTTTCGTTTGCAAAATTCTTCAGACGTTCATATTTCTTAATAATATTGTTATACTAGCTTTCCGGCTCCGCCCGGGCTTAAAATTTTCCCGTGGGAAAGAAAGATTTTCCCGCAGTAAAAGGTAACCTATGTGTTATTCTGATGTATAAACTATGTTACTGTAAAGTTTCATTAAAATACATTTAGTAGTTTTTGCGTGAATGAGTAACAAACATACATTTATTTATACTCAAAACTTTCACGTTTATAATATTAGTTGGATTGTTAATAGTATAAGTATATATAACGCGTTGTATTTTCCAAAAGCCACGCTCAAAGACACGCTATTTAGAGAAAAGATAATAATTTTTATGTTTTACCCATTGTAGCACTAAAAGCGCCTTCCGCCGCGCCCAAGCTCTTTTAGGTTGCGTTAGTCACTGAACATTTTTTAGGTTTCCCCATCGCATGCGATTGACGCAAAATTACTTTTGCGCTCTCTTATCACTTTATCCTGAAGCCAGGACACTAATTGTATGCTTTTCTGTTTTTTTATCACACTTACCTTACTACCGGTGTTGATTTGTTATTTAATTGATAAAATTGTAAGTATCTTTCTATTCCTATAACAAATCTTTTAATTGTTTTGGCGTTATATCAAAACTTTGCGTTGAAATAGTGTCCCGCTGCAAGGTCACTACAATAATGTTTTAAGTATATTTTGATTCATTTATTTATTTTAAAACACTTTTTTTTATTATTTATTTAGATAATTCCTTAAACAATATAAATTGTGTTGGAATGTGACAATAAATGAGAGAAAAAGAATTCTATATAGAAACCATACTATTTACATTAAAAAAATCTTGGAATACTTGCAAATTTTCAGTGCCTGGGCGGCCATTTTTGCTTCCGCGTTAAACAGATTCCTCATTAAGTAGCTACAGTAATATTAAAGCAAATAGTACCAATTCAATTTGGACCCGCTGAATCCCAGTAATAACGTTTCAATTAATTAAAACGTAATTTTCATTTGTACCAGAAGTAAATTGTATTTGAAATTGTTACTATAAAATAGGCATTCGAAAATTATTACGCGCTTTTTGTTTAATTTAAAATATTTGCTCATAGTATGAGAATTTTACTATGATAAAATAATTATAATGATTTATAACTTTAATAGGTACTAGCTGTCCGCTTGCGGCTACGCCCGCGTTGTTTTTTACTTTTCCGTGAAGTTTTCCGTAGGAATGAGATGTTTTCCCGCAGTAAAAACTATCTAAGATGTGGACCAAGGATATAAAAGAAAAATTCATTGAAATCTGTCTAACAGTTTTGGAGATTAGTCCGTACAACAGATAAACAGAGAAACTAAAAAAATAGAAAAAATCTGGAAATATTACGAGTTACCATGATTCGGTTATTAGCATTTTTTTTCTATTCATTTTCGACCTCTACAGTTTTGTTTTTAGACTTGAAACAGTTTTCTTTTAAGTCCTCCCGATAAAATCACTATAACTATTTAAACAACCGTGACACGATATGAAGTTCCTATTTTTTTTTGTGATTATTCTGAACGGAAAATAATATACAGTGGATCGCTTTGGCATGGCTTTGGCCTTGGTAGGAATATATTTGTTTTGACGTCGAAAAGGGTTATGTAAATTCTTACTTCGAGAATGAAACGTTTTTGATTTTGACTTAGCCTGATGTGGAGGAAGTTAAGCTTGAAAGGTGCCTGCATTGCACTGCATCTATTCCTTATTAGCTGTATGGTACCTCAACAAGGAGCGTGCGAGTGGGAGGGCGTCATTTCCAAACTTAGACAGAGAGAATTCAGTTAATCGCTCGCTAGGGTCCCTTTCCTTTCGCCAACATCTCGCATTTTGACTACAACACGAAATACATTGCGCTTTTCTTCTGGTTTCAAAAAGTCAGAATTGTTTTATATAAACATTTTTCCGACGCCTAAGCTCCACCAAATCTATCCATTGTTGGCAACATGTGGTGATCATTTCTGGAGAAGAACGGCCGGAAGTAACTCCGTATCGTATCGCATCTTTTCAAATATTATAATATCAATAATTCTACTACTTATCAAACTACTTAAATCACTTCTGTTTCAAGATACTGCGGTATGTTAATAAACAATTATTATTACCAGATTATATCGAATAATTTCCCAAGAGCTGACAAAAGAACGAATACATTTATTTATCCACAAATTTGGAAGCCTGCTAATTTCTTTATCAATTTTACAAAAAAACAACTTCAATAACTTTCAAAAACGCATTTACCTAAAGTATTACTTCTCATCCTGGCATGCTCTGTATTATTAATAAATCAATTTTCCTACGCAATGTACACCAAACGGCAGTTGTAAACACTAAATGCTTTACTCAGCGAATCGTTTCCAAGCCCCAGAGTTCCGAAACTAACAACAAGACGTGGAGAAGTTCCTCTATACTTAGACCTGATTACCCGGGCGTGTGAACTAGGAGCTTAAGTCCAGTAAGTCTTCATTTGAATGTTGTTTTCATCAGTAAGAAACCTTATCTAGATCTCCTATTGCTTTAGAGAATTTTATTTTCAACAAACATCTCTAAAACAAAATTAAGGTTCTCTATCGACACGAGCTTTTATCTTAACTGTTTTAATATAAGTGAAATGTGCGGTGTTAGGGAGACAGAACAACACGACAGTAGTTGTTAAAAGATTTTACTAAACAGCACTTTCTTTTTGAAATACAAGGCTTTTATTATTATGTAAATGTCGTCCCAACATGGAGTGAAAGTACTTTAAATATTGTAGATAGATCATTTTACTGAAAGAAGACTATATTTTCGATAGGCTTCATCATAAGGATTTTTTACTAAATAATATAGTGTCAGAAATAAAAGGAACACTATCGACGTATCAACGCGCCGAGGTTCGAATCTACTAATTTCCGAATTGTCTTCTGTATTGTACCATGCACCCATGTGTATTACTTAATATACTTAATCATCATACTATTATTATAAAGAAGAAAGATTTGTATTTTTGTGTGTGTGTATGTTTGTAATGAATCAACTCAAAAATTACTGAAACGATTTCGAAAATTCTTTCATCATTAGAAAGCTACATTAACACAGCCTACCTTTTACCATAGAAAATGCCTCATTCCCATGGGAAAAACGGTCAACGCGAGCGGTACCGCGGCGAAAAGCTAGTAAATTAATTTTATTATTATTAGATTTAAAATAAAAATGCAAAAGGATAAACAATCGTTTTTATGACACTTAACAAACATAGCTCTTTGTGCCCCGAGATAAATACCACACTTGCATGCCACAAGTTTGGTGTAGCGCCAAATATTTAGGTTGGAGTTTAATGGCTGTCCCGACGTGGTATGACCTAAATTTGACTACCTCGGTAGCCTTAAATACTACTAAACAAGCTGGTTTACAACACTTAAGGCACTAGATAGTATTTTTTTATTTGTTTAAAATGTTAAATCTGCAAAAGGAAGAAATAGTACATAATTATTTACAATCTTACATCATTTATATGATCCTTATGATGAGCCATGTCAGTCGCGAAAGTTTTTTCAGGGAAGAACTGATTCTTACTTTTTTTCAATGGAATTAAAATCTAATCTTTTCAGACGGCGGCGGCGACAGAATCCTGCCATCTGTAATTCTTTGAAACAACGATAATTATTCTACCATAACCAGGTGTAGGCCTGTAATACCAGCTTAAACACCTTTAATGGCCCAGCTCGTTAAGAGGAAAGGTTTTGGCTGTTCTTGGAAATTAACAGTTACTGCTATACGACTCACCAACATAACTTGACCCCCCGGCCCCTGCGCTTTTCCTCGCACCAAAAAAGACAAATGGGATAACAGGGATGTTGAAAAGACCAGCTTATGTTGGTTAAAGGTTTTGTGGGAGAGTATAAAGTTTTATGCATTTAGAATAGCCCGTGAATTGCTCGTTTGACGATGGTGGACCTAAAGTGACGTTAATTATGATATCGATATCACATTGTTATTCGTAATACTCATGGTATAGTTATACTGCACCTGGTAAATTCTCCTGTCATGTAACTTTGGAACGGTATACGTCATCAAAATTTGCTAGTTACTGACGCTGGTTACCCTATAATGTGCAGTGAGTTACATTTTTCGAACTGTGACGTATTGCTGATGACGAAGACCGTTCCAGCAACGTCTTGTCATCACTTTTTTTTTAGACTGAATTATCGTACCGAACAAAATCGTATACTATGCCGGGTAATTCCCGGTTTCAAGGTTCAAGGCAAAAAAATCTTTTTCTAGGTTTAGCTTGAGTATTACGTTTATTTATTTGTCTTGTGTATGTGCATCACAGTAGAATTGCTGTAACGATTTTAGATATTTTTTATGTTCATTTTATCAAGATTAAAATAAATGATTTTTAAAATTGCTCTACATGGACGGATAGGACGATTTTCTAAATCATTAATTTGATGGTCAAACTGTCGATAAAATTGAAACAACACTATTCTAAAGCGCAGTAAGTTTAGATTTAAAACAAAATGATCCCTTGATAAGGCTGTACGGACTCGGTACAGGCCGTTTGATCCCAGGGGACTCAGCTTTCAGATAGAACCTTTTCAGGAGATTTTAGATTTCAGTTTTCAGTCTCCGTCCCATTGTGGTTAATGTGAATAGAGATTAGAATTTAATGTGGTTTTACTTTATAAATGAAGAACATAGTTTGAACATGCAGATAGTTTTACACCGTATTTTAATATTGTTTTATTCGCGTTTATTTTTGCGAAATAGAGATTTATTCTTTCTTGTTATTTTAATTCACGTTCAATGTATATTTTAAACTTTGTACTTAATAGTACAATAATAATACTACAATTAGTTTTTCTATTACAAGGCTATGTTTTTTCAGAGTTTAAAGTATTTATTTTAACTTCATTAAGTCAGTAACATTCTTTTGTGGCGAGTTCAGAAATTTGGCTGTCTTCTGTGGAGAATAACTCGCCGGAAGAAACTCCACAGGCGTTGCATCTTTTATTTTCAGCAGCTAAAAGTGCCTGACTGTTCTTAAATCCAATTACAAATATATATTTTAAACATAACCATTAATTTATTTCAAAGAACAAATTAATACAATTTTAGGGATTGTAAAAGTGTAACAAATATAAGATTTTTTTTGTACATATTATCAGAAACTTTGATTCTTTTGAGAAAAATATACTTAGGCCTGTAATGATTTATAAAGGTTCCAAGCTAAAACAGTAAAGAAATTTCTCATTCCAATAAAATAGTCTTATTAAAACTCGGCATAAAACTGTCTACATTTTACGTAAGCGTGGTTAACAGTCCTACTAGTTCTAGGCTTCCACCCAAACGTCCCAAATACAATGTTGAGTTATAGAGGCTATGATTTTATTATAAGGCAATAAAGGATCCAGCTTCCTTATGAGAATTTTCTCGAAACCCTTAATGCAACATTCTTAGACACATCACAATGTTGTTCGGCAACTAACATCCGAAATCCTCGCAAAGTTTGCAAACTTAACATTTTACATAATTCACTGTGATCCCTACACCTCCACCAGATTTACGGTATTCTGTAACAGCTCATCATACAATACGTGTTTTGATAGAAACTGTCCTTAAATCTTTATAGCAAAGCATCAATGGATGTTTTACATGTCGATAGATTGTTATATTTTGGGAGTGAAGTAGTGGGGGTTTCAAGTATGGAGCGCGTACATGTTATAAGAGAAGCTCTCATTGAATTTCATAAGCAGAGGATTACAAGCCGTTCGCTCGTTCGAAGTTCCGAACCCGACTTGTTTGTAAGAACACAATTTTACATAATTTAAACGCTATCACTAGTATTTTGAGAGATTCATGAATAACGTTGAGTTGAAGAGGTTTGAATGCCGCATTCGCTTTTAGCACTTTATTATTACCCTCTAACTTATAATGGAGATGGTATTGGACCGTCGAAAATTAAGCTTTTGGTGAGGAGTGAGTGAGAAGGAGCTAATACAGTGTTCTACTTAAATAGTCATCTGTGTAGAGAACGAGAGAACAAATCACAAAACTGAAATTTATCTTTACATACAAAGTAGTCGGTGACACAAATTTGTATGAAAAGATGAATATATTTTTGAGATTTGAAGGAATGTTCCGTGGGGAAAATTAAGTATTCAGTTACATGGGTAGGTTCCTCCTTTAAAATATTGTGCGCTAAAATATTTACACTGTTTATTTTTAGTAACTAACCATTATGACTAGACTAGTCACGTCTTTGAGAATGTATGGTAAGTTTTTTTAACCATTTCTATGTAAATAATTCCGTAGTTCTGTTCACACTGACTACGAACTCGCCGTGAAAGTAAGGACGTACATCAAATGATAAGAAAAACAATATGTTTTTGTTTGTTTAATATGTCTTTTTCTGTTATCTTGATGGCCTGGATAGTTAACCTACATTTTTATTATTAAGACTTACAGAAAAACGAGGGAAGAAGAAACTTTTAAATAACATCTTTTAGATCGTCTCTCGGCCCACTTTAAATTTTTATTCAGCAAGATTCACCATATTCCATTTACCTAACGTTTAAAAGCTTAATTCATCACACTTCATACTAATATCATAAAGAGGAAAGATCTGATTTATATTTGTGTGTGTGTGTCTGTTTGTAATGAATAAACTCAAAAACTACTGTGCCGATATCCAAAATTCTTTCACCATTAGTAAGCTTCATTCACCCTGAGTAACATAAGCTACCTTTTACCACGGGAAAATGCCTCATTCTTACGGGAAAAACTGTTAACGCGGGCGGAGCCGCGGCGGAAAGCTAGTTAAAGATAAGGTGAAAGAGAAAGTGTCCAATTAGCTATATTAGTAAATAAAAGACTTACCTACTTTACCTATGGATGATTAGTTGGTTCCTTACTTTACTTATGTGGTTGTTGGAACCGGGTTTACTCCAATTACCAACGGCAAATAAAACTTCAAAATACAAAACAGGGCCTGAAAGTTGAGCGTCAGAAATTGGTATTGTCGTCACGAAGAGAAACATAACAAATGAGAAACAACAGCGCGAGCTCACAGCTGTTCCCGCGACTTGCGTTTGAGTTTCCTATCTGTGGGGTTAAGAATCGACAAGTTATTGCTAAGACTCTTGCTTTTTATCTGGAGGTACTGGTTTGATTCCTGACTATTATCACTAGTATATTAGGTTCAAAGTTTTTGAAATGTCTATTACACTGAAAAAAATTGTCTACAAGCGAGAAAAATAAACAAACTGCGTTTTCTCATATTATTACTGCAAATTACGAGTATATGCTATTGTAACTAAACAGCTAAAAAGGTACGATAAAAATCTAAATTTTCTGGGTTATTCGGGGTACATTATGATGTGAAAAAATATTAAATTCCCACGGGAAAATATAATACAGAGGATACAGCCGCGGGGTAGAAAAATAAGCAGCACAATATTAATAATAAGCCAGATCAAAGAAAACGTTATTTACCTTCCACTGCCTTAAGCCCAAATTAGAATCCCAAATAGAAAATTGCGAGATTATTTGTTACAAAAACAAAGCTTTGTGAATAACTTTATTTACTTGGTCGCGGAAGGATTCTCAGAAACGCTGATCCTTTTAACTGAGTGGTGGTTTTTGAATTGAAATATCTCGAAGTCAGGATTGTCGAAAATCATTATTACTCTTGTTTTAAATAAAAAATAAATAAATAGAACTAACAAAGAAAGTTTTCATTCAAACATTCAAAATAACCATCGTATTTACCTACCGAATACATACGCACTTACGAGTAAGTTATTTATTACACATAATAAATAATAGTAATATGTATTACGAGTAAATTCAAAATAATTTCACAAGCTCATTTCGCAACCGTTTGCCTTTGGGTTATATTTGAACATTTGGTGGCCCAAGTAAATAAAGAGAGACAGCCTTGATGTGAGCAAAACTTATTACCAAACTCATAGTCATAAAATGAGATGTGAAATCTGGCTTCGAATAAAAACGTTTCAATTTGATTCCTTTTGAACATTTCATACAGACGCTGCGCACGCGACTCAGCCCGCGTGGCTTGCGACCATAACAAGCGAATCAAGGTGACACTGTAAAAAGCGGCTAAGTGCGAATCGTACTCGCCCATGAAGGGTTCCGTAGCAGCAAGTAACATAATATAAAAGTTCTTGTAGTTCGTTGTAACTTTGATCGATGTTTTAATAATAGTGAAAGGTAAAGTGCGGTTTACGATTTATGACGCATTAAATAAAAGCCACTCACTAGATCTCGATCACCAATACGAAACATAAAATCTAATTGAGTAATATGGAGTTTCAAACTAAAAGGAATTTTTACTTGCCCAACAAAAAGTGTCTTATGTTCATACAATACATACGCACGATGGCTTTATGCCCACCCGAAGGGAAAAAGGAAAATTGTTATGCCTTTCACATTTTATAGTATATACTTATTATAATGCCTGTAGTTCTGTCCCATCATAGTTCTAGGTTGCGTTATTAATGGTCATGGAGTGTATTTAAAGTCATTTACAGTCTAGCGTGTAACCTGCACCACTTAGGTGCTGGCTGAAAATCAGTGTCGTGAATATTCGAACTGGAATACTCACGCGACAAATGCTGAGTCCAGCAACCTTTTTATCACACGTATGTTTGCCTGTATTTTAGTCCTTTATGTTTCATGTGTTGCAATGTGTGGTAAATAAATTGTTTTCTTTCTTTCTTTCTTTCACGTTTAAACCAATTTTGGGTGGAAGTTTTCATGGTAATGCACATCATATATTGTTTTTAGTTTTATCATTCTCTTATTTTAGAAGTTACTGGGGGGGACACACATTTTCACCACTTTGGAAGTGTCTTTCGCGCAAACCATTATTAAGCGCATTAGAAACCTCAATATCATTTTTTAAAGACCTATCTGTAGATACCCTACACGTATGGGCTTGATGAAATAGGTCTTATAGTTTCGGAAAAAAGTAGCTGTCACATACGGACGGACAGACAGACAGACAGACAGACATGACGAATGGGTTCCGTATTTTGCCATTTGGCTACGGAACCCTAAAAAGACTCGAAACCGTTGTACAATGAAGGAGTGCACATCTCCACTACCCTACAGACATAATTAATTATTGTAGGAAGTGGGAACATTCTGTGTTTGTTGTAAATTAATTTAGCCGTCCAAATGTAACTTTGATCGGGTGGTAATCCGATAACGGAGATCCGGCGATAAATTACCACTTTCCAATTAAGCTAGAGCTAGCTGGGAGCGTCGGTGGCCAAGTGGCTAGGGCTGTTGACTTCCATTTGGAAGTTCGCTGGTTCGAACCTCGGCACGTACCAATGTGTTTTCGATTTTCGAATTCATTATGTACGTTTATTCGACGCTCTTACGGTGAAGGAAAACATCGTGAGGAAACCTGCACACACTTGCGAAGTAATTCAAGGGTTGTGTGTGAAGTTGACCAACCCGCACTGGCGTGGTCAACTAAGGTCTATTCACCCTGTGTTTAGGGTAGGCTCGAGCCCCTCGGTGGGGACATAATATATGAGCTGTTAATAATGAATTAAAGCCAGTGAACCGGGGTGAGCAGAGCAAATAGAGGACAGTGTTTTTAGAATATCGGGCTAGCTTTGTGTAAATTTGCTGTTTATAAAACATGACATACATACCGACGGTAAAAAGGAAGTAGGGCATAAGCGACGTCTTGGTCAAAAATGAGTTATAAATGCCATCATACTTAAAATTTTCAGCTCTTTCTATTGCGCTTACTCCCATGGCTCTACGATTACTTTTTTGGCGTTTATGCCCAAGCAAAAAAAAGCATTTTCCTAGTATCATTTTTCGTAACCGACGAAAATTCAGGTCATTTTTGCAGTAAAGGTGCTTGTACCCCTACAAAAATGACTTATTTTGTGTTAGCTTGTCGGTAATGCCTTTTAAGCTTTTCCCTCAAAAATTACAAACGTTGTTTATAGCCTACTTCTATTTCCTAATTTAACATGGCTATGGCGCTTGTACCTTTTATACAAAATTCATTTTCATATTACTCTGTCGGTTATACTTTTAACTGTCTTGTCTCTTATACCCTAATACGTGTAGACTATAGAGTATACTATACACGTATTTTAACTGTCTTGTCTCTTATACCCGATGCGATTTTCTATGTCGCTTATACTTCTTATCCCTTAATATTTTATTTTGTCATTAGTATCTTATGCCATATTTCCTTATTGGGAAATTAAAAGCTATTGTTATAAGCGACAAAAATCACTATAAATAGCGTAAAAGCATTAAAACTAAAAATACCAGTAACTGCTCCATTTTTTTCTGATTTTATTACTGTTTTAGTTTTCAAGATATCTCAATAAATTACAAAAATACGTCAGTTTTTCTAAAATTCAAAACTTTGAACGGCTCTCCTGAACATTTCACTTTTTGTCGCTTATTCCCAACTTCCTTTTAACCGTCGATACGTATTGTTAAGGTCCTTGGAAATAATAACACGCTGGTGTTGGTCACAGTAAACAATTTATATTATTTAAATTTGAGGAGCACAAAAAATACACCGTAGCTAAAGGCGGGAGAAAATCGAACTGACATTTGTTGGTGTTGCCAACATGTATATATCCAGTCACGCCTCTTTCCTGGAGGGGTAGGTAAAAACTACTTCCTTCCACTTGCTACGATCCAGACACACTTCTTTCGCTTCATCCACATTCATAAATCTCCTCATGCAACCTCGTCGCTTTAAAGTACTCCTGACCTGACCTTTTGTCAAAACGTCCCTAATTTGATCATGGATGGAATGTGGAACATGGAATTAACTTAAATTTTGCGTACAACTCGATACGACCGATACAACTTATCCAAAAGAACTGAGTCTAGTCATAGGTCTAGTGTCTCGGTAGTTTAATCAAAATCACTTTTTGAAAGTAAAACAACATACCTCCTAACCCTCCGTCCACAGTACAAGTATGTGCGAAGTATAGTAAGTACGGCCCTGAAAGGGTCGGAGTGTGTATAACGTTGTTTATTTATGAGGCGAACTCGCATTGTATTGAGTCGGATTCGATTCTCGTGTAAGTGGGTTTAGGGAGTCGTCAAGTTTGCGTGCATTCTAAGTTTGTAATGGAGGGAAAGTGTAAGCCTTTTTGTTTACGACGGACTGAACTTAATTAAAACTTTTGGTATTAAATTGATCATTGATATTAAGTAATGTGCAGTGTTTTATGCCTGTTTTTAAAGCGTAGGGTTCTTTCTTATGCATTTTTTTTGACGTCTAGATTCGTAATTGTTGATGTCATAACTAGTACGACAAAAATAATTTTAATGTGTAACCAACAACAAAACAATCGCAATACTCAACCCGGCTGATAAACGAGAGCAAATTAAAACACCTTCTGATGATAGTTAGAATACTTGGACTATAATAGAGTAATGAAATAGTTATTTAAGATAAAAAAAACGATCGTGGTTTATTTTTTTCGGTTTGGTAAACAAAAAGAAATCATACACTTTTTACAGTGAGCTAAAATAGGTATGTACGTTTGTGTAGTTGTTATATAATTCATGAAATATCCCTTTCTAGGTAACGACTGGTCGTTTATGACGATAATGACAAAATATCCCATAACCTATAAATCGGAACTGGGGTCAGGTCACACTCGCGTCAATCACACCAACATTTGCAGGCCTACATTAACATCAAAATACGATGTGAACAAAGCTATGAGAAACGTGGGAGAATGTACTAAGTGATGTGGTTAAATGGACCAAGCTCATGTTGTAGAAATTCTTGCCTAATCAGATCACAATAGGGACGCATAATGTAGTGAATCATTATCATACCTACCTACTTACTTGTACATATTACAAGGATCATCGAATCAAAATGCACAAAAATTCACAAATTGCCGCCTTAAGGTAGAGTACAAGTATTTTCTCTAATAACATAGGAGAGCTCTACCATATACTTTGTCATCTCGTCCGCATTTTTAGGTCTTTTAAAGTTACCCAAAAATTAAAAGCACAAGGTGTATATCTACTTTCCCTTTACCTATCTAATGACCATCATCCTTCTCACTTCCGCACAAACATCCAGTCGTATATAGCTATCTCATTCTTACATGTAGAATTAATTTGCACCCGTATTCATTATTCGTAGCTTTTGATATGGACGGGAGAATGCAAATTGGTTTGTAAGGTTAATTCTTTATTATGAGGGAAGAGAGGTGATTATTGTTTGACCACAAAAATGGGATAAAATTTAATTTGAAATGGTTAGTAAGCATTTCGTTGATTTTATAACAAAAAATATATATACATTTTTAAAATATTCTTGATTATAATTTGTTTAGGATGCTTGAAATGTGTAGGTACCTATCTAACTCGGTATATTAACTGCAAAATGAGTATCCTACCTAATACCTTTACAGCTTACATCTGAGATTTTTTGCGTTAAAAATCATCCTAATTTTCCACTCTATCCATTGTAATAAATCTATATAAATAAAACTGTACAGATCATGAATCTATATAATATAGAAAAAAAAACTAAAAACTGAGTCAAGGGGATGTAGAAAGTACTACACACAACCAGAATATAGCCAGATATTTTTCAAAACTTTTGTTTCTCTGTTTGTCTGTTTGTACGGGCTAATCTTCTAAATTGTTGGAAATGGAAATTGGATTTGAATGAAATTTTGCATAGTGGTATCATTATATCCCCGGTCAACATCTTAAATAGTTTTAACCACGGGAAAATATCTAATTCTTGCGGGAAACTGCAAGGAAAAGTCAGAAAACAACGCGGGCGTAGCCGCGGGCGGACAGCTAGTATAATATAATATTAATTGGATTTATTAATATTTTAATCTTAAAGCGTAATATTAGAAGCTTGAAGGACATCTCTTTGTGAGCCATTAATTACCTCTCTAAGTTAAATTGATTCTCGTCCATGGAGCTTTTCCATTGACGGGCCGCCATGCGCCATGGAAAACTTTGCCGAATCATAAAGTTATAAAGTTCTCTTAGAAAACTTGAATAAAGATGAATTCATTGGATATTGTATTAACGTAGTCATCCAGTTTATACAAAGCTTTGCACAAAAAACTTTTGGAAACTAGTAAGATATACATTAAGGACTTGCGAACTTTTCTTAACGTGTTACAAAACGGTTTTGATAGATTACAAAACCGTTTCATAATATCTTAACAAATAAATAGTTTGCAATTCCCTAAAGTATGTGTTTTAGTAACTAAACTTTTTTTTCAGTGTGGTTTTAAGTCAAGACATCGGTTTATTTTCTAAGAACGAATTCATATCCTTGTGTCCCAAAACAATTGCCAAGCTTTATTTGATCACTGATTGTTTAATTGACATGTGAAATGTTGTAGGTGTAATTACACATAAATATTAAATAATACATATATTTACATTATTTTTGCATTCATCATAGTGACTGGACGGACACAGAATCAATTCTTAGGTGGTCACCTGATACATAATTTTTAAACAGACCTCTCTTTCACATAGACTTATGTTATTTTTTACCCAGTCCATTTCATTCATCCGTGTTCAACCGACACACGGAGCTTACTGAAGACAAACTACCATCGCACTCAGTTGGTTGACTTCGGTTGACTAACTGGCCACTATCAATCGGTAGCCATTTGAATTCAAACATGGAACGTCCGTTCCGATTCGCAACCGCATCGTTCCATCAAGATATTAGAAGAGTTAGTTTGTAGGAAATAGGAAATAATTTAATTTTACCTTTATGATGGCAAGGAACGATCGGTACAGAAACTTAGATTATCAAATTTATGCTTAATACGTATAACTCAGAGTCTAACACTCTGACCACGTGACTGACACAAGTTTACGTAATTTCTACGTCATTTTGCCTGTTCATCCTTGTCGAATGCGTGTAATAGACAAGGATGAACAGCGCAAAATGACGTAGGCTTGTGTCAGTCACGTGGTCGGAGTGTTATACCTTGTTTTCTTAGACCATGGTATAACTGTTGTTTTAGAAAATCAATACCATAATTTAGGCAGAATGCTTCACGGTCTGTTTTTTATATTTTATTATTGTAAAAAATTTAACTTATTCATGTATGTTGTAAATCCAATGAATGTAAAAATGCTCAGTAGAATACATTAGAAGTTCTGAAACTGGTGCTTTTTAAAACAAAGGATTTAATTAAAATACTAGCAGAATACTGGAATACACGCAAAAACTGTTACTGGCTCCGCGTTTGGTTAAATTACAACGAAAAAGTTTTGTTTTTGTTTAAATTTAACCATTCATTCATTTGTTAATAGCATTTTAGAGATTGTACTAGAAAAAGTGTTCAAACTAATATCGCATTGCCTCTTTTAGGTGGTTTGTTCTCTTTTTTATTGCTTAGACTTGTATAGTAGGAAGCACATGCGGCTGAACTTGTTGACCTTGTAAGCATCCGTATTCCGCAGAAGTAGGGGTTAATTTCGTAGTGCAAATGTCCAACCCGCATATGCTGTCTTCTGTGCATTCGTTTGAGACGAGAGCCGGTCTTGGTTTGGGCAAAGCTTTTAACTTCTGAAAAGACGTCATTAAGTGTTCTGAGGGAGCCTATAATGAACAAAATAATCTTGAATTTCGTTTTTTTTAAAGATAGAAAAAATATCATATTATTTCTTTTTTTTACATTCAATGGATAGTGAGAGCGTCGTCGGTAGTCCAGTGGTAGGGCCGTTGTTTTTTATTCGGTAGAAGCGTATTCAAGCCTCGGCATTCGAATTCATACGAATGTTTATTCAACTATCCTTTCGGTGAATGAAAACAACGTGAAGAAACCTGCACAGGCCTACAAAGAAATTCAAAGGTTGTGTGTGAGATTGACCAACCCGCAATGGGCCAGCGTGGTTAACTAAAGTCTCTATTCACCTAGATCCAGGGAAGGCCTGAACCCCTCAGTGGGGACATACAATAAGAGACCCCCTACACTATCGTCTTTCGAACGATTTTTGAGCGTCGACGACGTCGTGCATCGCGCGTACAATCATAGAGAGCAAGGCGATTGAAACAAAAGACGGACGCGGATGATTGCATTTGCGACGCATGAAGACGACGCTCGAAAGACCCTAGTGTGGGGGGTATCTTATGGGCTGTTAACGAATCGGTATGATATCTACGGGTATGGTTGATTCATTTAATGGCCAGCAATGGATTGCTAAATGCAATACAATATCCTAATAATAAAAAAACAATATTCTCTATAATATAATATTCAATATTCTTTATAATTCTCTATTCCTATTTCTAAATAACTAAGAAAAGTAAGACATCTATAACATCCAAGACATAAATTTATTGAAAGAATAGCGTCAAATCCAGCTAAGAGCAAAGAACAAAGCTCTTTGTGCTCTAGTAATTAAGTTTCAAGTTTAATTTGATTGTCATCAATGAAGATGTAAAATTCTAGAATATTTCTCCCAAACTGTGAACTTTTTTGTAATTATGGGGTGTTTTTTGTATAGATGAATTTTTTTTATGCTGTTTCTATTATTTCATATTTTCATGGACAAAAATCGTATTACTGGACAAAAAAACTTAATAGTAAATTTGAGTAAATTCTAAGCCAAGAACCAAGCAACCTCATATTTGTGTAAATTAAACATTCTTATCTTTGTCACCCTCCCAGCAGATTGTACTAAGGAAGACCTAGCGTTGGTAGAGTCCACATTTCTTTTATCCGAGCGTAATTCGCTATTTGTAGTGTACCGGTCCATTGTAGCACCATGAATAGTATTACCCGGCCGCGGGTAGTATACCCCGCTCATTACCATAGCAAATGTCCGGCTAGGACTCCCGCACTCGGCCGTATTTGCACTTAAATCGACTGAGCCGGCCCGCCGTGTTAGACGTTCCGAATTTGAATTTTAAACTAAGCGTTCCGTTTTATGCGGTAGGTAAATTCCGGTCGTTTTTTAGCTCCGCCGAGGTAATTTAGTTTGTGAATAATTTATAGAAAGCAAACTAAGCTATAGAACATTCTTGCAGCAGCGGGGCGGGGTGGCGGGCAGTAGGTCGTCGATTTTTAATTAGGGCTCGTAACTCGCCGGAAGTAAATCAAGTTTTACGAGCACTCGCGCTGACTTTACGCTCATATTTAAATGAGAGTTCTCGAAAGTGACGGAATCATTTTTATTTCTCGCTATATTAATTTTATTTTCATTAACTATTTCTTGAAATTTTCAATTGGTTACCAGAACAGGCTGAATATAAAACGCTTCATTATATAGCGCATAAACGTCCTATGTTCTAAACGCAAAACATATCTAACAGTCATAATAGCAAATCATAATATATAACAGTGATAGAAAATAAAATGAATTCTTTTGCGAAGAATGTCACTTTGTAAACTCAGCAAAACGAATATAATTTTTGACTAAATAATGCTCCACAAACTCAGCACCTCTTAACTGTTCACTATTCAATTTTATTGAATCTATTTCTTTTCTATGTTGCCGTACTCTTCTTTTCTGCAATAGGGACTGCCACTATTGTTCGCGATACAAAATAAACGTTTCCTTGAGATTCCAATTCACTGAGTCTTGATTCAGATTGTAAGAACGTTTGTCTATGACAAAAGTAAGAACATTTGTCGCCCGTAATTTGTTAAAAAATGGCAATATGAGTTTTATACTTATAATATGATATTGATATTGAGATGAGAGCCGGAATGGAGCTGGTTTCGGTGAAGATTTTTACTTCTGATAAAACGTCAATTAGTGTTTAAAAATACCTATTATGAATAAATAAATTTGACTCTGACTTTGACTTTGATACTCTTCTTCAGCTCTTGTTAAGCTTGCCTAACAAGAATATGAAGAAAACTCATTTTGTCATTTTTGTCCCTTACGTCAATTGAAAATACTATTTTACTTATTTTTTATTTTAAATGCGGGAAACGATATAACGTAAAACTATTTTAATACGTTTATGACTTTTTGATTACCACAAACTTTAAACGTAGAGTAGCCAAACAAAACTGGGTGTATCTATGAGCTACATTTGTAACCATCCTATCTCCCGTTCAAAATATGCATATTAATCGTATGTCACATCTCCCTTATAGTACGTATTCAGTGTTTGTGTCTGTGATCAGCTTAATAAACTGGGCTGTATACGCGCGAACCCGCCGTATATCATCGCAGCTATCGACGTCGGCCGGTAGAATGAAATATGCGACTCCCGCGTTCAAATTTTGAATATACCATAAAGACCACACTGGCGTCTTTCTAGCGATTTTTGAGCGCCGTCGTCGCGCCAGCAGCGCTGCGTTTTTTTTGGAACGCGACTTTTTTGCGAACACAACTTTCTTTTGTTTTACTCGCTTTCCTGTTCATGATTGTATGCGCTACGGTCAGCGCTGGCGTCGCTTCGACTCTGGAAAGACGCTCGAAAGACGCCAGTGTGGGGGTCTCTCAATTAAAGGCAGGTAATGTAGAGACTAATATTGACTTTCTAATACAAGCGTAGGTAAAAAAAAACAAATTAATTGTTTTGATATAGCCATAATTTCTATAAGTTTTTTTTACGTACATTCATCTTTATTATATGTATTCCAAATTAGGAAAGAACTCAAGAAGGACATGTTATACTTTTAATCACGAATGAATAAAAGTATGTACCTAACTGTTTATTAATCTGTGCCATAGCGCAAAAAGAAACCGATCCCACGATCAAAGGAACAGCTGTAAAAGTTTTATTTCTTTTCTATATCTGAACCGACAACAAATTCTGGATGACTGTCCCTATAGATAGAAATAATAAAATAGCTCTTTTATCTTCGTGAAGCGGTAGTCGATTCCGGCAGACAATAATAACGGCATTGTAATTCAATTACAGGGGTCTGGGTTCGATTCCGGAACCAATCATTGAGGACAATGGATGACGTCATCGATTAAAAGAGAAAATGGAAATGGGCCCAGAGACCCTTTTTTAGGAATATTGTGGTTATATGTACCTTGAAATGTGAAGATTTCATATTTATTAAAAGTTACAATAAATATCGCACTAAACTTTTGTAAATAGATATTTTTTCCATAAAACGATAATTTGCCTTTTTTTTCTTGATACATCTTGATTGGTTGATACCAAAGAGTAGAGAGGGAAAAGGAGATGCCTTCTTACGTTAATTATACGACAGCGGGTGTCTCCAGTATCGTAATACCATCTCCTCTTCTCTCTCTTATCCGTGGTTGCTGCTCAATTTTATTCAATCTTTGTACAAATCGTATTATCCTAATTTAGTAGATATTGGGCGCTTGCTGCGGGATAAGGGGTTCGACAAACGCTCAGGTTTATTCCTGGTGCAAAGGCTGTCCGTGGCTATTCAGCGCGGCAACGCAGCCAGTGTCATGGGCACCTTTGCTCCGGGAGCGAAGCTGGGCGGGCTTTTAGGTTAGGGTGACTCTGTGTTAATGTTTAATTTTAGTGTTCCGTTTTAGTTTTACGTTGACGTGAATTGTAATTGATTTATAAATGGTTATTTGACATTTTGAATAAAAATTATATTATTTAGTAGGTATTTATCCAGAAGTGGACGACTTTCTGTTGAAACTATGATAAAATAAAATCTTCTCATGTTTTCTATATTGTCATTCTATCCCAGTTTTCTTGGAGTCCCATTAATTTGTTCCGTTTACCACGAATGTTTCCCAAAAGATCCGCCCGCAAACATCCTTACGTACTCGTACTGTTGGTTGTTGAATCAGCAGACCCGTTACAGCTAATACTCCTTCATCAAAAAGGGCTCACTTTATAAAGATAAACTTTCCCAATACACTTCAGACCTCGGAATAAAAGAAATATATAGATGTTTTGGCAAAGCAGTTGTGGTTAGGGGAGTTGTTGTATTGAAATCTAGAAGCAAAAGGAGCAAATCTTTACAAAATATACAGAACGATAAAGCCCAACCCTGAATTTAAGTGAACAGATAGACCTAAATTGCTTTCAGCTATCAGTATTGGGTGATAGATATTGAACAGAACCTTCAAATGTTCTATGAACACCAAGGATGATGAAAATAAGCGAGTTTAGAAGTCCATAAGTCATGATTAAACAATTTTGTCGTCTCGTTGTATATTTAAGGAGTGGTTTATCTCTACTAATTATCTTACAATACCGTCGTCGCCGCCGTCGTCGCTGTCATTGTATAACTGGATCTTTTATATTTGTAAACGAAATAAATATATTACGTACTTACTTGCAATTGAAATATACCTACAATTTTTTATCTATATGAGATAATCATTGGTACATTTTATAAAAGTGAATACAAGGCAGCCAACAACATTTTCTTTGCGAATAACCGTACATACAGCAAAATATGTATAAAACATAAACATAATTATTAAAAAACTCTTAATTTGAGATACATTCAATGATCTTTCTCAGAACTGCCCATTTTTAATACATTTTCTTATAAGCCAAGCTACGTCTGGCAGTTTTTATTCTGAGTATACCCTCTCCCTACAATCCCTAGGGAGGGGAAGGGAGGTGAGATCTGTTAAGAGCCCAAGACTCCATATATCATTACAGCTCATTGTATTCATGTCTCTCTCGGAGGTCGATTTTCATTAGCTAGTGAGGGGTTTCGGGAAAATAAAATATATTATGTGTGTTAAGGGAATCCTTTGTTTTGTTTTACATTTCATGAAATGCTTCTTGTCGTGAAATTATGATTTAAATTACTGGGCACCGATTTTAAATTCTTATTACCTAAAAAACATCTGGATTGAAACAAAATACCACACTGTTTTATCCATCATCATCATCATCTTAGCCGAAAGACGTCCACTGCTGGACAAGGCCTCCCCCAAGGATCTCCACAATGATCAGTCCTGCACTGCTCGCATCCAGCGGCTTCCCACGACCCTCACCAGATCGTCGGTCCACATCGTGGGGGGCCTGCCCACACTACGACTTCCGGCGCGCGGCCGCCATTCAAAAGCCTTTCTGCCCCAACGGCAGTTGGTTCTACGCGCAATGTGCCCAGCCCATTGCCACTTAAGTTTAGCGACCAAACATATCCATCAAAATAAAACTTTAAGTGGTCATAACTCTATGGGGGTACGGTTTTACTCATATTTATTTTTCTATCAACTAATATTTATAGCTAAAAAGTCCTACTGTGCACACCTCAAATCTACTTACCACCGGTAAAAAAAACACTACCCAATCCCCACACGAGGCCGGGCGGACGTGACGTATGCTCATTGCCGGTTAATCTGGCGATGGAGGTCGTTGTTTTTACGCGCCCCGTAATGACCGCCTCCGACGAAAATGGCATCCGCTGTCTTGCTCAATCTGCCCCCTCTAGATTCTTTATTTAGTCTGCGGTTAATTTAAAAAGTTGTTCTTAAAGACCTTTGTCCAGTGGTAGACAACTCTTGGCTGAAACTGATATGATAGAGAGGATTATTTACACCTGATGAAAATTTTTCAGTAACATATTTTTCATGATTAGAAAAGCTACATTTACAAGCCACAATCACCCTCAGTAACGTAGGCTACCTTTTACGGCGGGAAAATGCCTTATTTCCACGGGAAAAACTGTTAACCCGGCAGAGCCGTAATTTATAAACACTGCAATATTTTCCTGTCCAGTGAAGCTTGACACGCCAAATTGACAATAAGGTCAATAAGAATGTATGATTTATACCGTGGTTTCAGTATCGGTAGGGCTCCTACACGAGTGGTCGGTCCGCAGGGAATGGTCGCCGAACAGAGGAGTCAGCACATTAATTCAACTTTTAATGGATGCGCCGTCCTCTCCTTCGGGACTGCGGGCCATAGGGCTGTCTGTTGCTCAGATTTTGGAATCATTTCACCGAATAACTGTCATTGGGGAATTTTTTTTGACGTGACAACGTCTTATAATTCGATGGAGCCGGCTGCACGCACGAAAAAACATGACGCAATGCTGCGTTACCGCGCGGCTGAGGCGTTCCATTTATGGCTTGAAGTGCAAGCGAGAGCGCGGAACGAGCGACAAAGAGAAGAAAACGAGCACAATCGTTGTAACGTTCAACTATCGTCAGTAAACCGACTTTACAGACAACCGCTTTTTGTATCTGCATGGAATAAGCACATCAGTCATGGACTTCCATCAAAGGAAAGTTAGTTTAATAATAGAACTGTAGATTGTAAAATTTATAAAAAAATTGTTTTATTTTTTATTTAACAATTCAATGTATGACTTATATTATTTTTGACATGTAACATAAATTTTACGTGGTTCTCAAATAAGCGATATGATAATGCTTGTGATTATATTATAAAAAAATATTTTTCTTTTATTTTAAATTTAAGCGTAAGTAAAAAAAATCATTGATCTCGGCAGGGACTCGCATTTCCTTATGCATACGTCATAATGTTATTGTAGAAAAAGTTATAAAACTAATTATTTCCTCTTTATACTAATCATCAATGATTGTTTAACGAAATTCAAAGTATACTTTCGTTTTGCTAACTTAACTAGGTGTTAATTTAGGCGTGGCGTTAATTTACCAAAATATTTCTTTCCTGTATTTGCATATCCATTACTTTAAAACTCAAAGTACACATATAGAAACCTACGCAGTAACCGCCATACGACATGAAGATGATCCATTGGTTTTTACCCATACTCTATTTTAGCTAAGTTATTTTTATATCCTTTAGTTTCTTTCTCTATTTTTTATTTTTGCTTTGTTATCTTGATATCCAGAAGTACTTCCCCATTTTAAGGTTTTCAATCTTGGAAATGTTGCTGGTATTAAAAAATATTTTAAACGTTTTTATCGATAAACGCACAACACTATTTGAGGTCGGCGTCTCGCGGGAAGACCGTCTGTCATCGACTCGATGTGGGTCGTTATCGTTTCAATGGAATACCTTTTGAAGTTGTTTTCATTAAACACCATCCCACAACAAACACACAATTTCAAATTATACTCCTCAATAAATTTATAACCATCTCTCTGAAGATTTAAAATTAATAAACTTAAAGAATAAAAAAAATCTCTGACGAACTGGCCTATGAACAAAATGTTTTTATAATATTCACGTTTTTTTTTTTTAATTTAAGAATTATGTAGTAAATTGAAATGTAGAAATTTGCGCACCTGCACTGCAGGTTGAATACACAGGACTTTGCACCATATAACAACTTTTTACTGTATTCTGGCAAAAAAAGGCTATTATTATTATAGCTATTTATTCTTGCCAATAGTTTAGGGTACATATTATTAAAAAAATATTAACTAGTCACGAAATATTTCATACACAGTTTTAAAGGGATTTCGGATATATTATTATTGATATGATATTATTATTTATTAGTGTTTTGTTTTGCAAGTTTTATTTTCTACTAATAATTATAATAAAAACTAAATGAAATCTAAATTAATGTAAAAAAATCCGCTCTAAAGTATCATAAATTGTTTGTGTTTGTAGCTCGCCTGCAATGAAGCTCTGCTAAAACTTAAACTAATAATATAACTTAAACTGAATATAATAAAAAAATATGTGGAGAAATCTCACACAAGGCCACCTGGCCCTAGGCAGAGCCTGTACTATGCGTGTCAGTCAGACAACTGATATACGTACTTATGCAAATATACAACATCCAGACACAAGGCAAACATAAGCGCTCATCACACGAATGTTTGCCCTGGGCGGGATTTGAAACAATATACAAACTAACTACTACTGTTAAACTTTGATTTGGTAAAATTACATTTCAGGCCATGATATAAAAAAAAACTCTATACCTATTTAATTTTTCAGTGCAGGAACGTGCAAATTATTCCCAGGGTACACTGCTGAACAGACTTTCCTAAATGGAGTTCCGAGTTGGAACTTAGTTTTATAACAGCGAGCGCGTTGCGCTTCTTCTGCGATTAGATTTACTGCATCGACCAGACGGTTTGGATTACACTGCAGCTGGGTTACATTCATCTGATACATGTATCTCATGTATCTGATCATCTTATAATAATGCTCTTATAATGAAGGAAAGTATCATGAAGAAACCTGCACACAACAAGCGAACAACAAGCACAACAACAAGCAGCAACAAGCTGACCAATTTGAACTGGGCCAGAATAGTGAATATAGGATACCTACAGAATAATGGATCTAATGCATCAAAGATACGAGTATTAAAAAGGATTTTTGAAAGCCGTGTAATTTGGTACTCGGTACCAATTTTGTCGGCATAAAGGAACATTTCACCCCGTCCACTGGTTTTACGCTCTGCTCGCTGAAATAGCCACATTCACTACTGAAATTGGATCATACAGGGTCTCGCTACGGTGAAAAGTATTCACTTCATGCCTCGAATGTATTAACCTTATAAAGTACTGAAGATATTTAAATTGTAAACTCCAATTTTGAAATTTTTGACTTCAAATTTAAAATATTTTATGCAAATTTTGTTGCCACAAAATGTATACTTTTACTCCATGTTTTTTAATAGTATGTATATTATTTTATCAGTTCAGCTCATACTTACTTTATTAGAGTAAACTTATGATTATGGGAGCTAATGGATGCCTCGGAAATAGTGGTCAGAGTGGCAGGGTATTGGGCAACAAACATTTGAATGTTAGCCATCGATACGATTGAAGAAAATTAGAGTGAACAAGTTTTAATCTAATTAAATTGCTTGCTTGCTTATCCAGTAAGTTTCGAGGTTAACCTACCTCACAAACCCTGGTCTCGGAATCACAGAACCGCCTTAAGTTTAAATTTAAATTTAAAATACTAAAAGGTTATATTGTACAGGCTTGACAAATAGACAATTAATTTTACCACAAATTAGAAAAATAGCGATTATGTGATTTTAGCTTTGAAGGTTTTAGAAGCAGAGGATTAATTTAATTATTTTTCTTCTCTTTCAAGAAGATACAAAGATTGGTAGTTGATTGCCAATAATCTGTAGAACAAATGAGCAGCTGTAAAATATTCCTATAATAGCAATAAGACAGCTTTTTGACTTTTATATAATTCATTGAAAGTGTTTATTTTTCTGTACAATTTTTGTAAGCTTCAATAAAGTATTTGTATTGTAATTACTCAAAAACTGACTTACGATAGATTTTGTAACCATTTCTATAGTTTAATATTAAGTTTCTTATTTCAGTAGGTAGCACATTAACTTCATTTTATTTTATTTTTTTATTTATTGCACACAAACATTTCACAAATACAGGTATTAAAAAAGTAGACACAACAGGCACAGCTTATCTCTCACGAAATTTCTTGGAGCTGGCCTAGAAGACATTTCTTTTTCAATTAAATTAGTGGCAGCTGATTGGTCAGGAACAGCCATGGCTGGTTTTAATTTCAAACATTCATCATAGTCTGGGAGCGCGAATTAAAACAACATTAGCGAACGTAAGGTGCCTCTGTAAGCGTGGATTATAAAAATCTTACCACGATAAAGATGCTTGTTAAACACTGGTCTAAAATGTGTCGCATGAAATTACTCATAGACGTTTAAAGACGATCTGAAGGCGTGTTTTTTGGTAACACAGTATGTTAGTGTTAGATTTTTAATACTTTCCTAACGATACATACAGATAAGAGCAAAAACATTTAATAATAAAAAAAATATTTAAAAAAATACTAGCAGTATTCCATGGATAGCAATGACCAATTTACTATGTTATGTAACAAATTCCTTTTGCATGAAAATAAAAATATTAGTACTATTTAGCCACAAAAAAATTCTTCCTTACTCTATGTATTTAGCTGAAGTGAGATCTAGTTTCATAAATTATTTTTTGCTTAAAAAATCATCACATTGTGTTAGTTAGTAAACTAAAAATGTATTTTGTCTTAAAGATCTATGTTCGCAAGTCCGGTGAAGCTTGATTGGTCGTACCTTTTCGAGACAAGCATAGGTCAATTAAAAAAAAAAAAAGATACATGTTCAGATAAACTTGTCGTAGTTAGTACCGCCGTCAGTCGGCCCACACATTTCTTGGGGATATTTGGGTCGGGCCCGATGTAGATTTTTTGCTTTATGATAAACTTCTTAATTACGGATTCGACGTTCTGTGGACAAAGATTAATGGCCTGCGAGCTGCTCTTGTAATAGCGTTTTTGCTTACATCTCGTTTTAAACATTTCCGTTGAATATTTATTTATGTTTTTGCGCTGCTATTCCCATTTTTCGTTGTGAATTTTTTCCGCTTTAAGGATTTACTGAACGGAATTGAGTGGAGGAAAATAGCTTAGCGCGAAGTATTTTTGTGATTTGAAGGACTTGAGTTTTTTTTATGCTAATGATGTTTATATAAAAAATTGTTTGTGAAGATCTAAGCTATTTAAGAAAAACAAGAAATATTATATTTCGTAGAAAAAGAATTAAAACGATATTCAAAACCCAACATTTAAAAAAAACTACATCAGAACTAAGAATTATGTATCACGAGGTCTGTTAAGCAGTGTTGCCACCTGGGTAAGTATATTACTGAGCCTTGACTCTTCTGCATTACAGCACACACATGTGCGTGCATGTCTGTCTGTGTGTTTGTGAAGTGTAATTATGTCTATGTCTATGTTTGTATTAAGCGGTACGGCGGCGGACGGGTTGAAGGTCCCGTAACCTAGTTGGTAGTGAGTCTGCCTACAAACGCGGGTTCGAATCCCGCCCAGGGCAAACATTCGTGTGATGAACACTTGAGTTTGCCTTGTGTCTGGATGTTGTATATTTATATATGGATGTATTATGTATATCAGCTGTTTGTTTGACAAGTAGTACAGGCCCTGCCTAGTTTGGGGTCAGATGGCCGTGTGTGAGGTGTCCCCGCATATTATTATTATTAATTCTTGTGACATGTCCGTTGTCCGTGTAAAGTATTTCTGTAATGCAATAAACAGACGTTCCATCTAACTATCTTAATAATATATCATTATAGGTAAGTAGCATTATTGAGAAATGCTTAATAATATAAAATATATCATTATAGGTAAGTAGCATTATTGAGAAATGTAATAAAAATCAAAGCTTAGGAAATAGATTCCCATTGTACCTGATTTAAGAATGTTCCCTGTGACAGATAGTAAGTAGCGCGCACCCGAGCAGCGCCGAGCAGATTTGCCTAAGACGCAGCGCCTCGCTCCTGAATACTGCAAACAAACGGCTCCCAAACTTTGAAGAACATAATGAATCACAAATTAAATTTTTAAAATCTAAATTGTCTTATGAATTTTTCATTATGACCTTTTCGTTTGAGCGCACGATTTCTAGTTTATTTTCAAGTACAAATGATAAATAAATAATTAAATAAATATGTGGGACATCTCACACAAGGCCATCTGACCCCAAACTAGGCAGAGCCTGTACTATGGGTGTTAGACCGCTTATATACATACATATATAAATGTACAACATCCAGACACAAGGCAAACACAAGTGCTCATCACACGAATGTTTTCCCTGGGCGGGATTCGAACCCGCGACCCTGTGCTTTGTAGGCATGCATACTACCAAACCAACTAGGCTACGGGGCTGTCACATTAAAAAAGAAATAGATTTTTGAAATTGTGTTGTATCTTTCATCATCATTTCAGCATTAAAACGTCCACTGCTGGATGAAGGGCCTGCCCCAAAGATCTCCATAACGCTCGGTCCTGCTGGGCCCGCATCCAGCGGCTTCCCGCGACACTCTGCGGATCATCGGTCCACCTTGTCCACGCCAGTGTAACCACACATAAAGCTATCTTATGACTACGATCTGTTTAGACGTAAAATTGTAACAGACAGACAGCTAGATGGTTTTAATATGACATTTTTAATATTATTTTTGGTTTTAAATATGTACAATAACGAGCAAATGCAAGATATTAGATAAAATAAAATTATAGTACATAAAACTGATCCAGCACCGAACGACAATTACAATACAATATAGATATACTTAGTTTATTGACACACAAAAGCATTACAGTAATATAAATACATAACAGGCAGCCTTATTTCTAAGTTAGTAATCTCTTGCAGGCAACTATATGGTAAGGATAGCAAAAAAGAAAAAACTATGCTGGTAGGTGACAAGTAAGCATTTTTAGTAACTCATAAATTATTGAAAAGTAAAATTTGAGAGTCACTGTTCTAGAATAATACCGGAATATTTCAAATGATTCCACGTCTGTTACATAAAACATCGCGAAGAAGCGAGGATTATTGAAAACAGCGTCAATTTAGTACTTTCCTAAGACTAGCCACGTTTGCTTCATATTTTTATACATTTCTAAGATATTATGGAGTTTAAGTGATTTGATTCTTAGAATTTATCTAGTTATGACATTGCGGCCAAAGAGCTTTGGAAGTATTTAATTTATAGCCTGGATAAAAAAAATAATCTTCTTCTCTTCTTCTCGAATGTCCTCACAGTTCTTCTTCCACGCCTTTTTTTTGTCGAAGACACAAATAAATAGCCAAAACTTCTTCATCCTAATAAAAGTCATTTTTCTGAACACCGAATTTATGGTGTGGTCGCGACGTGTGTGGAAAACGATTGAAACTGCAACGAAACCCTTTTGAAATAATTTTCAAAAGGGTTTTGTTGCAGTCGCGGTAGCCGTCTGTTCTGGGCCTTATAATTTAATCTGATATACTAAATAGTTTGTTAACATATCAGTCTGAAAGCGTTTGGCTCGCGCACAGCATATTATTATTATACCAAAAACTCATTATGACGAGAGACTTAATAAAGTCTATTATACGAACTAGTTAGAGTACGAATATAATAATATGAAACTAGATAGATCCTATTTCGTAAAAGTTTTCCAGTAAATATTTTGCCCAATTATTTTGATACTAGCTGTCTGCCCGCGGTTATTTCCGCGTTGTTTTTTAACTTTTCTGTATTATTTTTAAACTATCCCACGAGAACTTTTTAATTTTCCGGGATTTAAAGTATCTAAGATTTTGACCGGGGATATCAGATACCAACATGTAAAATTTAGTTCCAATCGGCCCAATAGTTTCGAAGATTAGACCGTACAAACAGACAAACAGAGAAACAAAAAAAATTAAAAAATCTGGATATGTTCTATATCACTTCTTCCATCCCCCTGACTCGGTTTTAAGTTTTTTTTTCTATGTACAGATTTTCGACTTCTACAGTTTTATTATATATAGAAATAAAATGAGGAATGTTATTATACTAACGTTCAATATTATTTTAGATTTTAGGAAAACGTGCTCTTATTGTGTTGAGATTATTATATTCAGACACGCCAATTAAGGGAAAATGTTGCTTTTGTGCTAATATTGAAATGTTTCCATAATATAATGTCTTGGATGATTTTTCAACATTTTGTTATGAGATTATCTGAACAATGACAGCGTAGTTCCTAGTCTAATTCTTATACAGTACACGCTCTGTTTTTGTATTTGTTTGTCCTTTTTACCACTGAAACTCAGCAACAGATTGACTTAATTTTTTGTACAGTTGTAAATTTTATTCCAGAAAGTGACATAATGCTACTTTTTACCACGAAAAACTGTCTTATTGGTTACATAATGTAATGTCAGAAAACATAATGCCTTTTAAAAAAAATTCTATATACTCTAAGGCCTCTACCTAAAATAAATTTCCAGAGAGAGAAAAAAAACAACGCGGAAGTAGCCACAGGCGGACAGCAAGTAAAGTACATGCATGTTTGTTATTGTTTTGTCAGTGAAGTAACTTCCCCGTACAATACAAGTGTGTACAATAAACAAGGCAGCTATTGATTGTGGAGGCCCATTTATTCCGGCACATGGCATGATCATCGCTCGCCGGAACCTCATGAAAGTCAATGTACGTCCGGCCCGGCCAGGGATGGAGCCAGCATTCAAATTGAATAATAAAATTTAAGTCTCTATTTGTCAATAGATTTCGTTTTTTATATCTTGTGTGTATAATTAATTTTAGGAATATTTTGGTCTTAAAAAAACGACGTCTTTTATTTGGAGGTGTTTTTTAAAATACAATAATGCTGTTCAAAGTTTTGTACTTTGATTATTTAATAATGTAACAATCCCATACAAATAGTGTGCAAAGATGATATGTTTAGGTAACTAGTATTATATTATCTGTGGTTTAGGCCATTCGACGTATAGTTCCGTTCAAAATATATTTTTACAACGTTTTACACTTAATACGAGTATCTTATATCTTAAAGAAATATTTAAATAACATGTAAGCTTATACTTTAAGATATACCTACCGACTAGACCTTATAATAAAGTAAACTTATAAACTAGTAAACATTTCAAATACCCTTTAATTATTTAAGTACAATTTTCATAAAAAAATTGACCAACTTTCAGGTAAAACGGAAAGATAACTTTTGTCTGAGTTAGTAATTTGTAACACCTTAGTTCTTCCCTGGGGCCAGCCCACGCAAGAACTGATTTAATTCCCGTCCTGACGGGGCAGATTCGTTATGTACTGCCCACCCCGGGACTATGTAGATCGGCTTACTTATCCGTCTCCCGCGTTATTTTTACCTTTTTTTATTTACGTAGGTGAAGTAGGTCGGAGGTTCTTTGTTCGTTGTGTTGGTATTGCTTACTTGATTGTATTAAAGAAACTACCGACGTTCTAGTTAGGCCAAGTATTTACACACTATACCAAATTTACGCGACTAAAATTTGCATGATTACGCCCGCAATGTTATTTCAATTACTGACGACACAGTCATAGTGCTGAAATTACGTTGCGTAATAGCGTACTTCTCGTAAATATCATATCCTATCATATCATATCATTTAATATTGCCATTTGCAGTTTTTACAATAGGTCTTATACATTTATTCCAGTACAGCAAGACCCCGTAAGCGCACTGCAATTAACAATTCAAATTGATTACAATTTTAGTTAGTTTTATAATTAGTTATTAGAACAGCTGATAAAGAAATACAAATATTTTATAGAAATAGTATTGCGGGTGTTATCATGCCGAACTTCGATCGCGTAAATTCGGTAAGTACGTTTAGACACAAAGTTCATCATCATCATCATCATCTCAGCCGAAAGACGTCCACTGCTGGACAAAGGCCTCCCCCAAGGATCTCCACAATGATCGGTCCTGCGCTGCCCGCATCCAGCGGCTTCCCGCGACCCTCACCAGATCGTCGGTCCACCTCGTGGGGGGCCGGCCCACACTACGTCTTCCGGCGCGCGGTCGCCATTCGAGAACCTTTTTGCCCCAACAACGGCCGTCGGTTCTACGCGCAATATGCCCAGCCCACTGCCACTTAAGTTTAGCTATTCTTCGGGCTATGTCGGTGACTCTGGTTCGCCTACGGATCTCATCATTTGTGATTCGATCACGCAAGGAAACTCCAAGCATAGCCCTCTCCATCGCTCTTTGGGTGACTTTAAGCCTTCTTATGAGGCCCATTGTAAGCGACCACGTCTCGGATCCATAAGTCATCACTGGCAACACACATTGGTCAAAGACTTTTGACTTGAGACACTGCGGTATTTGGGACGAAAAGATATTGCGCAGCTTCCCGAACGCTGTCCAGCCGAGCAGACACAAAGTTACTATTTGGAAAAGTTCAAATTATTTAATTGAGTAAGTACTCGTATTGACTCGTAAGTAATGACACTTGATGACATTGAGTGTTATGAAATTTCAAAATAAACATTAGATGTGTGGATTGTGAGGTTAACTGACCACACAAACCCTGGTGTAATAATTATTGAGCCTCCTAAGGCACGTAATATGGCTCGCGTAACGACTACATAACGACTACAATAATAGACGGGTCTCAATTTTACACAAAACGAGAGAAAGAACGCACGAACGTACCCTATTCATCTTGATTTCTAGGTAGGCTCGAGCCCCTCGGTGGGGACATGTATGAGCTGTTAACGAAGAATTGACGGCCCCGTAGCCTAGTGGGTAGTACGTCTGCCTACTGAGCACAGGGTCGCAGGTTCAATTCCCGCCCAGGGCAAACATTCGTGTGATGAACACTTGTGTTTGCCTTGTGTCTGGATGTTGTATATTTATATATGTATGTATATTAGCTGTCTGACACCCATAGTACAGGCTTTGCCTAGTTTGGGATCAGATGGCCGTGTGTGAGATGTCCCACATATTATATTATTATTATTATAATTCTAAATTAAAATTCAAATTAAGTCAACGTATTTTTATTTAAAGCACGGGACATAATATATTTTTATGTAAAATAGAGTGTTATTTGCCAGAGATTTAAAGGTCAATGTCCTCATAAACATAGTCGTTATCGAGATACCTAACATTACCATTTGTTGCTCTGGAGTTCTGCCAAATGATAAAATTGGGCAGGCAGGGCTCATAACAAAGTGCTTGCACGTTAATACTGTACAAATTACTATTTATGTTATGTTCGAATAATAAAAGTAGCATTTTCTTCAAATAATTTCAACAAAAGTGACGTTGTACATGCAACTACAGCATTAAAATCAATATTTGGCACACAGTTATTATTTGTTAACAAGTCCACATAATAATAAAAATTTTTCAGACGCAAATTAAACCCCCTTACTCCAGCTGAAAGAAAGCATTATACATTATTTAGGCTGCAAAGATAATATTGTGACATTCCAAAATAGAAATCGCCAGTATCTTTTCTATAAAAAATGTAGGTTCAGTACAAAAATAAATACAGTACAATTTTATGGAAGCTTTCACTGTGTCCAGAACTTACGCTCCAGCTATACACAAGATCACGGATGAATGCTATCGTTGTTGCTACGCCGTAGCCAGTAGCTACGCCGTAGCTATTACTACGAACAATGTATCTTTAGGTTATACTATTACCACCGAATATTAAAGGTTGTTGTTGTGTTGTTTTATGATAGTTGTAACAACTGTTGGAGATGTCATCTAGTAGATAGCTATAATAATTTGTGTCAAGTAAAAGTTTAAAACCGTTCAGTAAATATGTTTAATGTTTTATTTTAATATTTATGCAGTAAAATATAAATTTTGGAACTAAAGAATTCATTGTGATGTTTTCTTTCTAGTGCATTAGTTTTAATAATTAAAAATCTTTGACAAATTAGTTAGAAAAGATAAAGAACGAATTGATTATCTACCAGCTAGGAAGTTAAGTACGCAGCCATCTACCCACAGATATGCAAAACCAGAATCAAAAAGTTTTATTCGAAGTAAGATTTACAAAACATTGAGGGTGGCGTTCGTCTGTCATCTATTTATTTATTATTGAAGCTATTTTCAAAACCTTACCGATTAAAGACATCATACCAACAAATAAAATAATATTAATCTCTCTTATCAACAAAATATCAAATCAAATATTCCCAAACTTCGTGCGTAACTTTTCATACGAAAATAACTCAGGACGCGTCAAAGTTTAAGAAAACAATAAATAAGTAACTTTATAATGTTCCAACCAACACGATTTATGCCGACATCTTGAATGTAAGTTTCTAAGGTTTACTAAAAAAATATACTTACTTTGCCAAAGACTTCGTAGAATACTGAAGTAAATATTTATTTATGAAGCTTAGAAATCAGATTTATCTTTTTCTTAGCACTCGTGTTTCTTTTCTCTTCCAACTGCCTAGTTTGTCGTCCCGCATAAATTTACTTGTTGACGTAATTTTACAATTAAATATTCGCATTTTTTACCGCAATTCCTAGTGTAAAAAGCAAGGCCTAGTGTATATTTTTATATGTGCCGTTAAACTTTAATTTGAAAATTATTTACAAAATAAAATTGAACCAAAGATTGCCTCGAATGCGCTGCAAAATGGAGGACAGGCAGGCCTTTGCCCAGTAGTGGGATATAAAAGAAGTTAAAAAAGGTAGGTACCTAAGTAAAGATTCAACAAAAAAAAATTTACTGCAAGAGACTTCTGAAAAAATATCTAAACCATCAACAAATAAAATTATCGCAGTAAACGTACTAATACAACGAACAAGAATCTGCTCATTCCATAAAATGACTTCAATGCATTACTACCAAAACTACATAAAAAAAAATTGTAGCCTATTTTGTTTCCCACAGCTGGGCAAAGGCCTCCCCTCCATTACGCCATGCACTACGATCTAGCGCACTTGTGCTTAAAAAATTACAGAGTTTAGAAATAGGCTAGAAAATGAATGTAGATAAATTTTTCCCCGAACGAAATAACATATACGTAACCGAGTCATAAATAAAATGCGGCAAGTGCTACATTAACCATCTTCCAGGGAAGCGTACATTGTCTCCGGACATGTAAAATGGCGGTTCCACCTGCAATTTCATTCCTCAATTCCAGGCGAAATAATCCCCGTTCCCGGAAGCGCATAAAATTCGTATGCATAAGCTGGCGAGTTTTATGACGATAGCTTTGCAGCGCTAAGACCGACTTTCAGCGTGAAATTAACAAGTTTCGCTGACACTTTGGAGCTATTTTGTTACATAAAGACACGATCTTTTCTTCAATGGAGTGAGCAGGCCCCTAAGAGAGAGCAAGACTAAAATAAATTTTAAATTTACTGTAAAGAAACTTTTTATTTTTCAAGTAAAGAAATCAACTCATTATCCTCAAAAAGAAAAAAAATATATATCTTGGTAAAATTAATGTCACGATTACCCATACCTTTTTCACACAAATACAGTAAAAATCTATACTAAATACATCACAAGAACCGATTGAACTGATTTTTTGCACGAAAATAGATTGATGACTAGAAAATAATATGGACTACTTTTTACAAGGGGGACCGACGATCTGGTGAGGGTCGCGGGAAGCCGCTGGATACGGGCATCGCAGGACCGATCGTCGTGGATCTTTGGGGAAGGCCTTTGCCCAGCAGTGGACGTCTTTCGGCTGAAATGATAATGACTTTTTACAGCGGGAAAATATCTGATTCCCGAAGGAAAAGATGAATCTTAGCCGAAAGCGGACAGCTAGTGAAACAATAATTTAGAGAAAACCAGCCGTTATGCTAACCGGTGCGCGCTTAACCAGTCCGATGCATCTTTGGCATGGGTCCAGTATTCCTTACACTTAAATACAACGCTGATACAGACGTAAATGGGGACAATGGTAATTTAAAATTCTGAAATTAACTATATTAGAGAATAAATATCATAGAACTAGGTTTTCGCCCCGCCCTATTACTGTTGTAGTAACCAATAAGTAAAAAAATAAGCTATTAAAAAAAAAGAAATATTTAAATTTTATCTAATCGGGTTCTTACAATTTCAAACTGGTATGGAATTACGAATGTGCAGTACCTATAGGTTTCTTAAGGGTCTTGTAAACTTTTTAGGTGTTACACTCAAAACTTCACATAAAACTAACTATAAATGAGACCCAAATATCTCGCAAAAGCTTTTTATCCCAACTTTTTGAGCTCGGAGTTACCGCAGCGTTTGTGCTTCAAAACCAGCACGTCCCATTACTCAAAGACTCGAGGGAAACCATTCGGAAATCTATTGAATTAAGCGGCTTTTCTTTCCAGAGTGATCGGGTGGAAACTGCCCGGAACTCGCTGGATTTTTGAGATTCGGAATCATTGAGAAAATTAGACAAATACTTGGAAAAGAGCGTCGTCGATGGCCAAGTGGCTAGGGCCGTTAACTTCCATTCGAAAGTCCGCAAGTTCAAACCTCAGCACGTACCAATGTGTTTTTGATTTTTGAATTCATTTGTACGTTTATTCGATGCTTTTACAGTGAAGTAAAATATCGTGAGGAAACCTGCACAAACCTGCGAAGTAATTCAAAGATGTGTATGAAGTTGACCAACCCGCGTCGGGCCAGCGTGGTCGATATTCGAAGATCACTTTTGCATTTTTAACGTTACTTTTGACTAGTACGAGTATAAAGGTAACGATTGCCTGTTAGAAATTGCTACCTAAGCAATAAGACCTCCTTCTATACACTTGTAATTTTTGTATATTGTGTTTTTCTCTTGTTCTTTTTGTGTGCAATAAATTTATATTTCACTAGCTTTCCGCCACGGCTCCGGTTGAGAAACTGAGTTTTTTTCGACAGTTTTTCCCGTGGGAATGAGGCATTTTCCTGCAGTAAAACGTAGCCCATGTTATTTAAGGTGAATGTAGCTTACTAATGGTAAAAGAAGGTTCAGTACTTTTTGAGTTTATTTATTACAAACACACACACAAAGATAAAAATATTTCCTCCTTATAATATTAAAGTATGATTAAATTTTACTATAAATTTAATTATAAAATATTTCAAACAGAATCGGTCCTTTAGCTAAAACAATAACATTGGAGGCAGCGAAGACGCTAGAGCATCAGTCAGGGGATTCCCCGAGACGCGTACAGATGTGTGCGGCGGCCCACGGGCTGGGATTACGCCTTTGTTTATTCGATGGCTCCGACTTATTTGTCGAGAGAAATAATGCTCTAGAACTTTCTAAAGCTCTGTGTTTTGTCTTTAATGTTTTATTTAAATTTAAAAAATATAAATAAAAAAATTCAAGCAATAGTTCTCGTATTATCTATTCTGTGTTCAAACTAAAATAAATCTATTTACCCTTTGCTTCCATTTCCTCGTTTGACCTACACAAACAACTGAAGATCGATAATACTCTTGAAATACGGCGCGAGAGTGCCCCGTGACGTCATTCACGCGTGCCAGTGACGTCAGAGTGCGAGCTGCTCACTGATTGGTGTTCGAGAGCCGGTCACTGCCAAGTGCTTTGATTGGTCTCATTGTAAAGATATAGCGAGATTAAAGAAAATCCATCTTTTTCTTCTATAATACGATACAACTGTGAGGGTTAATGTCTGTATAAAGAAAAAAATGCTTAAAACCGAGTCAGGGGGATGTAATAAGTGAATTATAAAAAATCCAGATCTATTTTTATTTTTTTGTTTCTATGTCTGTTTGTACGAACTAATCTCAGAAAATACAGGACCGTTTGTAACGAAATTCTGCATGGTGATACCAAATATACCCGTTTCACATCTTAGATACTTTTTACTACGGGAAAATATCTCATTCCTACTGAAAAGTGTGCACGGCGAACGTCAGAAAACAAAAAACTAAACTAAACGCTAAAATCATAATATTACAGAGGTTCCGGCTTGAAATCTCGGTGGGTCATTATCGCTAGTCGAACAAATATCACTTTGTGATACTTTCTCCAGTTTTTTTAGGATTTGAATTGAATCACCCTGATTATCTAAAAACAAAGACGATTCTGTGTTTCAGAAATTCCGTTTGATCTCGAATACTATTCGCGGAACAGGAGCAAGAGTGTAAAAGGCGATCTCTCATCTGACCGGGTGTCACTAGATATACTGGGATAACTTATACCGATGGGGTTTCATAAGTGACTCTAACTTGGAGTGTAGGTGTGGTATGGTTCGCCAGAAAATGGACCATCTCATTAGCTGTCCATCTAATCCTGTTACCTGCACGCGAGAGGACTTGATGAAGGCTACTGACGACGCTATTCGTGTGGCTGGTTTTTGGACCGAGACTGTCTGAGTTTGCTGACGACTCGAAAGGAAGAAGAAGACTAGATATACCATAAAGATCGGTGTATATAGATGCATGATAAAATCTTAAAATCACACTTTGCTAAAGGTGGATTACACTAAAACTCTGCTCACCGCGTTAGATAAAAAAGCGTGTCTCTAAGTATAATAATTATGTAATTTCACTTGTAACTTGGCCCACGTACTAAAATCCATCGTCACTGAGCTGGCACTGCCTCACATTTGCATTCTGCCAAGTGTCTCCCATACTCAGGTGAAGTTCTTTTGTCCATACACTAATGGATCTACCTACACTACCAAATGTTTAAATTTACAAGCAGTTGTAGTATACGCCGTGAAAAACTGGTTGTTTATCCGCAACATAGTGGTAGTACCCAAGAAATGAACATATTATGTTAAAATCTCAAAAATAATATTCAAGTTTTCATAAAAACATCAGTCAGGTGACCGGCCTCTTTGTATGAAGTTTCATTTTAATTTTAAGATTTCAACCCATATTCCTTAGGGAAAGTTGTTCAGTTTTTATATTATTACTTTCATTTCAGCAATTTTAAATATTAACAACCTTGTAAGAAGTAAATACTTCTTAAAGTAAATAATAAATCTTCCATGGTAATAAAAATAACATCACTCTCTTTGGAGCTGGCCGGCAACAATTTTAAATTTCTTTATGTGATTCCAAAACGTCACTGACATTTTTACCATTCTGTCACCGATTTTGTTTCAGGCCCCATCAGTTTTTTTTCTCTCCGGAAAATTCATCACTTCCAAAATTTTCAAGTAAATTAATTTGATAATTCTAAATTTCAAGTAAAAATAAGCAGACAAAGTAACTAGAAAATGACGTCAGTTATAACAAAAGCCGCTTTAACGAGAAACGTGTCCATATTAAAATGTATGAGGAAAGCCAAGTCCGTAGCAGATGAGCAGACTGCGAGGTCCTACACTACTGGAGATGTCTTTCAGAAGATAGCGAGTGTCCCGCTGCGCTCCAGCTTGGATGCTCCCCGCTTCTTCTGCGCAAGCCGAGGTCAAGGTATTTATTTTATTTAAAACTATCTGAATAGTGGATATAGCAAAAAGATCGCAGAACTCTGTAAAGACGTTGTGATATAAAGCGCGTAGTAGATTTCAAAAATTTACTTTCATTATAATGGAGAATGTGTTACGTAACATTAAATAGTAGGTACGTCATGATATTTCTAAAGTGTTATTTCTTTCCAAACTCTACACTTCAACTATACTATTAGGTATCTTATTTGCATTACCATCTTGGCCATCTGACCAAATTGTGTAAAAAACAACTTGCGCAAGCGAGCGGGGTTGAAAAAGAGCGCGGAGGGAAAATAATACTAAGAACTTTTCCTGCGCGCGCAGATGTACAGAAGCCAGCACATGCGGTTGGACATTCGCATTACGAAATTCACCTCTACCGCTACGGAATACGGGCGCTTTCAAGGATATGTCCAGCCGCACGTGCTGGCTACTGTACCACGTGATATTTTGTTCAAGTTGTTTGCCGCTAACAACTTAGCGTATAAATATGGGTGAAACTCAAAAGCGTTGTTGTTTAAAGGTATGGACAAGACTGACCCGGCCCCTTCAACGATCTGCGCGATGGGTCCCTGCAACTGCCCGTGGCCCGGCGGCTGCGCCCCCCCCGGCTTCTGCAACGGAAACTTAGGGGGCGGCCAGTGCGCCGGGGGCGGCTGCCAGTGTTGCCCCATGTGCGGCCAGATGCCGTCGATGGGCCCGATGACGCCCTGTGGAATGAGCGGGGCCTGTCCCCCTCCCATGCCGCCGCAGTTGGCTTCTATGATGTCGATGCCGTCGATGCCGGCGTGCGGCGCCTGCGGGCCCTGGGGGACCTGCCCCGGGCCCTGCGGGGGGCCGTGCGGGGGGCCGTGCGGGGGGCCCTGCCAGCAGTGCCCACAGCAGCAGTGCCAGCCACAGCAGGGCGGCTGCATGGGCAGCGGTTGCTACTCGTTTCCGTGCTCCGGACCTTGCGGGCCCTGTGGATCCGGTATGCCTGATTCCCCTAAAAAGAAGAAGTAGACGTAAACGTGATTAATTTTTTAGTATTGAAATATTTTTATTTAGGATATAATCACTCAATTTCAAACTGTCTCGTTTCAGAACGTACCCTCTTCCCAAAATAAATACATACCAATATAACCGTATGTAAATCATTCGCTCTTCTTGGTAACAGGCCTTAAGGTGACTATATCGTTCGAGGTATAGAACCCCAAATTGCGTCATTGGGGATTCGAATGATTTGGGATATGGGTCTATAGAAATATGTATGTTCTGACGCAACTTGTGGAAATGGATTTATTGGAAACCGGTGTTTTGGGGAAAGGATATGAATGTTCCGAAACGATTTGTCCCAACGTAACTATGAATAAATTTCACACTTAAAACTTGCTGTTTTTATTTAACGTAATTTTTCCCTAAATCCGCTAAGGGCAAATGTAGGTAGGATCCGATATCTGATCAGAGATATAGGATTTGACCAATTACGTATTAGACCGATTAAGCTTTTGACATCGCTTACGAAATCCTCTTGACCCCGCAAATTCCTCGTTGGAAGTGTCAAAACTCGTAGCGGTAGCATCCGACTACGTTTTGATAGAGACGCGTTCCAGGGAATTATTTCAGGAATTAGCATAAACTTTATTTGCACTATCCAAATCAAACAGTGAAAAGTAGTACATCACTACATAGTATAAAACAGTCGCTTTCTCTGTCCCTATGTCCCTATATCCCTTTGTATGCTTAAATCTTTAAAACTACGCAACGGATTTTAATGCGGATTTTTTTAATAGATAGTGATTAAAGAGGAACGTTTGTTCGCACTTGGTTTCAATCAAGAGGCGAAGGTTTACATGCATAATTAACTTAAGGATAACCCACAATAACCTTGAAATTGTGTCTCGTTGAAACTAAATCATTTTCCCGTGCGGAGCCGGGGCGGGACGCTAGTTTTTTTTTTTTTTTTTAATTTATTAAGGACAATAAACAGTTGTACAGTGATTTGTTTAAAAATATATGCTAAGAACTTAATTATTTGCACAACCAGCACCATTATCCCCAGATGTGTATCTTTATTAACAAAGACGCCTAAACAATAACAACACTACAGTATGTTAATTATAACAGTAAAATACTGTTGAGGTACATCATATTATTATTGTATTTTAATTAATGTATAAATTACCTACCTACTAACATAGGCAGGCACCTATGGGACAAGAACATAATTGATCAAGCTTTGCAAGTACGTTTTTCTTATAGGAGTAAGAAGTCAGATAAAACATATCAATGTATATAAAATGATCATTGTAGGAACTCATGATAGTTCTTATAGGAGCACGTTTACCTGCATTCGTTTCTGCATAGTTTCAGTTCAAACATTCGACCTGTCACAGAATTACATATACGTTGTGTTTTACTAGGGACTCGATAGTGTATCATGTTTACTAGCTGGTTACAATCAAATTTATTATTACAGATATTGTACAATAACATTTGACTTAGTAAAATTCTTCTGCTTTTCAAAGATGTAAGTGAAAATTTACTCAAAGAAATACTATAGGGTAATTTAGTATGGAAACATTTATAATTTACTACCTTAAGAAATTTACTCTGCACTCTCTCTAACTTGTCACTATACTTACCATAATACGGGTTCCAAATTGCAGAGGCATATTCTAATTGGGATCTTATAAGGGATTTAAATAGTAATAAATAAGTGCTAGAAAGCTTAAAGGAAACACAGGTTCTAATTACGAAACCATATAATTGATAGGCTCGGTTAATGATTTTATCGATGTGTATATTAAAGTGAAGTTTATTGTCAATGAAGATACCAAGGTCTTTAATAACCTGAACTTTTTCTAATGGAGTACTACCAATGAAATATGTGCAATTAATAAAATTAGTTTTCTTAGTGAATGTAATGCTTTTGCATTTACTCGCAGCAAGATAAAGGTTATTGGAATGACAATAGACAGACAGACGATTTAAATCCTCCTGAAGTTTGTTTGAATCCTCAATAGTAACAATTTTACGAAACACTTTTAAGTCGTCGGCGTATAAAAAAAAATCGGAATGCTTAAAACAAGTTTTTATGTCATTAATGAATAAAATGAATAGCAAAGGCCCTAAAATGGAGCCTTGGGGAACGCCTGAGCTAACTTGTGTCGACCTAGAAGTAAAACCATTTATTACTACCCTCTGAGAGCGATTTTGTACATAGGATGCAAACCACCGGAGTAAGTTGCCCCTTATGCCATTATATGCAATTTTTCTAAGAAGTAGTAAATGGTCCACCTTGTCAAAGGCTTTCTGAAAATCTGTATATATTGAGTCTACTTGACAGCGATTATCTAAATGTTCAAATAAGAAGTTGGTATACAGCATCAAGTTTGTAACTGTGGACCGGTTTTTAACAAAATATGGGATAAATAAAATTATGTATAAGTCTTTCGAAAACCTTTGACAATGTGGACAAAAGGGAGATGGGCCTGTAATTCGTCACATCATTCTTACTACCATCCTTAAATACTGGAGTAATATTGGCTGTTTTCCATATCTTAGGAACCACACCTTCCTGTAAGCTTTTATTGAAGAGAATAAATAAAGGTTTACTTATACTTTTGGCCGTTTGCCTTAAGAAAAATGGCGGCAGTCCATCTGGCCCCGGGCCCTTAGTTATGTCTAAAGGATAGTGGGCAAAAATGTATGGGCGGCACACCCAGTTCCGCCACAGATTCGACTACTTTAGTTTGAAAGGTATCATGTTCATATTTCTTTGTGCCAATGCGCATCAAATTCTGCCCCGAGGTTCTCTATTTATTTGAAGTTAAAACAAGCACAACTACAAACATATTTTGTTTATTGTTACTTTACAAGAAATAAAACAAACATTTTATAATTATTATTCGTCAAAGAGCGTCGATGGCCTAGTGGCTAGGGCCAGCGCCGGTTCGATCCCCGCCACATACCAATGTATTTTCGAATTTCGAATTTAAATGTACGTTTATTCGACGCTCTTACAGTGAAGGGAGACATCGTGATAAAACCTGTACACACCGCGAAAGAATTCATTTTTTTATTATTGTTATCTATAATAACTGAGTCTAAGAAAAGAGCCGGTCGGTGGATGTTTTCCTCGAGTCTTGCCAGCCTCAAAAACCATAATATAATGAACATGACATGGGCGCAGCAACCCAAAGTCCGGTTGCCTATTTTGCGCTAGGGGTAAGGCCTTATCGTGGGCGCATTCTAAATCAGACTCAGCGCTGTCAGCGACCAGAAACGCCAAAAAAAAGGATAGCTGCCAATGATGTCGGTGACGTGTCGACGCGACGACGATGTGGGGGAGTGCGGGGGATTTTATGGTCGCCCAGCCTTTTCTCCATTATATATAATTAAGATTCACACTATTAGAGTTATTAATAATTATAAAAAAAACGGTAACTAGCGAGTAAAAATATTTTATTTATTAGGTATGTATACATATAGTTTTATGTGATGATCTGTCGGAGTGTCCGGTGAAGCTTGATTAGTCGTAATCTATTCGACACAAGCATAGGTCAACTTTAAAAAAAATCTGTCGGATATTTTACCACGGCGTTATAATAAAAAATGTTCATTTTTAGAAGGTGTTTTCAGTTATAATTAGTGTATGACTGGCGGAGCTGGGTGTATCTTGCCCACCATCCTTTTTAAGTTCTTTTTCAATAGATGCTTTCGTCAAATGTATATCCGGGACAATGTTACAATTAGGACTGTAAGGATGGCTGTCATTAACGTTAAAATTATGCGCATTACTAACTTCATAAACTGATTTAAAAAAGCTTAAAAAGAAATCACATATTTTCTGTGGGTCATCAGATTCAGTGTCACTGTATTTCATGCAGTTAGGTATACCTGAATTATTTTTACGGTGTTTAACATAGGACCAAAATACCTTTACATCTCTCCTTATTCCCTCCTCTATTGTATTTATATACTTATCAAAGCATTCTTTACATTCCTTTTTGAAAGTACTACGCAATTCAGAAAAAAGCTTATAGTCAGATTTACTTCCATATTTTTTCCATTTAATCCATGATGACTCTTTGTTCCTAAAAATATGTATTAACGGTCTGGAAAACCATATTGGATACTCACCAGATTTAGGAGACCTAGAAGGTACATGTTTTTTTATAACTGCATATATCTTTTCGTAAAAAATATCTGTGGCGGAATCAGTTGATACATCACCAAGAGTGGACACCCAGTCAATATCAGTAATTTCTTTATTAATTTGTAAATAATCCCCCTCTAGAAAGCGATATCTTGGAATATTATTACAATTCATTGGTTTAAAAGGGAAATTAAATGAGACTTTTACAAGAAAAGGAGGATGTTGGACGTCAATAGGCACAAGTACGCTGGGCGGTGAGGTGCAACAACTAATTTCTATATTTGTTAGGAAATAATCTAAAATACGGCCATTGTTATTTTCAAAATAATTAATCTGTTTGGCATTTATTGTATTAAAAAAATTAAGAAAACAGTCAACAATAGGCAGTGGATTGAGCTGGGGGAGGGGCAGAAATTCTGTGTTATTATCATTAAACTTCCAAGATATGGTGGGGAGGTTGAAATCACCAACAACGCAATATTTGTCTATCGTATTATCTAATAATTCATTTTGTGAAATATTAAAAATTGAGTTATAACATTCATAGTTTTGCTTAGGGGGTATGTACAAACCACATATTAAACTACAAGCACCATTAGTACTTGAAGGTATTTTGATTGCAACATGATCAATGTTAGGGGGCAAGCCGTGGTTCCCAAGGCGTCCCACAGTAAAGCGCGAGCACTGCAAGCCACGGCGGACCGCGAGCAGAACGCCGCCGCCGTCCAGCTTGCCACACGCCTGTCTATCCCTGTCACACCTATATACTAAGTACCGGGAATCTATAAATTCATTGTCATTAATATTCTGTACTAACCATGTTTCCGTCAATATAATGACGTCATAGTTATTTGACAATATATTAGTGTATAAAGTACTGAGTTTTGTTCGCAAGCCTCTGCAATTTTGATAATAAACTGTTAGATTATCCATTAGTACGAGAGTGATACACTAAAGTAATTAGATAAAAAATGTTTCGTGAATGGTAAGCGTTAAAGTAGTTACTAAGAAATAAGTAAACAAAGTAGTTAAGGTGGGTAATCCATAGCAGATTTGCATGACAAAATGAGCAGCCAGTCAGTTTATTATATGCTCTATTGCATGTATAGTGTAGTAGTATTAAGCACTTGCAACACCAGCGATAAATGCACAATAATTTATAGCAAATCAAACGTATTGTAAATGTGTAATTTGTCTTTGTATTGTCTGCTAGTAAAAAGTGGAAAAATGTTTTTCGCGAATAATGTGTTATAATCATTAAAAAAATAGGATACCACGCACAATAGTATTGAAGTTTTTTTGGATATAAAAATATAGTAAAAACAACTTCAGTGCCATAATTATTACTATGAGTGACGGTAAGCGCAAAATTATTTATGATAACAATGCAGAACGAAAGCAAGCGTACAGAGTAATGCAGCGGTAAGATACAACTTAGTGTTACGACGTTAATAGACTTGCACAAAAAAATTTCGAGTATTATAAATAAGAATACTTGAGTATTATTTAGAAATGTGAATTTTAGCAATATCTGAGCTAGAACGTATTGAAATAACTGGAGACGTTTCACTCTTTCGTACAAATATTGACGCGTGTTTGACCCAGGCGAACTTGAAACCTGCTTTATTTGCAGCCAGGCGAGCTTCCCGAAACAAAATCTTGTTCTGCAGAGTTAAATGCTCGTTTATGTAAATTTTTTGCGTCGGCCCAAGGATATTTATAGTTTCTGAGGTGACTCCTTTTGCCAGACGGGCAGCAGCGATAAAATCGTCGCGCATTGAGCGATTACAGAATTTCACTATAATGTTCTTGGGTCTAGTAATTTTTATATCGGCATGCGGAACACGGTGGATTGCTGCGATATCTTGTTTTTTAACTTGAAGTTTAACTGCCATTCCCAGTTTCTCAATTATTTCATAAAGGTTTTCGTTCCGTTTCTCAGGAAGGTTGTGAATCTCCACGTTACAGTGACGAGCTTGCTGCTCCAGGACGTTTATTTTGGACTCGAGCAGATCAATACGTCGGTTACTAGGCGCTACACGTTCCTCTAAGGCCGAGATACGCTTATCCGATTGTTCCACCTTTATGTTTAAGTCATCGTATTGCTGACTGATAAAATTGATCGATTTTTTCAATTCAGCAAATTCATTAGAAAATTTAAGATCCTGTTCGATAAACAAAGACTTCATAGTAGACAAAATATTATTTTGGAAAATCTGTAAGTCTGGCCCTTCAAGTTCCACATTCTTCTCTGTTTTTCGTCTATGGGTAATTTGTGGGGGAGGGGTCACGTCTTCCAGTATAGATCTATCTTCAATAAGCGAACCGTCGACACTCATGTCTCCAGGGGTCGTAGAATTATTAGATTGGAGAAAAGTGCTGTTCAAAAGTTTGGTTTGAACCTTGCTTGACTCAGGTTTCACGAATTTAGTAGTAGACATTTAGGCGTCTCTGAATGTTAGGCTACTCTGTGCGCGATGACGTACACGTACACCGGTATCGTAAATAAAGCACCACGAAAGTGATCGTCGTAAGCGCGAGGGCGCACGGACGGAGTACGGCACGACCGGTTCACACAGAGCGCGTGAGCAAACTGAGCTAGTTTGACATAAACGAAGTCTGACGATTCGAAAGTCTTCCGAAGCCTACACTAATCGTTTGATTTGGATGACCCGACTGGACGTTCCGGTAATTAGACCTAAAGTGCCTGAAGGAGATAAAGGTTTGAGCCTAAATCCTGAAATATTTCTCTGTAACGCGTCTCCTATCAAAACAGTCTCGTACGGGAAAAGGCTAATTCTCCACTCGCCACTAGGGGCGAAGTCCGAATGAATTTGTATCCCTCCGAAACAAAATGTACAAAACGCAAATTGAACACAACACGCAAAATAAACAAATCTCGAATGTACAAAACGCAAGATGAGCAAAACGCAAAAAGAACACAACACGCAAAATGTACAAATCGCAAAATGAACGGACTAAGAAAGGCCCTTGACACATCCTTACTGATTTTAAAATCATCAACAGCATCGCCCTTCAGGCACGTCCTATTACAAGAAATTTCTAAATATTTTCTAAATCGGCGGTACGTTTTGCGATAGGTACATTATGCGACGAAACGATGTAACTTTCCATTTATGTAATTTTTCAGGAAAGTCAGTTTCTCTCAGCATCACGGCAAAAAAATACAAGTATTTTTTCTAAAAAACTTTATTTCCGTAAGCCAATCTTTTTTCTGACGATTATGTCCATAATCCCTTATTTATAACAGGTTATCTTATCCCAAAAAGAAAATCTGTAACCAGAAAAGATTCTTACAAAGTATTTACCTTTGACTTTTCCTTTTATTTAGCTCAAAGGAAACTGGGTTATTCGGCTCTGGGATCAGCCCCAAGTTGACTTACAAATCCCTTTAGAAAGAGAAAGGTTTATTGAATGAAGTTCATGAGATATACGTTCAAACATGGTTCAAACAAGTCGATCTACACCCAAGATTTGCGGTTCGATCGTGCGAGGGACGGAAAAAGAAAACCGTGAGACTCACACAGCTTAGCAATCTGACCATTTCAAAATCTGACTATTTGAAAATCTAACCTTATAGAAACAAAGGAATTTTTTTTTTTTTTTTTATTTAACAAGACGAACACAACAGTTAACAATCGGTTTTTAAATAACAGTAACATGAGGCAGGTCTTAATCCAGATTGTTGAACCAAAAAAGTGTCATACTACATGGATAAACTTAACTATGTTACTTTTTTTTTACAGAAAATTTTTTTAATACATATTATATTACATTTTTGTTTGTAATATGGATACTACAAGATTACAGTGACCTTTGTAGTGAAGGTTATTAATGATTCAAGATCTTGGTTACAGAGCACTTGAATTTATAAGAATTGGGGTTAAAAATATCCAGCTCTTCCCCTTCCTTAATAACGTCATTGTATAATCGACACATTCTGCTGAGAGGATTATAATATGAGGTGTTATTTTTGTATACTTTGAGTAGGAATGTCTGAACGTGACGCGGGTTGGGCTTTATATTGATATCTATCTGACACAGGAGGTATGAGGAATCAATGTGGGAGTGCAGTATCTTATGTAAGTAAATAAGGTGTTTACGTCGAACATTAATCATTTTATACTAAGTACCGGGAATCTATAAATTCATTGTCATTAATATTCTGTACTAACCATGTTTCCGTCAATATAATGACGTCATAGTTATTTGACAATATATTAGTGTATAAAGTACTGAGTTTTGTTCGCAAGCCTCTGCAATTTTGATAATAAACTGTTAGATTATCCATTAGTACGAGAGTGATACACTAAAGTAATTAGATAAAAAATGTTTCGTGAATGGTAAGCGTTAAAGTAGTTACTAAGAAATAAGTAAACAAAGTAGTTAAGGTGGGTAATCCATAGCAGATTTGCATGACAAAATGAGCAGCCAGTCAGTTTATTATATGCTCTATTGCATGTATAGTGTAGTAGTATTAAGCACTTGCAACACCAGCGATAAATGCACAATAATTTATAGCAAATCAAACGTATTGTAAATGTGTAATTTGTCTTTGTATTGTCTGCTAGTAAAAAGTGGAAAAATGTTTTTCGCGAATAATGTGTTATAATCATTAAAAAAATAGGATACCACGCACAATAGTATTGAAGTTTTTTTGGATATAAAAATATAGTAAAAACAACTTCAGTGCCATAATTATTACTATGAGTGACGGTAAGCGCAAAATTATTTATGATAACAATGCAGAACGAAAGCAAGCGTACAGAGTAATGCAGCGGTAAGATACAACTTAGTGTTACGACGTTAATAGACTTGCACAAAAAAATTTCGAGTATTATAAATAAGAATACTTGAGTATTATTTAGAAATGTGAATTTTAGCAATATCTGAGCTAGAACGTATTGAAATAACTGGAGACGTTTCACTCTTTCGTACAAATATTGACGCGTGTTTGACCCAGGCGAACTTGAAACCTGCTTTATTTGCAGCCAGGCGAGCTTCCCGAAACAAAATCTTGTTCTGCAGAGTTAAATGCTCGTTTATGTAAATTTTTTGCGTCGGCCCAAGGATATTTATAGTTTCTGAGGTGACTCCTTTTGCCAGACGGGCAGCAGCGATAAAATCGTCGCGCATTGAGCGATTACAGAATTTCACTATAATGTTCTTGGGTCTAGTAATTTTTATATCGGCATGCGGAACACGGTGGATTGCTGCGATATCTTGTTTTTTAACTTGAAGTTTAACTGCCATTCCCAGTTTCTCAATTATTTCATAAAGGTTTTCGTTCCGTTTCTCAGGAAGGTTGTGAATCTCCACGTTACAGTGACGAGCTTGCTGCTCCAGGACGTTTATTTTGGACTCGAGCAGATCAATACGTCGGTTACTAGGCGCTACACGTTCCTCTAAGGCCGAGATACGCTTATCCGATTGTTCCACCTTTATGTTTAAGTCATCGTATTGCTGACTGATAAAATTGATCGATTTTTTCAATTCAGCAAATTCATTAGAAAATTTAAGATCCTGTTCGATAAACAAAGACTTCATAGTAGACAAAATATTATTTTGGAAAATCTGTAAGTCTGGCCCTTCAAGTTCCACATTCTTCTCTGTTTTTCGTCTATGGGTAATTTGTGGGGGAGGGGTCACGTCTTCCAGTATAGATCTATCTTCAATAAGCGAACCGTCGACACTCATGTCTCCAGGGGTCGTAGAATTATTAGATTGGAGAAAAGTGCTGTTCAAAAGTTTGGTTTGAACCTTGCTTGACTCAGGTTTCACGAATTTAGTAGTAGACATTTAGGCGTCTCTGAATGTTAGGCTACTCTGTGCGCGATGACGTACACGTACACCGGTATCGTAAATAAAGCACCACGAAAGTGATCGTCGTAAGCGCGAGGGCGCACGGACGGAGTACGGCACGACCGGTTCACACAGAGCGCGTGAGCAAACTGAGCTAGTTTGACATAAACGAAGTCTGACGATTCGAAAGTCTTCCGAAGCCTACACTAATCGTTTGATTTGGATGACCCGACTGGACGTTCCGGTAATTAGACCTAAAGTGCCTGAAGGAGATAAAGGTTTGAGCCTAAATCCTGAAATATTTCTCTGTAACGCGTCTCCTATCAAAACAGTCTCGTACGGGAAAAGGCTAATTCTCCACTCGCCACTAGGGGCGAAGTCCGAATGAATTTGTATCCCTCCGAAACAAAATGTACAAAACGCAAATTGAACACAACACGCAAAATAAACAAATCTCGAATGTACAAAACGCAAGATGAGCAAAACGCAAAAAGAACACAACACGCAAAATGTACAAATCGCAAAATGAACGGACTAAGAAAGGCCCTTGACACATCCTTACTGATTTTAAAATCATCAACAGCATCGCCCTTCAGGCACGTCCTATTACAAGAAATTTCTAAATATTTTCTAAATCGGCGGTACGTTTTGCGATAGGTACATTATGCGACGAAACGATGTAACTTTCCATTTATGTAATTTTTCAGGAAAGTCAGTTTCTCTCAGCATCACGGCAAAAAAATACAAGTATTTTTTCTAAAAAACTTTATTTCCGTAAGCCAATCTTTTTTCTGACGATTATGTCCATAATCCCTTATTTATAACAGGTTATCTTATCCCAAAAAGAAAATCTGTAACCAGAAAAGATTCTTACAAAGTATTTACCTTTGACTTTTCCTTTTATTTAGCTCAAAGGAAACTGGGTTATTCGGCTCTGGGATCAGCCCCAAGTTGACTTACAAATCCCTTTAGAAAGAGAAAGGTTTATTGAATGAAGTTCATGAGATATACGTTCAAACATGGTTCAAACAAGTCGATCTACACCCAAGATTTGCGGTTCGATCGTGCGAGGGACGGAAAAAGAAAACCGTGAGACTCACACAGCTTAGCAATCTGACCATTTCAAAATCTGACTATTTGAAAATCTAACCTTATAGAAACAAAGGAATTTTTTTTTTTTTTTTTATTTAACAAGACGAACACAACAGTTAACAATCGGTTTTTAAATAACAGTAACATGAGGCAGGTCTTAATCCAGATTGTTGAACCAAAAAAGTGTCATACTACATGGATAAACTTAACTATGTTACTTTTTTTTTACAGAAAATTTTTTTAATACATATTATATTACATTTTTGTTTGTAATATGGATACTACAAGATTACAGTGACCTTTGTAGTGAAGGTTATTAATGATTCAAGATCTTGGTTACAGAGCACTTGAATTTATAAGAATTGGGGTTAAAAATATCCAGCTCTTCCCCTTCCTTAATAACGTCATTGTATAATCGACACATTCTGCTGAGAGGATTATAATATGAGGTGTTATTTTTGTATACTTTGAGTAGGAATGTCTGAACGTGACGCGGGTTGGGCTTTATATTGATATCTATCTGACACAGGAGGTATGAGGAATCAATGTGGGAGTGCAGTATCTTATGTAAGTAAATAAGGTGTTTACGTCGAACATTAATCATTTTACTCGAGTGGCCTGTGGGTGAGATACACGCGCCGAGCTTATAACGTCCTGCGCGTCCAATACAATAACATATTCAGGATGTTGTTGGGGCTGCCTAGACGCTGCAGCGCATCCGGCATGTTTGCAGAAGCGCGAACTGACGACTTTTATGCGGTTATGCGCAAAAAAGCCACTTCCATGATGCAGCGTCTTAAAAGCAGTGATAATAGCATCCTGAAAATGATAGCAGCGCGGTACGACTGCCCCTTCCAGAAACACTGGATGGGCCTTGCCATCGGCACCATTGCCTAACTTTTCCTATTTTTAATACTAAAACCACTAATATAGTCTTAGGTATACTTGTTACTAACCACTAACCGATTTATGGAATTTTATTCTGAAATAAATGTTTTATTATTATTATTATTATTATTAAGCGGTGTAAGGTGAAACTTTCTAAGCCTTATATCGTATGATGGCATCTGTCGACGGCCGAAGCCTTGCCGATAACATAAGTTTCTCAGAGCCTGTCGTTGGATGCTTTCAATTCTATTTAAGTGGGCATTGTAGAAAGGAATAACAATAGTTTGTGAAGACATCTCAGTCTTATCTCAGAGACTGCTAAAGGCCTCAGTCAATGGTTTTCAGCAACTTTCCCATTTTACAGAAATTATAAATAATCGCTATTCTTACCCTTCCGTAGCAAGTGTTCAGATTCTTAGCTAAACAGATTCTCAGGTGGATAGTTTAGCAACTGGACAGGACATAACCTCTTGTACAGTCGTTTGTGCAATATTGATATGATCCTATTAACCGACTTAAAAAAAGGACGAGGTTCTTTATGTGATGCATTATTTAGTGTAAACGTGAAACTTGTTTATCATAACATTAAATTAAAAAAAATAATCCCCCGCCACAAACCGTCAACTAGAACAGAACTGATAATCTTCAAAAGGCTGAAGATATTTTCTTGGATTATAGATAAAAACAAAGATAAGAATACTCTCGATTGTGACACCTTGCAAAAAAAAAACTGGATCAAAATCGGCGCAACCGTTTAGGGAACTACGATTCGACAAGGATGAACGAACAGCGCAAGATGCCGTAGGCTTGTGTCAGTCACGTGGTCCGAATGGAAGACCTTGGAATCGTTCAGGCGATCAGTGACCCATTTCTCTATGTGACTTCTTCTAAAAGACACTCACACACAGACAGACACACACGTCAAACCTATAACACCCCTCTTTTTCGTCGAAGGTTAAAAACTGTCATTTTAATCAGATAGAATTATAACTTTTACTAAGTAAAATCACCCCGATCCAGGGTAGGCTCGAGCCCCTCGGTGGGGACATATATGAGCTGATAATGAAGTCCATGTCAGATAATTTGGTTGAGCTCAAAAAACGAGGCTATGTAGAAAAGAATACCTAATTAAGTGAGTGAGTTACGTGGAGTTACCGTCAACCAACCCGAAGACCAACTCAAAATTAATTCCATTTAAATTATTTGATCCCACCCATTTTGTAATTCATTTATTCAGTAATAATTGTTTTCTAAAAACAAGGAGAGTTTGAGCCTCTCATTTGAATAAGCCTTACATTAGCGGGGAAATGCTGCTTTAATCCGAGTTGTGGCACTTAAGTTTCACTGTTCTTGATTCATTTAGGTCACAAACTTAATTAATTTAAATGTTCTGTTCTATAGAGGTTCTATACAATCAAAAAGAAATATTCTTTGGTAATAAAAGAAATATTTTTTTCACGTGTAACTTGGACAGGTTACGTAGAAGCGTCGTTTGATGAGATAAAAAATTTGAATAAACTGCCTAATGTATTAGCATTGGTTTTGAAGACTTCCGAAAGGGGAAACCATTTACACGTACATTTAATTAAACAAAATGTTTGTCTTTGTACTTATTCTAAGTCAGAAGATTCAAAGTTACGAGTAATTGAAAATGAAATGTAACAGGACAAAATTTAAACTAACAAATCAAATTTTCATTTATTATTCATACTTAATAACACTGCTCATGTGTGTAATATTATACCTTTATTATCAGAATTGTTCGCCGAGTGTCGATCAAGTGTACTTTGCAAACATGTTTCTTAAAATTTAATATTATGAAATTCGGATTTATTTTTATTAATTAATCTTTTTATAATGTTAATACAGCAGAAAATGAACATGAATATTAAAATTAAGAATAATAAGAAAACAGTTTGAAACACAATTCTGAACTTTTTCGCACCTGATATCTCCCTCAGTACCCTAAACTTCCATGAATACTGCCACACGTGCAAAAAATCCATACATTTTCCTTAGCAAAAAGTTAAAAAAACGGCCCTTTCTTTCCCAAAGTAAAGTTCTTAAGTGTCATGTCAACACACGACAGAACATGTTCCATCAGGGATGTTTGCAAATAACAAAGATTTGTACTATGATTTTCGTAGTATCCGAAATTAACACAGAAAACGTATGTAGCTTTTTATCAGCACAAACCATTATCTCTACGTTACTCGCTCTTTTTCTATCTTTTTTGCTTTAATTAATACAATAATACAATACAATAATACAATATACTTTATTGCACACAGAACATTACAGTGAAAATAAACATTTACAATAAAGGTATAGAAAGTGTACATGTAGGCGGCCTTATTGCTAAGTAGCAATTTCTTCCAGGCAACCTTAGGGTGAGGAGATACATAATGTAGTGAGACGGGTCTGTGCAAACAACATAAACTACTTACAAGTAATATTTAAGGGGTTGTACTTACTAAATACATACTACCATAAAATAAATAAACAATTGCATGATACCTACATAAATACGGAATTTAAATATATATATAATATAATATACCTACATATATATATAAATATAACAATCTGAATATAATAAACCTACATAATATTTTAAATACAATACATACAATAAACCTACATAATAATTCATAGGATAAAGATAACCAAAGTTCACTAGAGATAGAAGCATAAATATTACGAGGAGAGAGAAAGGAAATGAGCTTTCAGCTTACTCTTGAAAGAGTCGAGGGAAGGAGCTTGTCTTAATGACGCAGGAAGAGAGTTCCACAGCTTGATAGCTTGAACTGTAAAAGAACATGAATAGAAATGAGTCTTGTGAGAAGGTAGAGATAAAGTGAGTTGCCGAGAGGGACGAAGCGTACGATTGTAAGTGATAGATTGGTATTCAAACCGTTCTTTGAGGTAAATGGGAGTCGAAGGAATGAATAAAACCGAATACAAAAGAGAAAGAATGTGGTAATTCCTTCGATTTCTGATACTAAGCCACTTTAGCTGGGCTCTGAAGGAGGAGACGTGGTCGTACTTTCGAAGATTGTAGATGTATCTAATGCATAGATTTTGAAGGCGCTCGAGTTTATTGAGCATCTCTTCTGTAAGGTCCGGGTAAGATGTGTCAGCGTAATCAAGGATAGGAAGGAGTAAAGTCTGTGCAAGAGAAATTTTCGTACAAGTCGGCAAAAGATTACGCAACCGTTTCAGCGAGTGATAAGCAGCAAACACCTTCCTGCTAACCTCAGTAATTTGTGGTTTCCAGGAGAGAGTCCTGTCAAACAGTACACCAAGATTTTTAACGGTTATACTAGAAGGCAGTTGTACACCATCGAAAATAACAGGCGCTAAGTGATCAAAGTCTACTTTAGAAATAAACCCTGGGCTACCGATTACGATAACTTGTGTTTTCTTTGGATTTACCATGAGACCATAAGAGCGACTCCAATCAGATATATGTGCAAGGTCCGAGTTAACAGTCCGCACAGCTTTTGAAAGTTCACTAACTGTTGCTTGGGAATATATTTGAAGGTCATCTGCATACAAATGGTAAGAAGAGGTAAGAGAATAAGTGATTCGATTAATGAAAATTGTGAAGAGAAGAGGGGACAGTACGCCACCCTGCGGTACGCCAGCAGATGTCCCGCACCAAGAGGAGAAGCATTCTTCAACTTTGATGCGCTGCCTACGCCCATACAGGTAACTATGAAACCAGTCAATAGCTGTTGGAGATATGTTAAGAGAGCGCAACAGCCCCAGTAAGATGTCAAAATCTACAGTATTAAAGGCGTTACTAAAATCTAGCAGCGCTAGCACTGTGAGCTGTTGATTATCCATACCCCAACGAATATCATCAGAGATTTTGATAAGTGCAGTTGTCGTACTATGACCGGAACGGAAACCGGACTGGAAAGGATTTAGTAGGTTATTAGAATTGAGAAACTGATTCAGCTGACGATGAACCAGCCGTTCTAGGACTTTGGATAGGAAAGGCAGAATAGAAATAGGCCTATAATCGGAGAAAGAAGAAGGCTTGGCCTTCTTTGGGAGAGGAATAATTTGCGCTTCTTTCCAGGCAGTTGGAAAAACACCAGAGGAGACAGAGTGGTTAAGTATCTTTGTAATAACCGGAGTGACGATGTCTATAATGGGAACGATCATATTACGACTAATGCAATCGCTACCGACGGCATTCGAGGAAATGGACAATATGCTCTTCTTAACATCACAATCAGAAAATTGACGGAAGGTAAAAGAGGGAAAGTTAGGGGTTGGCTCTAGAGAAAGAGAGTTAAGAGTATTTTTCTTAATATCAACATCAAGAGTTGAGGCAGATGAGAAGTGAGTATTTAAATCATTAAGGTTAATATCTTTACGAGCAGAGTCACTGCGTGACTTGCGGCCAACTCCCAATGTACCAAGAAACCTCCAAACTTTGGAAGGATCACCGTTGAGCACATTAACATGAATATGGCGTCTTTGAGCGTCCCTTACCATAGTATTGCAGCGATTTCTTAGGGAAATGTATTTATCACGATTGATATCTGTTGGGTCACTCTTATACCTGGTTTTAGCCTTGTTCTTCTTCTCCAAAAGCAACTTGATGTCATCTGTCAACCACGGCGCAGGAAGGTGCTTAACTCTAACAGGGCGTACAGGAGCGTGGGTGTCATAAAGCTTAGTAATAAAGGAGTTGAGTAACACCACCTTTTCATCAACAGTGGCAGCGCAATCTATCACCGACCAGTCGATATTCTTTGCATCTTCAAGAAGCCGATCATGGTCCATATCCTTGAAGTTTCGCTGGAAGAGAGTACGGGGCTTGAGTTTGGGGGGGCGAATTTTATAAGATAAATAAACTAAATCATGATAGGAGAACGCATTTGCGGCAAGTTGCCCATGCTTGGCAACATGATTACGTGAAGAGGTTATAATTAAATCTAATAAATGAGGAGTACAATTGGGAAAGTGATGAGTAGCATTTAATGGAAGCAAGTGAAGATTGTTGGAGTTAATGATCGATTGAAGATTGCGTGTACGCGAGTCGTTTTTCAGAATACATGTATTAAAATCACCCATAATGATGGTATGATCGTATGACGGGACAAATTCATCGAGAAGATGTTCAAAAGACGGAAAGAAGTTAATTCTTAGGGATGGACTATAGTACACGCCGAGTAGGACTTTCGAATGAGACAAGGTGACTTCCAGAAAGAGATGCTCAGCTGTATTAGGGGGGGGAGGTTGAGGAGATTGACTAATAATTTTGTTTAATTGTAATGTCATCGACCGAAAATATCAATCTTTGTAGCACAAATTAATAATCAACATACTCTGATTGATTTTACAACAAAGTTAATATACTTCTATTATAATAAAGAGGAAAGATTTGTATTTTTGTGTGTGTGTATGTTTGTAATGAACAAAACTCAAAAACGACTGAACCGACTTCAAAAATTCTTTCACTATTAGAAAGCTACATTCATACTGAGTAACATAGGCTACCTTTTACCGCGGAAAATGCCTCACTCCCACAGGAAAAACTGTTAACGGAGGCGAAGTCGCGGCGAAAGGCTAATAATTAAATAAAAATATCAGTAGCTACGTAGTTCAATCGCCGTATACTCGCGCCCTTGTCGGAAAATCAGGGAAAAGGCCTTAAAAAATAAATTGAGTAGCGGTTCTTTGCCTGCTCGCTGTTCAATGAAGGCGGGTCCCTCGGGAACTGTGCGTTTTACGAGTTTTTACTGAAACTCCACTTGGCGAGGATATACTTTGTATCCTTCCACTTTGAAGAGCCAAGCTGTAGCTCGCGTTTTAAAGATTCTAGCATCTAGAAATCTAGCAAAAACTAAGGGTTCAAGTGTTAAACCCTTTTTAAGACTAGCTTTCCTTGGGTATCACGTGTTTTAACATTAATTTATTTCTATTTACAGATGTTCTACTTATTAAGAGTTATATCATGGTCCAAGAAAACAAGGTCTAACCGTTAGATCACGTGACTTGACACAAGCCTACGTCATCATGCTGATCATCCTTGTCTATTATCACGCATTCGACAAGGATGAACAGTATGATGACGTAGGCTTGTGCCAAGTCACGTGGTCTAACGGTTAGACCTTGTTTTCTTGGACCATGAGTTATATTAAGGTTATTTTTATTAACAACCTAAGTATTGTACGAACCGGCCCTAATGGTGGAGGACAAAGGAAAACAACGTATGCTTTTAAATTAAGGAATTATATATTAGAAACTTATTAACGAAACATTACAAAAGATCTGGGAATTATAAAAATGGCGTCAGGCTCGTAGCACGGGCTACGGCCATCCAAATCTCATCAACGAAATTCAAACTGATATTAATTTACATCTTTATAAAGCCTCAAACGCAAAAAGAGGCTGCCAGCATGAAACGGCGTGCATGAAGGACACATGCACACCACAGTATGTAGGTAAAATATACCTATAAAAGTAAGGCATTGTATACAGTTTTATATAAAGATCTTTTTATTCCGCTGAAAGGATTTAGACCTGAACCCACATATTTATTTATTACTAGCTTTCCGCCTCGCCGCTCCGCCCGCGTTAACAGTTTTTTTTCCGTAGGAATGAGTAATATTCCCGCGGTAAACGGTAGCCTATGTTACTTGCCAAGGACTAGTTTACCTTATACCAAGTTTCATTCAAATAAGTTCAACAGTTTCGGAGCCTATTCAATGCAAACAAACAAAAAAACAATGAAATCTTTCATTTTTATAATATTAGTAATAGGTGTAGACTTAGATATATAATGATATAGATATAGATATAGATTATTACATATTTAATTAAATAATTAAATAGCTTATCTCATCAAGTGTGCGCATCAGTATCAAAGTGGTTACTAAACAATGCCAGGGCATTATGTATAATGCTCAAATTAATCACTTGGTCCGTGACATAATATGTATATTATAACCTTAATTTTCTATTTATACGAGTACTCTAAGATTATAACCTTTACCTACGTTTCCAGCGCAGTGAGCCAGAAGTATCGCTCGCAAGATTGTTATATCAATCATAGCTGGCAATTTTCTTATACAATCACGTAACACAAGATAATGCTTTGAGGAAAACTAATAAAACCGGAGCAAGCTACTTTGCAGAATTTCTCACTTCATTCCAACGTGTATAAAACAACGTTTTTTTTTCTTTTGCTTAAATACTCGTAAGTACATTATAAGTCGTAAAAATTCGCAGATCTTCGACCAGAAACGTGTAAGGAGAATATACAAGGCTATGGTCTGTTTCATATAAATCCGGACAAAAGTTCATTGACCTCATTTTTTTCTTGAAAGTTATTAAAAATAATGTAACGTTAAAATGTCTAGCAAGCCGCCTTCTACTACGGTATGCCAAATCGGGTTTTTCTGAGATAATTTTCTACATTTTTATCATGTCGTTTGAAAAAATGTGCGCATTGTATGCAGGAGTCAATGACCTTTTTTCCGGATAAATATGAAACAAACCATAGTCAAAATGATAAATGGGCTATTTGATAAACATCTGATACAGAAGTAGGTATACAGTATAGAGGGTGAGTGAAGGCTAAGTAAAACTAGATTGATATTCTAAAACTTTTACCGAAATCTACAAATACCTACTTCTCCAAAATATCACACGGTATGTTTTACGAAGTAAAAAGAAACAATTAATATACAATGTACATTTAAATTTACTACTTCGGGATTTCATTATATCGGTATTCGAAGAGTTATGTAAACAAATATAAATAACTAGCTGTCCGCATCGGCTACGCTCGCGTTGTTTTTTGATATTTCCTTGCAATTTTCCGTAGGAATGAGATATTTCATAGTTATAAAAACACTTGTATATGTTCCACTTAATATTTATTAGGAAAACCCAACCGGTTTTGCTCACATGAGATATTTTCTCGCAGTAAAAAAAATCTAAGATGTTGACCGGGGATATAAGGTACCACCATACAAAATGTCATTTAAATCGGTCCAGTAGTTTCGGAGATTAGCCCGTACAAACAAACAAACAGAAAAACAAAAATTTTAAAAATAATCTAGATATTCTATATCAATTTTTTCATCACCCTAACTCAGTTTTTAGCTTTCTTTTTCAATGTACACATTTTAGACCTCTACAATTTTATTATATAGATATATTTTTGTACTAGGGATAGATTTACCCAAGATACCTATATAACTAACTAAGCAAATTAAAATAAATATTTGGGTAACTAAACAATCACAAACGGAGTCTTTTGGCGCGTCTGTCCGTCCGTCACCATCATTTTCAGCCAAAACTGGACCGATATTTTCCGCTGTAACTAGTTCACGTAAAACTACCAGCTCTTAATTCCCACTAGATTGAATAGCGCGCAAGATTTCACACGTGAGTCGAGTACTGATGTGCGCCGGACCACGTATGAATAACAACTAGATTTAGATTATTACTTTTTGAACAGATGACAACATTGGGATTGCTTTAGACTACAATTTGCGCGCGAATTGAATGCATTTGTTACTTATTTTCTTTCTCTATACATGGCGAGTACAACCCCAGTCTCCAGTTTCCTTTATTCTTGTTGGACTGTATACTTGCTAAGGATGGCGTCGTAGTAAGCAAAAACATAGGAATTTGGGAAACTTCAGCAATATTTATTATATTTTAAAATACACTTATACAGAGCAACAGACAAAGACCGCTGGAGAGCGAGCAAATGAATGAATATTAGTGTTAAAAGACCAAAAATAAAATATGAGTAAACAAAGTTTAGTTCATTTTTATAATAAGTAGTTTATCCCATCGGGTATTCACCCAATAAAAACACATCTAACTTTAATTACTACTTACGTACCATTAGTTAATCCTGTGCTTTTCCAGAAACATTACATCTTACTACCATAATTTACATTTTTCAATGATAAAAGAATAAATAAAAAAAAAGAAAACAAAATTTGTAAGTTCTTTATTGTTACTTGTTTAATACAAAGAATTCTCTAACCGGAGATTTTACATACCAGTATTTTATACCAGGATAGCAAGCGGAACTGTTGAATTGGCGGCCATTTTTCTTGCCCTAATTCCCTTCATCTGTACGTGACTCCGCACTTCTTAACAACTCGCGAAGGTTTGTATGAGAAACTCGCCGCATTAACCATTTATTACATGTTCTCGGTTATTTGTGCGCCTCTGACCCATCCGTCTCGGGCTATTTTTGGCTAAAGAAAGTGTTTCTGAGATTAACATTGTGTTTCGGAAATGAATTGTATTTACTTATACATAAAACATCAAATCCTTTACTTTCAATCCATGAATTCTGTGAATGCATTAATAGTTTATGAAACTACAGCTCATAAAAACGTTCAACTGGACAACAAAGAGAAAATAAACTAAGTATTTTTCTTTTTATTAAACCCGACACTATTAAAAAAAGATAAATTATAAGACTTAAATATGTATGTGTTGGAAAGGAGATATGTGTTGTAAAGACAGACGTAGACAAACATAAGCAAAATTCTACCTCAATGGTATTAGCAGGTTGAGGCGATCAATTTTATTTCGAATGACTTTTTAACGTACATAAAATGCATCCCTGGCATTTACATTTTCTACTTTTTGATGGCAGGAAATAGCGCGAGTGCAGTATGCAAATTATAGAGCACAACCTTTTGAATATTTAAATTAGCAAAAGTGGATTTCCGCATCAAATTGTAGGCTACAGGCTACAGGTGAACTGTGCTGAAACAAAAACGTTTTTCACCTTAATTCAACTCAATTATTAATGATCAAAAATATATTTTGCACATTTTTGCTAACAATAAGATTTTATATGTTTAAAGTAATATGTCATACCAAATAATACCAATGTAAAATTACAAAACACAAATTATCGTAATTATTCACGTTTAATCATGAACAGACGACCACGACGTGGACGACATGGTTGAGTTGAGACGTGGTCGCTTACGATGGACCTCATAAGAAGGCTCTAAGTCACCCTAAGAGCGATGGAGAGGGCTATGCTTGGAGTTTTTGTGACTGAATCAGGAATGATTGGATCCGCAGGCGAACCAGAGTCACCGACATAGCCCGAAGAATCGCGAAACTTAAATGGTAGTGGGCTGGGCACATTGCACGTAGAACCGACAGCCGTTGGGGAAGAAAGGTTCTTGAATGTCGACCGCGCGCCGAAAGACGTAGTGTGGGCAAGCCCCCCACGAGGTGGACCGACGATCTGGTGAGAATCGCGGGATGCCGCTAGATGCGGGCAGCGCAGGACAGATACTTGGGGGAAGGCCTTTGTCCAGCAGTGGACATCTTTCGGCTGAGATGATGATGATGTTATTAATATATTTTTGTGTCGTAATACATCTAATACATATGTGGGAAAGACACGGCCGTCTGACCCTAAACTAGGCAGAGCCTGTGCTGTAAGTGTCAGACAGACAGACAGACAGACATCGATGGTCCTATTAACATCAGAATAATCATATAGGGTACCTTTTACCACGGGAAAATACCTTATTCCCACGAGAAAAACTGTTATCGCGAGTGGAACCGCGAGACAGAAAGCTAGTACAATATAATGCTTCCTTCCTTATCGTGCGGGCTTCTATAATACATTTATTTCACACCCTTTACTCATAGCATAGGCTGCTTACAAAGACATTACGTCACATGCCCTGGCGCAAAGTTAAACTAGTGCCATAAAAAAAACACAAGTTCGCCAAACAAGTTCCCACGCAGCAGCCGACATTCTCACCCAGGTCACGTGGTACATTCACCCGGGAAATGTTTATGTGCACCGGTAATGACTAGATAAAACCGGTACACACCGGAATGGGGCAACATCTATTATTTAGTGCGCCCCGCCCGACGATGCTCGCTGGACAGTGGTCACCGTTTTGCAAAACAAAGATATATACCTATATACTTACATTCATTGTATAATTACTTTTGCACCATCCAAACTCGGTTAAGGTCATTGACTTTGATTCGGGAGATCGCGGGTTCAAACTTTGGCAAATAAACACGTAAATGTGTTTCCGATTTTCGAATTCATAACATTTTTCGACGCTCTTCGGTTTAAGAAAACGTCGTGAGTAAACCTGCAACACACCTGCAAAGTAATTAAAACTATGTGAAATTGACCAACCCGCACTGGGCCAGCGTGGTCGACTAAGACCTATTCATTTTGATTTCAGGTAGGCTCGAGCCTTTCGGTTTCGAGCTTTTAACAATATACATTATTAACTTTTCCAAACAAAACCTTTAGTTATGTATTGTTTATTTGCCTCGCCAAGGTAATCGGCCGATTTGTGATCTCTAGACAGAGAATATTTGTAAAGAAAACAGTAAGTTTATTAGTTTGGAGCCTAAACACACAATACAAGGCTCCAAGACGAGTACAGTCCATTGACTTGTGTTTCATATAAACAATTCAAGGGTTTTTGAAATAGGTAAGTGTCATAATGTAACTAACTATATATACCTCTTTTTTTTTAATTGACCTTATGCTTGTGTCGAAAAGGTACGACCAACCAAGCTTCACCGGACTGTGAAATTTAACGAAATTAAACTACTTTCTCTAAGGAACATAGTCATCATCATCATCATCTCAGCCTGTAGACGTCCACTGCTGGACAAAATAAACTGTATGAGAAGTCTATGAAGTTTAAATGTAGTTACGGTTAAATCTACAAAAGACTAGATTTTCTGAAACTGTGTAGGAACATAGTATTAGGTTGAAATCACGTTGAAATTTTTAAATTAAAATTTAACTTGTCATGAAGTTTTCGTCGAGATTTTGAGATTTCAACCTATGTACCGAGAATGTTGTTCAGTTTTATGATTATTACCACTATATTGCTGATAAAAAACCAGTTACATTTCACGATGTATAGTAACATTATTTTACAAAGTTGGAGAATTTGCAATACTGATAAATAGCGGTAGTAGTAGGTTTTACGCTTGACAAGGATTTTCAATCTTATTTAATGGGAAAACTAAAAAAAAAAGGAAACTTAGCTACGAATGGACAGCTAGTGTAGAGCATGGACATGTCGTACTTTGTGGCCGCGCCACACCAGCGAATCGAATGAGATATAGCAGGGACTTAGTAACATAGAATTATACTATGTGTAGAAATGATGAGTGGTTAGTCAAATCAGCAGATTTTATGGAATTCCCAAAAAGATAACTTGTATGGGAAGTCTATGAAGTTTAAATGTAGTTACGGTTAAATCTGCAAATTTTTTGAAAATGTGTAGATTTTTCATTTACTTACTAAGGTAGGGTCAGACAAATTATTTTGGTTACAGTGTACATCCCTATTAAATTCTATTCAATTTAAGCCAAGGTTAGAGTATAAGAATTGTTGATAAGAGAAGATCAAGACGAGCCTTTCACAATTATTTCGGGGACATTCTGACAAAAGGCCGTTCAGGCCACGTCGTCAGGAGTACTCTAAACCCACGGGCACGCCTAATGAGATTAATTAATGTAGATGAAGCGAAAGAAGTGTGTCTGGATCGTAACAAGAAGGAAGTGGTCTCTGCCTACACCTCCGGGAAAGAGCCGTGGCCTTATATAATATGTGTGTATGTATCTTAAACAAAACACGCGTACGTTACTTCTCTGAAAAACATCAATTCTTAGAAAATATGGCATGAGCATTAGAAAGATTCATCAGTTATGTATGAAGCAGTAATAATATTGTAGCATTGTTTTCGAGGCCTTTTCGTATGGAGCCATATTTCATGACTACTGTACTTTTCAAGACGGCGACAGAATCGATGTTTGTGTCCATTGCGGCTTAAACAATTTAATACTTCAAGGTTACGCAATTTGAAAACTAAAGCCCTTCCCACTTATTATCTGCAAATGAAAAAAATTGTATTTCAGAACTTTTATAACTACTTTTTAACGTAATATCGACTCTTATAATAATGTGACTGCAATAATGACTCATACGAAAATAGTCATCTGCATAATTATTATCTATTTTTCAAGATTGTTAGCAATTTCACATTTTTTGCTCCTTATTATTTTAGTCTAGAGATTTATTAACATATATCACGCATTTTGCCGGTGATATAAATATAATATATTGCATGCAATTATAAGTTTAAAAAAAATTAATGGGGTGTCAGTTTTGAGAAATAAATTAAATTATGTGATCCTACAACTTTCTTAGTAAAATGAATTTATTTTCAGTTCAGGACCCAATATTCTAATAATGTGAAACCCTCTTCAATTCGAAATGTATAATTTCTACATTCATTCTTTCATTTAGAGTGAAAAAAATTCATGCCAAAAGTCAGTGCTTACTGAATTTGTGGCCAGGTAGCAATGAACATCAAATTAATAAGAAAAAATAATCCCTAGTTCTGTTAGTAGTAGAATAAGTGTATGTTATCGCGAGTATGATGGACGGTAGGTCGACTATCCTTTGATTGATGCCCGGGGGACCGGGTCGCGGGAGGGGTTTATTGTCCCGAAAACTACGGGGAAAATACCCGTTGTCATGATCGAATTCAGGTTGGGATAACGGTTGACAATGTAGGAAAATATGGGGAGTTCTCGAGTTGATTTTCTTGGATGCCAATTCTGACCTTGTAAAACAGTAAACGTAACACTGTAAATTATTCCAATAATTTACCAGATATCTGGTAAAATCATCGTCTGCTTGGTAAACAGATCAATGGCTCTGTTCGTTATTTCGTTATCGTTATCATGTTTGTTATTTGACAATGTAGAAATGCCACATTTTTCCGGAATAAAAAGTATGTAGGTACCTAATATCAATTTAAAATATCCAGTAATAACCTACCTACTTGACCAATTTTTTTCCAATTTGTTCAAGTTCTTTCCAGGCTTTGTATTGCTTAATTTTTTCAGAAGAAATGGCTTTATTTTTGTAGCCGCTTTTATATAAATTATTTCTAAATTTTACACTATTAGTTATTCGCCACATTATTTTAAGTGTATGAAAGTACACGTACGCGTATCTACTAAGAGGTAATTATATACCCGATATTCGCAACACCGCACTTGTGACGTCACACAAATGATTTCACGCGCCCTAACGCAGCGTATACTTTGCGATACAAGCATAAGTAAATTTAAAAAAAGCTTAAAGTACATCAGCCCCTTCCTCCCGGACCTCGATTGAGAGTAAACGTCTTTGAATCTATGTCTGTTTAATCTAAAATTATATTTATTAATTTTCAATGAAATAAATCAGTGATAAATAATAGGAGTACATAAGATTGAAGAGTTCGCGCAGTAAAACCGCGACAGACTACTGTGCGTCGTCGTGCTCTGTGTGGCAAGAGGGAAAAAAGACCTGTGTGAGTAACAAATACACTACACCCTCACTAGCTCGATTACTTGTGGGCACCAACAACTACGCACGCACACAAGTGTGCGCACGCATACATAGCCCTGCTGCGCTACCTACGACGAACGACGAACGTACACATTGTCAATGAAGTAAGTAGATATTGAGGTGACGAAGTGTGAAGTGACGCGGGCGCACACACAGAGCACCGAGCAGACGTGAGTTGACGTGACTACACATACACCGCTTTTGATCTATGCGATCCTGGTACCGGCTAGCTAGTGAGGTGACGTAGAAAACTTGATCTTTGGACTTTGCCGATTCTGAGCATTCGAAGTCGAACGACTGACTACACTTCCCACTGCAACAAATTGATATAGTGAATATTATAATGAATAAGTCACTGTCGGAGTCGAATCTTAAGGAATGTGTGCCTGATGCGGAATCTGAAACTTTGCAAGATAACTCGCCAAATTACGTCTCGAAAAAAGCTAATCGAAGTAAAAGATTTCGTCAAAACTCGCCTCCATTACTGGGGCAATCAAATATTGAAGCTGAAAATAATGATTTTTCTAATTTTAAAAAGGAGATTAAGGATATGATACAGTCATTGTTCTGCGCGCAACAAAAAGAACTTAATAAAATCAACCCTACTCTTAAACAAATACAGGAATCTAACTCTAACATAGAGAGATGCATTGAATCCCTTAAAGCGGAAAATGAATACTTTAAAAAGAAAATTGCTCAGCTGGAAGCGAAATCTAAAGAAGACAAAGAATATATTACTGAGCTTGAGACTAAAATTGAAAATATGCAAAAAGGAATAAAGAAAGGCAATTTTGAAATCAAGAACGCACCGAGGAAAGAAAAAGAAACTAAGGAAGATCTTCTTAGAATGGTGACTACTTTATCTGCCAATATCGGAGTTAGCATAACTACTTCAGATGTAAAAGATGTATACAGAGTTAGAAACAAGAAAGAAAACACTCAGAATACGCCCATAGTCGTCGAAATGTCCTCTACCCTACAAAAAACAGAGATTCTAAAAAAATGTAAGGCTTTCAATATTCAGAATAAAGCAACGAAACTCCGTGCTAAACATCTAGGCTTTACTACCTTAGAAGAAACGGCCATATTCGTTGGCGAGCATTTGACACCAAAAGCTGCGAGACTTTACTTCTTAGCACGTGATCTGGTAAAATCTACGGAATTTAAATTCTGCTGGACGAGCTATGGAACTGTATACGTCAGGAAGAACGAAACCTCACCATTCATAACAATAACAAGTGAAGCCCAGATTCAACAACTATTTAATGAAAAATGACTAAATCATACACAGGCTCATCCTGGTCTAAACTATCAGAACAATTACAAAAAAACCCCACTAATCCTAAAGATTAATACGGTACTATCATTACGTTACTTGTCAACAATTAAGTTTCCACTTGTAATCAACATCCACATAACATACACACGCTTATTCACAAAACTTACACAAAAACATAATGTATTAAATATTTCACACTCTTTTATTCTTGTATTCAACATCCACACAGCATACATACATTTACTCATAAAACATAATATACATAAACATAAATTATTTATTTCACTCACCTTTATTTCTCCACACCTTATACATGCTAATATTTCTCTTCGGTTATTTAACTTATTCAATTTGTACTATCTACCTTACCGTAGGTACTATAATTTGCTCTCATACATCAAATCAGTTTTTAAAATACGTATCTGATGTTGTGCAGAGTTCTATTGATACTAATTGTACCTCACTGATTAGCTTTGTCAAGTCAGCTGTTGTATCTTTATGCAACATAACCCTACTTATCACAATGCACTTTTTCTATAAAAATACAAAAACAAGATGACAGCTTCTCTTAGTACATTAAATGATATCGATAGTAATAAAATTGCGGATTCAATACGATGTGATATACAGCATCTTACTAAGCACACTAACTATAACAAATCGGATTTAACTATATTTACACAAAATATAAGAAGTATCTATGGCAACTTCAATGACTTTGAGATTATGTTATCGCAACTCAATTTTGATGCGGACGTGTTGGTTTTCACCGAATGCCGTCTTGATAAATATAAACCTATACCACAAATCCCTAATTATACAGCCCTTTCAAGTAAACATAATTTAAATCAAAATGATGGTGTCTCAATATATGCAAAGACTATACTGAAGCCAGAAATTAAAGAGGTGAAACTAAGGCACGCATCGTGTCTTCAACTGACTGTGCTCGGGCATACAATATTAGGTATTTATAGATCACCGTCAAATACAAACGCATCAAGTTTTGTAGAATCGCTCGATGAATACCTAGATACTATTAATAAAACACATAATTATATATGTATTACTGGAGATATAAATATAAATTTGATAGGAAATCTCAATGAATCTAGTAACGAACTTAAAAACAGAAACCTGTATGTAAACATGTTATCTACTCATGGGCTGCTACCAGGTCACACACTCCCCACAAGGGGAGACAGGTGCCTAGATCACTTCATGCTTAAATTAAAAAAGACAAAAATATCGGCTTTTATAGCTGTATTGAGCACCACAATTACAGACCATGCCACGATTTTCCTCAAACTATCAAAAATAAAACCCAAATTAATTCCTCGTAAAGTAATTGAAACTATCGACTATGATAAAGCCTATAATAACCTACTACAAAAAAATCTACAAGCTCTCTTATTGAGCCAGGATCCGCACTTTGTTATTGAGCAGATAATCAACAAGTTTACAGAATCTTTAAATGAAGCTAAATCAAACAAGAATCTAACTAAAAAAGAACGCACTCTCAAACCGTGGATTAGTACTGGTATTTTGCGTTGTATTAACAACCGAAATAAAATGCAACTAAAACTGAAATCTGACCCAAATAACGAAATCCTAAAAATTACATATAGAAGATACCGCAACCACTGTAATAACCTCATTAAAAAACTTAAGCGAAAATATGACCAAGAAATGTTATCTAAGGCATCAAAAACCCCAAAATCCCTTTGGAAAACACTAAATAATATTACCCATTTTAAGGCTCCTAAGAAGAACTGCATAGAACTGTTAAAATCAAAATCATCACCAACAGACTGTGTCAATAATGTCTGCAACTTCTTTGCTAACATAGGAAAAAACTTGGCTATCAATATTTCAAACGGTACTCCAGTTTTAAGAGAGACCACAACAGTCAACACTTCAGTATTATCATGTCAGAATAAACATCTATCATCATTTGTGCTCTTAGATACCGACCCTTGGGAAGTTGTAAGTATAATCAATGGCTTAAAATCTAATAGTGCACCTGGGTGGGATGACATTCCCACAAAGTTTTTAAAAATTTGCAATACATTTATCGCACCCATAATTAGTCACCTTACAAACTTGTGTTTCCAACAAGGTGTATTTCCCGTGTCTCTTAAAAAAGCTTTAGTTACCCCGGTGTACAAGAGTGGAGAGAGAGACGATGTCAATAATTATAGACCCATTTCCGTGCTCCCCTCAATCTCTAAAATTATTGAGAAACTAATAAACAACAGGCTTCTTAATTACCTAAATAAATTTGACATACTCTCAAAGTCACAATTTGGGTTTCGAAAAGGTCTTTCGACAGAAGATGCCGTACTTGGTCTGACATCCTTAATTACCAATGAACTAGATAAAGGCAACAAATGTCTAACGGTATTTCTTGACTTAAAGAAGGCATTTGACACCGTCTCTCTCCCCATCCTTGTACAGAAGCTAGAAAATATTGGCATTAGAGGTACATCACTTGCTCTTTTTAGAGACTACTTAGGTGGGCGTACTCAACGAGTTAAAATAGATAACTACCAAAGTTGTGATTCTGAATTAGACTTTGGTGTACCACAGGGTAGCGTCCTAGGCCCGACACTGTTTTTAATATATATAAACAGCCTGACCAATCTAAATCTTACTGGAGGAAAAATTTATTCATACGCCGATGACACTGCTATAGTCTTTACTTCCAGATCGTGGGATCAAACTTTTAAATTGGCTGAGAGTGGATTAGCTAAGGTTTCTGATTGGCTAATTAATAATCTTCTGACGCTAAATGTATCTAAAACCAACTATATCTGTTTTACTATTAATAATAGAACACAACCTAGTTTAACCAGATCATTAAAAATACATCAATGTACTCGTATAGAGGAAGAATATGAAACCTGTAAATGTGAGAAACTAGAAAGAGTAGACTCTACAAAATACTTAGGGGTCATTCTAGACCGCCACCTATCCTGGAATCTACACATCGATTATGTCAATGAGCGTCTACGGAAAATAATTTGGATCTTCAAAATTATTAGGCATATCACAAATATCAATCTACGGACACAAATTTACATTGCTCTGGTACAATCTGTTTTGGGATATTGTATATCAGCCTGGGGTGGTGCAAATAAAACTAAATTTCTGGAAGTTGAAAGAGGTCAAAGATGTCTGCTTAAAGTTATGTACCAAAAGCCTTTCCGATTCCCCACCAAAACCTTATACCAAACTTGTAACTTACTAACCGTACGTCAGTTATATATTCTTAGCTCAGTACTGAAAATTCATAGAACCTTACCAATTGAAACAAATACCACAGGCAGAAGAAAAAGCGATATTGTTGAACGACTACGCATAAAAACCGTTTTTGCACAGAGGCAATTTACTGCGCAAGCTGCTTATTTGTACAATAAGCTAAACACAATATTAGATTTTTATAAACTCACGTACCGTGATTGTAAGAGAATTGTTCAGAACTGGTTGAAAACCGCTAACTATATGGAAACTGAAGAGTTGTTACAGCGCATAAGGTGAAAGTACACACACACACACACACACACACACACACACACACACACACACAAACACACCCACACACACACACACACACAAACACACACTCACACACACACACACTATCTTATATTTTTTGGTCTATATTTGTTCTTCTAGGTTATGTAAAGATATTTTTAAGCTGTGAGATGTTTATTTCTCAACTATTTTGAATTGTATAGATTGGAGAGGCGGGGCTTCCTGACACAGGCTGTTCTATGCTTACTAGGAAGTCCCAGTTGTAATGTTAAACAACCACCCTTTGTTGAGATGAATAAAAGTTATTATTATTATTATTATTATTACATTAAAATATTTTTTGTGCAATTTTAAGTCGTCGGTTTTGAGTATTCCTAACCTGACCTTTCTCTATTTTTCATTTTCATGCGTAAATAATGCAGTATTTACACGCCGACGACGTAGTACGGTGACGCACACAAGCGCAAGTGTCGTTAGTGTGCTCACACCATTATTTTCCTGGTGGCCGGTCGTTCCCTTTGTTTTGTATGTAGGAGGCTTAGCCCATTAATTCGGGCACCACTTCACTGGCTTTTATTGGAGCACCTACTAAGATAAAAGCTTAGTCCGCCTGAAAATTATTAGCTGGTCATGTTTTATGTGCGGGAAAAAGAGCAGTAGTATTTTTTTCTAATTTTGTAAATATTTACAGGTGCTTTTTTAACCAATATTATGTATAGCCGAGGGACTCCGGGACCTCTTATTGGTCACCTGAATCAGGGTGACTATTAATAGGCTAAGAATAGGCTTTAGTAAACCACCATGGTCCAGTGTGAGTTGGTCAAAATTCAAAAATTTTTCATTATAAGTAAGATTTTACAAATCACTTTTCTACTTCGAGGCGGGTTCAAAATTTGGCTGTCTTCTGCGGAGAAGAACTCGCCGGAAGAAACTCCACAGGCGTTGCATTTTTTCAAAATATTACAAAATTATAAATTATTATTTTATACAATGTTATTAATATAACAAAGAGTGCAAACGAAATATACAATTAGAGGAAGGCAACCAGTCAAAGTAGAAAAACTAAACTATCAATATAACTTTACATTCAATTTTTCAATTTCTTCGCAGGTGAGTCGATACCAAGGGAGCGTCGGTGGCCCACAATATGGCGGTCGACTTTCATTCAGAAGTTTGCGGGTTCAAGTTTCGGCCCGTACCAATGTGTTTTCGAATTTCGAATTCATATTACGTTTTTTCGACGCTCTTAGGGTGAATTACGGTAATTCAAGGGCTGTGTTTGAAGTTGACCAACCCGCACTGGGCCTGCGTGGTCGATTAAGGCTTATTAACCCTGATTTGCGTTGCGGCTTACATGAGCTGTCTACAAACGAACGACGGACAAAAACGAAATACTCATAAAGTAAGTACCTAAATAAATATTTTAGAATCTTCTTGAAGTAGGGTATCTATTTGCCTCAATAGTGCTCGGGGGCTCTATATAAATAGCCAACATAAATGTTTTGACATTACTGTGATCAACGGGCGTATAGCAAAATTTGTAAACCTTTTTTTTTATTACTAAATTATTTTTTTATTTAAGGTCTCTGAACCCCATTTTCGATATTTTTTATTACTCATCACTCGCTCTTTTTCTTTTTTCAAATCTGCAATTCTTATTGGAGGGGTAATTTTAAAAGGCAAATCTTCGTTTTACCAACTTTTACCCCACTTTTTCGTTCAGGGTTGGGGAGAGGGGAGTACTGCATTGACCTGTTTTACTTTTATTGCGATGGACCGTATCTCGTATCCATATTATAATATTAAAATAAAATTATAAAAACACAATTACACAACAACTTAGTTGTGCAATTGGAACCATGATGGTTGTGTAATTAGTTTAGAATTTCACTGAAGTTTTTAAAAAATACGTTATTTTGACTGAGTTAGGTACACTTTTTTTTTACATTTTTAACATAAAACATAAGTTATTTTTTTAAAAACCAAAGTGATCTATTAATAAAAAAATGTGTAATCCCTGTAAAAATAAATATAAAAAAAAATCTTACAATACAATACAATATACTTTCTTGATGCCCACTACCGACACTACCACTACTACAGAAAGAAAACAAAATACAAATATACAGAACAAAATAGAAGAGTCAAAAGCCATTATTACATTTTTTTTAATGACTCAATTAAAAATAAGGTTCTTTTTCTAAATATAACTCGTCTAGTTTAGTGTAAAATATAAAGGTCATTGAGCTCAGCGGATGATAATTTTTGCATAAGTGCCGTCGTTTATGCCAAAGACATCGGACGACATAATTTTACATTGAAAATGTAAATTCCTTTTAAACTTAAGCTGAAACTTTGAGTTCTACCACAATCAAAGACACTGAACAAGTGTTTATTATCTATTGTGTAACTTAGTGCTATTTTCTGAGTTAATCATGATTTGTATTTATTCTATTAAAATTTTTACGAAAACCTTAAAGGTACAAACTTTTTATACTTACTTAGGCTCTCTACGCACTAAGCGGTTAACCGCAATCAACTAAATGTACGAAAAACTATAGTTTCCGTATGCGCGGTTAACCGCCACTGCAACCACCTCCTGCGGTTGATCGCCTTGCAGTTGACCGCTTCATGAGGTCACATGACAAATCAAACATTGACCAATCAAATATTTTATAAGAAATATTGTTTTCCTATAGATACGTACGTACAGTACATGCCAGCACATGCGGTTGGACATGTTGACCTTGAGAGCGCCCGTATTCCGTAGCGGTAGGGGTGAATTACGTAGTGCGAATGTCTAATCAATCACATGTGCTGGCTTCTGCACGTTAACCTATGAAAACTACGTCCATGGACGTGAGACAGCGCAATATCATTCTTAAAACATTAATGATAATTCACTAAACTTGATTTAATATTTATTAATGAAGTGGGCTAATTTCATATTTTTACTTTCGATCTACTTCTTGTAACAGCCCGCCCCCAGGGGGACTCGAGTCTACTCTGAAATTAGGGTGAATAGTCGTCCACGTCGACTCAGTGCGTGTTGGTCAACTTCGCACACAACCTTTTAATTACTACGCGGGTGTGTGCAGGATTCCCCATGATGTTTTACTTCACCTTTCGCTTCACTACATAGTATAAATCAAAGTCGCTTTCTCTGTCCCTATGTCCTTATATCCCTATGTATGCTGAAATCACTAAAACTAAGCAAAGAATTTTGATGCGGTTTTTTTAAATAGATAGAGTGATTCAAGAGAAGGTTAATATGTATAATACATGCATAATATACTTAAGGATAACCCACAATAACCATTTCCCCTTGCGGTTCTCAAGTGATTATAAATTTAGCTACAGATTTATTTATTATTTTCAATATCCACGTTAGTCTAGGAGTAAGAATAGTATTTGTGAGGGCAGTTGAAATTTCAATATACAATATACATATTTTGTATTGTAAAGTAAATAGATTTGAGAAACTGAAATTCACAGTAACCGTTTTATTTGTGAGGCATCTACTAACCATATCCAATTTACAACAAAATTTTCAACTACATTACGTAGTCGATATGACAAAAACGAAATGGATGCACATTCGAGACATAAGTACTACGCAATGAACATAAAATTGCAGTTGTAGCTTCGCGAATCGGGCCCCAGATATTAATAACCGGTTCCACCCGTACCGGGCAGCTGCATAAATTCCGGTTATTGCAGTAATGCACACTTTCAACCGGAATACTGCTCTGCGCGCGCCAAAATATTATACAACTAGTTCATATTTATGACTCGATAAATAATTACTACTGGCATATTAGTAAAGGAAATTGTATTTGTGTTAATATTAATAAAGTCGTAAATTTACCGCAATTTTAACTGAGAATTTAAATTTTTAATTGTACATTAACCCAATAAATTGATACATAAATTAAAGTTGTTTTTGTATTAAAAAATTAAATAACCAATTAGATGACCAAATCATAGTAAAGACTGTTGTCTGAAGTCTTTTAATTTTCAGCCATAACTCCTTATTTCAGAATCCTCCAAAGGCCAGTAAAATATGTGAAGGCCGCATTACTTTCTTATACTAATGTGCTTATCTAATAATATAAGTGTAATTTAAATCATTAATGTAGCCTATGTGTGTACACTTTATTCTCATTCTCATACTAATATATATGTGTGTAAGTGTGTGTACAATGTTCACTATGGACAATGTTAGTCTGAAATAAATATTTTTTTTGTTAATCGCGAAACTATAATATAAGTTTTGTATGCTTGTAAGTTTGGATGAAAGAATTTAATTTTTAACTTTTGGATATTTACATCCTTTAGACGAGCTTGGTCAATTTGTCAGATAGTCAATTTAGAGGCACGTCATAAATTATCCATAGTAAGTACGTAATTTTCTAGGTTAGTCATAATCAAGGTAGGTAAACTTCGAGAGATGTCATTTATCACTTAGTTAAATTAAATTTACATTTCAGGTGTTATATGCAACCCACTCATCATAAATTCAAAAAATCAAAGAGTTTAAAAAACCAAGCCATTGCTATGAACTAAACATCTTCATCAGAGTTTGAACTTGGAATCTTCGTAAACTTTCCCCGCTCTCAATCCAATAAAAAAAACTCGTAAGTATTAAGAAAACAAAAGGTATTTAAAATACAAATGTGGTACAAAGCGTCATGGTTTCCTTCAAATAACACAGTAAGAAGACTCGTTAGTGCCATAAGCGTTGAACAAACACAACTGAGTGTCGAGGAGAGTTCTCTTTGAGCAATAAAGCCGTCCTTTTAGTTTCTACTCGGTCGCGCGGAAAAACTGATTACATTCTGTGTTTTACTGAAAGAATGCTAAATATTTGCCCGAGAACAAAACGAGATTACAACAGGAAATGAACTGGTGAACTTTAATTTAAAGGCTATTTAAGGATTTGTTTTATAACTAGTTTCCCGACTGCTGCTGTGTGATAAATAAAATTCTTGGAATTAAGATTTTATTCTGCAGAATTTGTATTCGCATAAAATAAGGCCAGAGTTTTGGGCTACTAAGTATGAGTATTATATCTGTGGTTAGGCTAAAATAGGACTGCCACAAGGTTTTATACTAAGAATTTGTATTTTGCTTAATGCATTACTGACCATGTAAGAATGCACCAGTTAATCTAGTTCTAGCTTATTTTAAACCCCGACAAAAAGAGGTGTGTTATAAGTTTGACGTGTGTGTGTTTGTCTGTCTGTCTGTGGCATCGTACCTCCTTAACGGATGCGCTGATTTCGAACAAGTTTTCTTTTTTGCTTGCAAGGTGTCATAATCGAGAGTGTTCTTAGCCAGAGAGTTTGGAAGAGCCGCTTCGCTTTTGCGCTTCGCTTCGCTCTCTGGTTCTTAGCTATGATCCAAGAAAATATCTTTCAGCCATTTGAAGATTTATCAGCTCTTAGTAACGGTTTTATGAAGGGGGTTATTGTTTTTTATTTAATGTTATTATTTAGGTAATTACAAAACTAATATGATATTTCGTAAATAACATACTTAGGAGCAATTCAATAAAACTCTGCTTTATGATGACCGAATATCTGATTATTAAATTAAATTTAATAAATGTATCTAAATTCCTGCAGAAATTTTTCCCAACAGACAAATAATATTATACAAAAATATTATGAGTGCCTAGGCTTTAAAGTAATGAATTATAATATACTTAATTTATTATTCAAGCGCTTCACATCATTCTTACCTAAAACTTCTTTGAACTAGTTTTCCAATATACCAAAAATATTTAAACGTCGTTCATATATTATTAGCGCGTTTATCAATAAAATGTTGCCCAGTAAAGCGTTATTTTTGCCTACCTTGAATAAAAACGGGCTCGTGCGAATAATCCCTAAGCCTAGACGTGACTTTTGCAAAGAAATGTGAGGGTAAGGCGACGTGGGGTTGCCAGACGACGGAGATCCAGACTACTTTAAGGTCACTCACTACTCATCGCAGAGACACTGGGCTAAATTCTGCGTGGCCGCTAAAATATCTAAATTTAAGTGTTATGTCTCTTTCATGTTCTTAAGAACGAAAAGGGAGAGGTGATTGCCAACCTACATTTAGACACGTCAAACATCGATTTGACGCGTAATTTAGCAGGAATTTAAAAACATCCCGACTAAATTAAGCTGAATTTGACAGCTGCGCTGCTTATTTTAAATATCATTCATTCAAAATTAAATTCATTTATCTCCCCATCCTTTTCGATTCCCATATGAATGAAAGAGACCAACAACTTAAATTTAGAGATTTTAGCGACCACGGCAGAATTGAGCCCAATACTTAACTATTATTGCTCCTTTAACGTACTTTGTCGCTTAAAATTGTAATTTCAGTTCTGCGCTAGGAGATATAAAGAAAAAACTATGCTATACTACTACTCTTTGTATCTCTTTCTTCGAGCGTCTTTTGAGCTTCGACGTCGTGCGTGTCGCTCATAATAATCACAGTCATCAAGGCGAGTGGAACAAAAGACGGGCGCGGATGATTGTATGCGCAACACAGGACGCCGTCGACGCTTGAAAGACGCTAGTGTGGGGGGTGTTTTAAACAACTGTGGAAAATCAAATATATTTTTTTTACTGTCGGCCAATCGAATATACATTCGTTCATCATGCAAATACAATAAATGTGATTTAATTGTGGTTTTTAATGTCATAATAATTGTGGTGTTAATCTTAAATTTCAAAATTCTTATTACCTGTCTCCGAAAGCTTGTTATAGTCTGCTTCTATATTAAAAACTTGCGCCTGCCATTTTGTTTATTGTACTATTTCTTTACTTTAGCTGCTTCAATATAACTGAAGAGCATGACGGCAGCGGCGACGGAGTGGTGCGGCGTATGAAACCCGTTGTAAGATACGAAAAGGGGCCTACCCTCTTGACTACCATGATAATTTTGATTGTGAGGAATATATAGAATTGAGTAGAATATTCTTTTTTCAAGAAATACAATCCGCAACAGTAAAAGTGTACAAAAAGTCGGCCTTGTTTCTAAGGTAGCAATTTTTACCTGGCAACCCATGTCAAAGGAGGGGCAACTAACTACTTATAACAGCAGCAGGCAGTACATAATGACGAAAAACTTTGAAATCACAAATAATCAAACATCATCTATGGAAGCGGCGTCATCGAGCCAATATTCCACAGGATATAATAGCGTCCGTGTTGCAATGACTAATGATAAAGGTGTCGTCATGACGTAACACAGTCGCGAAGAGCAGTGAGTAAACACCTCAAGCGCTCTACGTAGTGTCGCGGCTTATGAAATTCAATGAGCATTTTGTCTACACGCGACGAGAAAGTGTCGGAACGGTAATCCAGCCGGTAGGTATTAAGTCATGGGAGTACAGACAGTTCAATGGCTATTTTAAACACATACAGTGTTATTTCGGAGATAACGTATCCGTTGCAAGGTTCCTTTCACCGTGAGACGAAAGTGCACAAACTTTTGCTCAAAATTTTAATGAATCCGTGTTTATAAAATTTAAGGCTTCCACTGATGGCCGGGCCGGACTAAGTTAGCTGTGTTCAGGGTCCGTAGCAGGGAGGCCCTTAATTTGCTAAGATTTTCTTGTTAAATGCCGATGTTTTGTTTACTTGTTGGGCCAACATAGGCTGAAAAAAAATAGGATATGAGAAGTTTTACTTTATTTACTCTACGCGGAGTCCAAAGCATTTGCTTCTCTTACAGAATGGTCAACCCGGATCTGCCTGCTGCACTAAAGCTTTAGGAGAGAGGTGTTACCATAAATGATCACCAAAGAGGTAAATAGGTTGTCGTTCAGACAGGTGAAACCCACAAGTTGCTAGTGCCTATAAAATTACAAGTGAAAATGTCACTATTCGCTTATTTCCTCTCCTCAAGCCACACGTCGCTTACGGGATAATCCAGTACACATCCTCCGCAAACACAACTATGCAGTGCATCACACGATCTCTAAATAACACGGCGGCGCTCTGACGTTCCCAGGTGTTTCGTACTCTCTCACACTATACATGAGTTGCTAAGTACCTAATGTTCGTGTTTGCCTGGTATTTTGATTGAAATAGAGTCGTTTGTGGCGTAGGCAGGCCCTTACAAGGTGGACCGCAGTGCCTATAGTTGAATCTGATTTCGATAGTTCGCTACGATGATGTTGGTTACATAAATAAGTTTACAAATTTTTCCATTTCGAATCCCCTCGTAAATATGGTAAATAGGCTCAAAGGCTGGGAACCAAAAACTCTTTTTTTTTTTCATATACAATTTTTTCAAAGGATTATAAAATAACTGACCAACCTATTACGCAGAATGTTAACCCAATATAATAATTCATCGTAAAATACAAAATTTGAACTAAAACTGTGAAATTTCAGCGGCGTGCTGGTGGCAGCAGGTAACCATGAAATATGGCCGGCGAGCCTGCGATAGACTTATCCAACACCACTTTATTTATGGAATAGCAAAGGATACTATAACGGATGAAATGAAATGCTGGGAACTTTCAAATTATAATCTCCATCATAATTTATGTAAATAGCATTATTTTAATAGATTAAGGTGCTGCAAAGGCGACATATTAGCAACTTTTGCTGTTAGGTATCTAATTGATAATTTGTTAGTAACAAACAAACATATATTCCTAATTTCTCTACTATATTAGTCACACACACACACACACACACACACACACACACACACAAAGAAATACAAAATCTTTCCTTCTCTTCTTCTTCTCTTATAATATTAGTATGATGTATTAAGTACAGTAGGCAGCACATGCGGCTGTACATGTTGGCCTTGGGAGCGTCGTCGTTATACCGTAGCAGTAGAAGGGAGTTTCGTAGTGCTAGTGTCCAGCCGCTGGTGCTGCTTTCTGTACCTACATAATTAAATAAACATTTCAATTAAATTACTAATCTATTTAAAAACCTCCGCATCAAAATCCGTTGCGTCGTTTTAAAGATATAAGCAGACATAGGGACAGACAGACAGCCGGAAACGACATCGTTTTATACTATGTAGTGAATTTCTATATTTCTTTTAGACTAAACCATATTTTTGCAAGCACATAAGAAAAGACTAAACACACTTATTTCAAAATAAAGTCGAAAATTTTTAAACTTTCGTATTAAAGGACTCCTCAAAATCGCCAAGCAAAAGCCATCAAAACTTCTGAAAAAAAAATCCTAATCACCAAATTACAATGGCCTATCCTCCTTCTAAGAATGATGCGTATTTTCATAATCTACCCGAACAAATACCAAGGGTATTTAGATGGAGCCAAATGAAAAAAGGCATACCTACAAAGTAATACGTGGGGTGCTTTCTCTAAATGAAAAGGCTATGTAATTCGTGAGACTGATTTCAGTCTTGGCCTGTGGTGTAAGGTATAAGCTTAGGAAAAAGATCTTAATTTTTTACAGGATTTGTTTTTATATTAATAAATTAATAAATAACTTAGTCTAATACAAGATGAATATTAGAATTAAAAAAAAATAGGTTAATTACATTTTTTAAAACATAACTTTCAATTATAAAGTGTACTACTTGAATAAAAAATGGAATGGAGACGTTCACGTTTAAGCAATCGAATGCTTTGAGATAACACGCTCCAGATCGGATAGAACTTGATTCGTCGATTATGAGACAAAAAAAGTGTAGGTAAAATTTTAAAAAGCTACGATTAACATCGCGAAGTAGTAGGCAGCAGCTGGATGGGAGTGGCCGAAGATCTAAGATACTTAATTTGAGACTCTTGAGAGAGTTTACTAATCCCTAAAAACAACACTACTACTAGTTCATTTAATTCACTGGCCACAGTAAAAAAATTCTCTCCTCCCGTCCATAACTCGCGCCACGCGGCGCGGGCAGTTCATCTGTATTCATTGCTGGCTCGCCGTCAATCGGGCGAGTCCGCGCGATGAAGATTGATGCGATGGACGCAATAAACGTCCCGCCCTCCCCGCGCCGCGCCCCGCACCCCGCGCCAGCCCCAGGAGCGTTTAGTAATGTCTACATAGTCGCCTTTATAAGGGGTTCGTACTTTTACAGAGTACTAGATTCGCCCAAGAGTACTTAACCTCCATTTTTTTTTAAGATTTTTGCCATGAAGTTATCTTTCCCTGTTTTATTGTCATGACGTGTTGATTTTTATCGCAAATCATTCGGCCATTTAGACGTGGAAGTATTAATAGATAAATGACAGACAATTACCGAGAGATAATTTTGTACTTCTATGAGTAATATTAGTTTGAAGAGTTTTTATTTAGATTTATTTAATGAATCAAATAAAGCATTCATTTTCACTAATATTATTCCGTAGAATCAATAGTTTTACGCTATTAAGGTTCAAATTCAACGCGTTTAAAAAAAAAAATTTATTTTGCTTCGTAAACAAAAAATAATTGCTTTGACTGACGAATGCGAGTCATTTTAATTTTAAATAATTTCAGTCTTCCTTTAAAAGGGTAAATGCACCAGATATTATACAGAAAAAACTACCTAACCTAAATAATTTTCTAAAATTTAAACATCAAACTTCAACAAACACCACCAAAATGTAACAGTAAGTATAAATTTCAAAGTCAAACATTCCACCGCATTGTGACAAACAAGAAGCTAAGTATATTATACAGGGTGTACCTAGAACGCTCGTTACGCGCACCTGGGCCGGTAATCTGCGCTCCCTGTATATCACGCGGCTCGAGCTTATCGGCCCCCACACTCTTGTCACACCCCTTAAGGGCCTGGCACCAGTATCTTGGGACGCGACGCGACAAGCGATCCGAAATGCGAATCGACGTGTGATGCGATAGTATGCGCTCTCTAGGCGCGATGGTATGCTATAATATATCATTTAATATTATACAGTACCTGGGCGACCGAGCTTTGTTCGGTTACTACTATTTATTGTAATAACCAAGTCTTAATAATATAAAAACTCGAAAGCATAAATCTTATTCACGTAATCAGTATAGGTAAATGTTATATTGTTATCTAAAACATTAATAACATTTTTTTTTAAACTAGTTTAAAACAATAACAAAATATATGAACACATAAAAAAAAGTAAGTCACCGAGAGGGATTCGAACCCGTAATACTCAATTCTTGTCGTCCGCGTCTTAACCTGCTGGACCAGATGGACAGTGACCTGCAGGACGAAATTAGCGAAATTAGCGACTGCGTGGAAAGAAAAATGCATGAAAACTCGAAAACACGCGTTTCCCAAACATAGGACTAATCTAGAATAGAATAGAATATACTAGATCGATTGTTTACCCCCGAAAACCCTCATATACCTACCAAATTTCAGCGAAATCGTTAGTGCCGTTTCCGAGATCACAGAAATAAATGTATATACAATTATTGCTCGTTTAAAAGTATAAAATTTATACAGAGTGTCTTCTTTTCAGAAGACAGCCAAATTTTATGAACTCGCCAGAAAAGAAAATGTAATGGACTTAACGTAGACTTAACTAAGTGACGTAAATATCCAGAAGTTAAAAATAAATACTTTGCTTTAACTTTTGACTTAGCTTTCCATAAGCTTCCTCAAGATGACGCCTTAACACCTCCCTCCCTCACCCCTGGAGAGGGGGCGACTTTGTTAATCAGAACTAAGGGCAGGTAATGATACAATCTTTCGTGGAGGTATTATTTATCGGCCGTGGATGAATGAACAGTTGGCAATCTTAGGTGGACGATATTGGGATGGGAATTTAGCTGAGATGAGAGTTAGTTTTTTTCCTTGTCATAAAAAAAAGAATATAAACTTGCTGATCAAAATCGATAGCATCAAATAAATTACAGCTCTAAAACACATCATAATGTTTTTGGCTTGAAAGTGTAACCAACAGACAGACATATTTCCTTGAGCATTTAAATATTAATAGGAATTATGACAGCAGAATTAAAAAAGCGACCGTATTTCAGATCCGAGTGAAATACAATTAACTCATTCTGTACATGCAAGTGCAGATAGGCCGATGTTATTCACAGGGTGTCCCGAAAGCTGCTCGCTTGTAATGCGCGCACCTGTAGCGGGAAGTAATCCAGTGCACCCTGTATAAACCTGGCTTATTTACCGGGAGAGCTTCATCCTGCTTCTATCCTGCTACTATTCACATTGCATACTACTTTAGAAACAAGATGGCGGTTCGTTGCAGCAAATCTGCGTAGATCAACTATAATGCAAGTACGAGTATTGCTGAATTACGTAGTCCAAGCACAAATTATAAGAATGATTTAGTAGGTGTGTGCAAGTTTTCTTCTGATATTTTCCTTCACCGTAAAAGACGAATAAACGTAAATATGAATCCAAAAATCGAAAACACATTGGTACGGGCCTTATAATTTTCTGCATTCCAAGCATAAGTCAAAAACCAAAATACGACAACTAGATCTGGTCTATAAACTCAAAATTGTTATTCTTTCGTAACTGTCGTAAACAAAAACTGTCTTAAACCGAATAATAGCTATTTATGCAACTGTTGCATAATGAGGGGTATTTAACACGAGTGTGGTTTATGAAACGAGCGCAGCGAGTTTCATAAAAGTATACACGAGTGTTAAATACTAATTATGTACAGTTGCATACAATAGTTTATCTACACTCATACAACAAATTTAAATTAAAGACAAAATAAAGTAATCATTGTTTATTGTAATAATTATTGACATTTTGTATGGTACAATTATTAAACAAACGTTAATGGCGCGAAAATAAATTTGCAGTAATATCGCACCGCGCATGCGCGCCGCCAAGGTTGCGTTCCGAAACACGCTAGTGTGCTCAAATAGCAAGCATCTGCGTAAAAATTAAAAAAAAAACTTCATTTTGTTACAACTTTGCGATAACGAAATGAAATTTGTATGGATCCTTAGTCACGGCTCTATCGAAAGGTATATATTTATGGTAAAGGTATATCATTTGCTTAGCGTTTCTGATAAGTAAGTAAATGAAGGATTTACGACATGAGTGTAGATAAAGGTTTTTTTTATCTAACGAGAGTTTTTTCAAGGAAATACCTAGGTTCTATGTAAACGACATAGAACATACATTCCTTGAAAAAACTCGTAATTTTCCATTTCTGAAACCCTTATCATCTTGCCGATTTAGTATTGCAATTTGTTAAGTTATTAACATTACTCAGCTTTTTATAAAAACTTATCATATTATCGATGGGTAATGTTGGCTTTTTAGAGCAAATTAAAAAATATACCTTTTTTAAAATGATTTGGCTGAATAGGAAATTACGCTTCAAAAACATCATTTACTGTTTTTTACAAATCGCAATTGTTTCAATACAAGCTATAACTTTTGGAATCACTGTTTTCAAAGAATTTTAATCCTTCACTAAGGACGTCTTTGACTTTTTATAAGGTAAAAGGCTAGGTCAACCCTCCCGTGACGAGGGTTCTCTCACTGTCGATCCTTGCTGATAAACTGGGGTTGGTGTGGACTGACCATTAGCTTTCCAATACTTATTTTATTGTTAAATAACTTCTCACCCGCGGCAAGGCCCGTGCTGTTTTTCGTGTTTGTCCGTGGGAATGACTTAGATAAATAAATGGATGGACATCTCACACACGACCATCTGGCCCTAAACTAGACAGAGCCTGTACTATGAGCGTCAGACAGCTGAATATAAACAAACAACTTTCAGATACAAGGCAAACACAATTCCTAATCCATCACACGAATATGTGCCCTGGGCGGGATTTGAATCCGCGACCCTGTGCTTCGAAGGTAGACGTGTTACCAACTAGACTACGGAGCCGATATTTTCCCGTAGTAAAAAAGTAGCTTATGTCACTTTCCAGGCCTCGATTTATCTCTGTGCCAAAAACCAGGCCAATTCGTGGCTTAGTTTTTAGTGTAAAGGAGGGCAAACAAACAAAGGAACTTTCGCATTATAAATAGAGTTAGAGAGTAAAAAGAGAGCATAAATAGAGTAACATTCTTTTCACTTTTTGATTTTATTGTAAAAGTATAATATGTACGATGTACGAACATAATATTATTAAAATGTAAGTATTTGTACGCGTCGTATCAGTAGGCCGTCGTTTTCAACAATAAAAAAAAAACTGACATAACTCGCTATTAAAAATAAATAAATATATATAACCTATGTTATGAAGTCAGTTAAAATTTACACAAGCAGCCTAATTACCAAGTCCTCAGAATACAAATGCAAACATAACAAACTACCGAAGTACAGCCAGGATACCTGTCGTCATACAATATTTACCACAATATCTCTTTGGTCCACGCGAAAAACCCATGTTTGTTTTTGACCCGTCTGGGGTAAAATAAACAGCCCTATCGCCTAGAAGGGTAGCGCGGGGTGAGCCCGGACAGTGACAAACGACGCACATATTTTAGCCGCTCTCTACTACTGCCATCTCGCGGCGCTTGCCTAATTATGAGCTGTTCCTTTTTGCCCCAGTCTACTCTCGCCACGTGAATAATGTGGGGTATGAATATTTTAGTTTTAGATAGACTCAGGTTCACTCTGAATTTGAATTTGATGTTCTTTAAAATTCTAATTTCGCTTCATGTTAAAAATGTTGAGGTGAAATTGTTAGTGTTTGGAAATTTACCATAAATCTTCTCGCATACGATACGATGATATTACTAACCTTAAGCGACTCATTCATTCTAACACCAAGGTTTTCACAAACCCAAGGTTAACCTCCATAACCATACGTTAGGTAAGCAAGAAAACTAATCGAAAGGAAATTTTTGTCACATAACAAAAAACGCAAACAACTAATTCTATTAAATAGGTATTTATATTCAACAAATAAATAAAAAATCAAATCTACGAGATTGAAGACGCTCAGTCAAAATGTTAGCTTGCACACAGGTGTAAAGAATTTCACAAGTTTTAGTTAGTGAATTTACCTTCTGCAAGCGTGGTCACCCCAATTCCAGGTATGTTACTATAATTACCAACCGTTGTCACAGAATAAATAATAGTTGCCGTTGTCGCCTAGTGCGCAATGAGCTTTATATATAAACAATTCCACCCCATTATAGGAGATTCCACAACGAAATTTTCATTCGCAATCAAAAAATATCGAGAAAATAATCCAATTGGAACGAATTTCAGATAATACACACGCTCATAATAGGATTACGGCGGGTCGCTCGCCCAATATTAATAACCTCGATCGACCTTCCTTTTCCAGATTAAAAACCAATCCTGGGGAATAACCGAATAAGCTTTTCCGATACGTGCTCGAGATTCCGACAATGCGCGCTAGTTAATTAATCTAAAGCGGTATTGGCTTCATTACAACCAGTGTAATGGGAAGTCGGTTCATTCAGCGTCATCAAAAACGAACAGCCACCGCACACCGTGGTGAAACACCCGCGTCGCATTACAAAGGTTCCGGGTTCGAATCCTGGTGGGGCACTCGTCGAACAAATATCACTTTTTGAGACTTTTCCCTGTTTTTTTTTCAAGATATTGCAGTTGTCCAAAGAAGGCAATTCCGTGCTTCGGAAGGCGCGTAAAGCCGTTGGTCCCGGCTATTTTTTACGGATATAGTAGTCGTTACACGAGTCATGTCTTTATGCCTAAGGCGGCTCAATAAGCCTGACACCAGGGGCTTGTAATTTATATTAACCACAAAACCCATAAAATAAGCAAACATGAGATCGATCAGCAGCGGTTATCGGGTGAAAAGTAACAGTTATTAGTCACTATGCAACCGACGATTTATTTTTACTATAACTATAATGTTTTTCACCACATAGTATAAAACAAAGTCGCTTTCTCTGTCCCTTAGTCCCTATGTATGCTTAAATCTTGCACACTACGCAACGAATTTTGATGCGGTTTTTTTAACAGATAGAGTGATTTAAGAGGAAGGTTTATATGTATAACATATGCATAATATACTTCAGAATAACCATTTTTCCGTGCGGAGCCGGGGCGGGTCGTTGTAAATAATAAAATACAATACAATTAATATACTTCTATATAATAATATATACTTAATACATTGTGAAATTTAACTGGTTCTTCAACCGTAACATGCTAACCGTGCTACTCATAAAACTGAACAACTTCCCTAAGGAATACAGGTTGAAATCACAAAATTAAAATTCAACTTTTCATACATAGTGGCCGGTCACGTGACTGAAGTTTATTTAAAAAGTTAAAAATAATTTTTGAGATTTCAACATTTATTCTTTAGGAAAAGTTGTACTACCAGTATGTTGCTTATAAACAACCAGTTTTTCACGGTATATAATATTATTTATTTTTTAAATGATGTTCACTTTATAAGATTTATTTTAAACTCTAGAGTCCCACTGTATTACAAGTTGCCAAACCGCTTTAAAAGTTTTTTATAGATTCAGCCAAAGTACATTTTCCTAGCAACTTTGTAGGTTCAGATTGTACAACCCCGCAATGAGCACTAAGTTAGCCAGAACAAGAGTTCTAAAAGGAACTACAAGTTGCTTAAATCAAATTCACACCAGAGGAATAGTTCGCTTCGAGCTTATTCCGACAGAATCGGAATCGAATTTTCGAGTTCGAACTTAAACAAAATTGCCAACGTCCGCGTTCGGAATTTGTTGCGAAGTGTATTTGAAATATAAGAATGGGTGAAATGTTGGGCGAGGTCAGTCGACCGTGGTCGGAACTGGGTCGGATTGGTGTCACCTTCACGAGGGTTACGATTATTACCAAGATACTTTATTTATTTCTAAATTTTATTCTAGCATAGTAGAGAAACTTGTGGTTGAGGAAACTTGTTTAAGCGTCGATACCTTTTACAACTAATTTAATATGTTTTTCGTATATAAAATGTAGTTCGCCATATTCGCCGTCATGAAAATATAATCGCCATGACATAGTATAGGTACTTAAGAGTTGAGGTTGTAGTTAATATAATACACATCTTTGTCAAAGGGTCACAAGTTTTAAATTTACAATACCCAGTTATATTTATAAATTCCTTCAGTTTGTTAATTTAGATGAACTCATTAATTTTGTATGTACACTAACACCTTTCTTTCGGAATAGCTCTACATAAAACCACAATATTATAAAAAAAAACCAGCCATCACTAAACGCACCGAAACCCTAGAACGAGTTAAAAGAACAGTTACATAATGAGACCTTGCTTTGATATCGCCGTCCTTTTCTGGCCCTCATTATAAAAATGAGAGTAACCCCAGCTGACGCATTCAACGGTGTAACTTTTTAATTACGCGTCCACATTTCAGCCGCGCCGTAAAAACTCGTACAGATTATAATCGCCGACTTTTAATCTTAATAAGTTGGTTGGACTTTTCCTAGGGAGGTCCTGAAAGGGAATATATAATGAAGGTGGATTTAAAATTTAAATTACTAAAAATTTTTAACCGTGTCATGAAGGCGCTTTCAGACTTTTGTGCCTCACAGCTCATTCGGTAGACGTGTGGTTCTTAGCTTAGAAGACATCTAACTCAATAATAAATTTAATGAATTGCGTGATAACTAGCAGACAATATAAGGCAGCTGTTTTCACCTGTGTAACCGAAAATAACTGAGCAATAGTTTGTTGTAGAATAGCTAAAATTATGATCTCGTATTTGTTTTATACTGCCCTTATTAAAGCTTCTTAAACTCTGGTGAAATACGGCTCAAATTATTTATTGTTAGATATGTATTTGTTTAATTTAGTAACTTCTTATCTTTGGCCCAGAATTCGGAATAGTACTTAGTCCCTACAGAATGCTAACTTAGGGACATCATTCAAATAAATAGCAAACAGCAAATAAATAGCAACAATAAAATGGAATTCAGATCTCATGGTACTAGCCAAAAACAGGAAGTAGCTGCTCCATCTATCGCGCCTCTCCACTAACATCTTTTGTTCCCTATCTAATACCTCGCATCGCAGATCATACCCAAACTACGGAGCTGAATCAAATGAAAGACCAGGAAAAAAACATGTTGAAAGAAAATTCGTTACCCAGAAGCTCTGCACAGGCTATTTAACCGTAAAGATCCGTTCGCATAAGCCCGTATCTTCCGATTAGAAGCCGGATCGCTTACCCAACTTCGTCCAACTTTAGATACAAGCCCGAGTTTAAAATTGGCCATGTGCGCGAACTTTTCCTCGCATGCATATTTGAACAACCGCTAACACGTACGCGTGGGCGGAATCCGGTTCGCTCCGATTAAACTTCCGTCATTTGTTTTTGTTCGCTTACACGCACTTGTCAACGCCAGTGTTTTTGGGCTTAGAGTATAAATAGAAAAAAATCTGGGAGGTTTTTGGGTTTCTAAATTAGAAAAAGCGCTTTAGTTTGATTTAAAGTAGAGCGAAACCGTATATTTCTCTATTTCGTTTTCGATTAGTTCTTTTTCACATTTTTTATACATTGTTTTTTAAGTCGCTTCTTCTCATACTCTTTATTTTATTACGAAAGACATTTCCTGTAGAATTAAAAATAATATATTTTCATTTTTTAACCCAAGAATGTTTTTCTAAGCTGTGGTTTAGACCACAACAAATGTTATGTAGGATACCTAGCTTATGTTAGCAAATGTTACCTAGCTTGTTATAATAAACGTTGACACAGTGAACTACATTTGGTATCAATTTTTTACATCAAAAAATCACAGACCATTTCAAAGCATCATGTCATGTAACTGACTTCAATTGAAAATTTCTAATTTGGAATTCGAAATAGTGGTTTGTAATTGGTTGTGGGGCAAAGCGGATTGGCGGAAGGCGCGGCGCGAGCGCGGAAGCGTCAGTCGCGGTCAGAACGCGGTTGCAGGGAATGTTGCTTACACGCCAACTAGTGCCACCAAATTCCCAGAAAATTTCGGATAATGTTACAATATGTTGTCGCATTGCAATAGGCAGTAATTTGTCATTGACATTCTTGCATATTCAATTTTGCATTTGCATGCATTTAGTTCTCAAATTTTATGAATTAAGAAATGGACATCAACGCTCTCTCCTAGAGATATAAATAAATAAATATTTTAGATAAAAATAAATAAATAGAATCACATGATTTTCGCTACTAAAAATGACGGTAAATTGAGTGAAGTGAAGATGTCTTTATTTCAAAATATATAGATAAATAGCATTTTTTTGTTACAAGAGACACATAGTTAAACATCACCATCATTATCAGCATCAAAGAAGCAAACATTCAGAATCAAGAATATGGACGAAACCCTGGAGCGTCAACGCTGCGTGTATGCTATCCTGATAAAATAAACGAACATTATTTTCAGAATACAATTAAAGCGCACCTAAAGTAGAGACATCAATTTACAGCAGTGCAAAAATTTACAGCTCAGCTCTGATACTTTATGATGAGATCAGATATAGCACATATTCAGAAAGAAACCAATTAATGAGTGCACTCAATGCTTTCACAAATTCCTCCTAATTTCTGAAAGCCTGGTCACTCTCACCGGTGCAATTTGATTCAATTAGCGCGCAATCAGCGCACCTCGCGCGCCGCATCCCGCACCGCTTGTAACCGGATCCGGCCCTAGCAGGAAATTACCTGCCCCTTCAAACGAGCGCTGCGGTCCTTCACGCTGCCGGAACAAGCGAGAACTACGCTATTAGGAAAGCTTTTTCGGCTTCTAAAATTTTAACTGTTTTAAAAATGGGGGTACTTTTTTTACTTCATTTTTAGGGTTTAATGACCGAATTCTGACAAGACTCTGCTCCGACAAGTTTGGTAGGTTAGGTTAGGTTAAGTTAGGTTTTAAATGTTTTATCGGAGCAGAGTCTTTTCGGAATTCGGTTTTGGATTCCATTTTTAGTTCATGCTTTTTTGTTCATGGTTCTTTTGAAACTGTTTTAAATCTGTGCAATTATTGAATACAGTTTTCATGGCCGCTGGGACAGATAGACTCTTGCTTGGTAACGCACCTGAAAAAGCACCTTAGGTAGGTGACAATTAGTTATGTAAAGGTCGCGGAATGCCACTTCTTATTGTGTGGTTGTAAGGTCATCGATTTACCTCATTAAACCCCCGTTGTCGATAAGTCAAAACCTTGTCTGACGTTACGGAGGTTCCGGGTTCGAATACCGGTGGGGATCCGTCGAAGAAATATCACTTTGTGAGACTTTCCTCAGTTTGGTTAGGATTAGGACATTGCAGGCTCGCCTGATTGTCCAAAAGCCGTTGGTCCCGGTTACTATCTACGGATGTAGTCATTTAAGAGCCATGTCGGAAGCCTAAAGCGGCTCAATGATTCTGACACCAGGGTTTGTGAGGTAGGGTAACCTCGAAACCCACACGATAAGAAAAAGAAGAAGATTAACCCTGCTGTCATAATTAAAGAACCGGTTAAGGATTCTTACGGTATTAAGTTCATCAATGGATTAACATATTTTTTTTTTGAAAATCAGATGTAACAGCCTGCAATATGCTTATCAAACTGGGGAACGTTTTACAAAGTCATATTACCAATATCTACATGTACATGTACCCCACAGCTATACAACTCAATAAATGAGGCAAGCGTTTACCACACGGTTAACGAGACTGTATGCTACTGCTACTAATCGTAATCCAAGAAATACAATACAAAACAAAAATAATATTTACAAAAAAAACGGAAATACCGTAATTAGATCAAGAAAAAATCTTTTAAAATATTTCAAAATTCAAAAAGCGTTTATTCAAAGTAAGATTTTATAAATCACTTTTCGACGAGGCGAGTTCACGATTTGGCTGTCTTCTGTGGAGAAGAACTCGCCGGAAAAAACTCCACAGGCGTTGCATCTTTTCAAAATATTTTTACATAATTATTATTTTATACCATTTGATTAATATAACAAAGAGTACAAACGAAATATGCAATTAGAGGAAGGCAACCAGTCAAAGTAGAAAAACTAAACTATATAACCAATAAAACAACCGGCAATCGACTAGACCAGACCAGTCCCCCCAGTATTTTACAGCAATATTACACAAATGATTAAGAAAACTGGGTTACATTACACTTTAAACCACAGTTTCCATCAGACCTCCATACCCGTCGTATAAAATATTATGAACAGCGCAAGACCGCTGAATTAGTAGCAAGCGCAGATCACACAAAAGACGCGCGGTGAATGGCCCACATTGTTCTGTCAGTTGGGACAAAGCGTCACTGGGACTATCAACCGTCGTCTGTCTCATTATAATTAACTCTTTAAAGTGGCCTGTTCACCATGCGACTTCGATGCGATTAGTTGTAGCTGTAAGTCGCTAACATTTTGATAAAAAAGAAATCTGTACTACTTCAGCTTGTTAATAATAACTGTTATAAATTGTTAATCACAACAAGCTGTAGTGATGATGATGATAATTTTTTTAGCTAACCCGTACGACTCCCATTGGAGGAATTGAGTAGATCTTATTGTAAACCAGAAAACACACGAATAGGTTACTAATCAGGGGTATAATTCCCTTAAGAAAAAATCTAAATTTCTTTAAATAAACCCCTAATAAGAACAGCTGTTTAATAAGTCATTTGTTCAATATTAGCACTGAAAGTTCTATTTAGAACTTGAGTAACAGAGAATAAATGTTTTAAGACTTGTTCTTAAGATTCCTGGTATCTACTTAAAAGTAGATTTAGAAACTAATCCAGATCTATCATCAAAAAGATACCAAAAAAACGTAAATTAAAAAATAAAAATAAATTGTAATTAATTCATATAAATTAGGGTCCATAATCAAGATCAGATGCGAAACATTTGCCAACTTCCAAATTGGCTAATTCTCGCAAGCACAAACTCGGAGTTTGAACAGCGCGCTTTAGGGGGAAGCAATAAATTGGCCGACAGGTGTGCGTTTATAGAGCCTGGCGAGGCCTAACACAGAACTCCGACAGAGTTCCAGCGGGTTGTACTTATAACTACTGAAAACAAGGTTTGACTTGGTTTTTGTTACATTTGGTTTTTATGCTTGAAGTTATGTTGAGTAGGTAACTGTTTGATGCCATTTTATACGCAAGAAAGCATCTAAGTGTTTAAGTGTTTGAAATCGAAGTGAAAATTCAAATCATTAAGCTCGCACGGGATCTAAAACCCTCGTCTCCTTTGCTCTTAAGGCGAAAACGGATGTTCTCATACCTAAAATCTTAAGCAATATACTTTAAGACTTGTGATATTTTTTATGCGATATGCGCTATACCACCAAAGGGGTCCAAGAAGTTTGACATTTTGGACAAGAGGGTGGAGTGGAGGGGTTCTAAATTTCGTGACGTCACATTTCAAAATCTACTGATACTGATTTTGGAAACGCTGTTTTCATTCAATAATTTCTAAATGTGAAAAATATGTGACATCACATTGTGACAAGAACAGGGGGAGAGGTAAAAGATAATGAAATTCGTGTGATGTAATTTATGGATGACCCCTAATACATCACATGCACCAATTAGTGTACACGTGTAAAAATGAAAAAAAAAAAATCACTTTATTTCAGACTCTTGGCCCATATTTACAAGGAAGTAAGTAAGAATTTACAATGTAGATTTACAAATTATGTTATGTTATTATTATTAGGCGAAAACGGAAGTTCTAATAACCAACACTACGAAGTTATAACACTGGACTAGATCCAAACCTGATACCGTACACTTTGTAGGTACGGAACCAAACAAAACTAATTTACTTTTTCTCATCTTCTCTCACAATAGAGAATACTGTGTAGTACCTAATCAAAGGAGGCGTCAGACTCAGAATAATCCAAATAAGTAATTAGAGGTCATTGAACTACTATTGTACGAGCATACATAGAAACGTCACCCGCGCACCGCACTATTCTGTGCTCATCATACTCCATACTAATATTATAAAGAGGAAAGACTTGTATTTTTGTGTGTGTGTATGTTTATAATTAATAATCTCAAAAAATACTGCGTCAATTTCAAAAAAAAATTCACCATTCGAAAGCTACATTCACCCTGAGTGACATAGGCTACCTTTTACCGCGGGAAAACGCCTCATTCCTACGGGAAAATCTGTTAACGCGGGCAAAGTCGCGGCGAAAAGCTAGTAGTATTATGAATTGGAGGTCGCGACCTCCAATTTCTATGGCGTTTGTCTTTTGCTTTTCTTCCCGCCGCCGCACCATTACCCACCTCCCACTGCCGCCCTGTTGGCGCACAGAATGTATTCCAGGTGTCTTCTCTAGTACTTGTACGTAATTCCTCATTGTTAGAGGTGCTATGAATAGCAATAACATCCAGCTAGAAGCAATCAGAGTAGAATATGAAACAAAGACAACTTACCGCTACAGTATTTTCCTTTCACCTTTTTCCAGCAGGTCTTGCTGAAAATTCAAGTGTTTGAAGCAGAAAATATTATTATCATCGATATTATATCCATCATCTATATTATACATGTACACCATGATAAGCGCATTGGCTTAATGACTGAAGTGATTATGTTTTCATTCTGGAAGGCACAGGATCGTATTTGAACCACAGGTCTTATATAATGAAACTGTTAACTGCTGTAAGTAAACTAGTTTTCATCATCATCGTTTCAGCCGACTCAGTGAAAGCCTACAAATAAAATTTTAAACTATAAAGAGAGTCTTGAAGTCGAAATAGGTATCGACACAAACTGCGAAAAATCCTAGACCAGAATGCGTCTAATCTAAATATTAAAGCGAAAAAACAATAGCTACAAAATGTCCTTAATTTTTTTTAATGTTAAGCGCATATAGTTAGAAAACATGGAGGCCCGCAATAAAAAATAACCACGAGCAATGTCACAATATGTATCACTTCTTCATCATTATGTCAGCTTGTAGACGTCCACATCTGGACAGACTCCAAAGATCTCCACAACGATTGGGCCTGCGCTGCCCGCAACCCTCATCAGATTTCTTTAACAACTGTTACACATGAACAAAACTTGAAAGTGAATGGTAGAGTATAAACCGTGCTTCCAATCAAAACCCTCAGTACAAATACACGTTCCAACGAAGTACAGTTGGACGGCGGTCCCCGGGATCTTCTTATTGGTTGAACAGAAATAACGAAACCAAATTGAAATATTCAAGCGTACCGGCTAAAAAGTAAGAAGTTGTAAGTTAAAAACAACAGTCCAACCGACGGAACAAACAATTGGAGGAGAAATCACGGGCCTTAATGGATAGAAAATGGATAGGACGACGGGGAAAACATTCAGCCGGATTATGCATAGTCAGACTCGCGGATGTTGTCAAACTAGATGAGACTTTTATAAAAAAAAATGGTGAATCGGGCTGATGTGAAATATTGAAAGTAAAGTTAGCTTGTGATTGCTTCAAGTGGTTTTACAGGTATCTGCTATAATTATGGCGTAGTACAGGATCATATATTACGAATATACACCTTATGCGTATGTATTTACTAATGCATATCATTTTGTGAGTGGTACTTAGAGAATAGTTTTCTTTACTAAATATAGCGTGGCGTCCGAAGCCAGCTCGCCACGTCGCCACTCCAATAATCAGTATTACCCCTCGCCTATAGATGTTTCACATCAAAAAGACTCTCGTCGGTGCTAGCTCACTTATTGTGCGGGCTAAAGTTTCAAGGTTACAATTACACACAAAATGCTGTCAAATGGACTATTCCTTACCGCGCTAACCATTTGGAAATATTGATGAAACAAAATGGAAACGATTGAGCGAACGGTTCGACTTCAAAATCAAAAGTATTTTAACAGCATTTCCAAACGTTATCAGCAGTCAAATCTACGAGTTGACTACTGATAACGTTTGGAAATGTTACAGATCGAATTGCCGAAACTAGTATAGCAACGTTTCAGCAATTCTGTCACGTAGTAGACTTATACATGAAACCAAACCAAAACATTTCCGTTCGCACAAGTCTCTTCCAGCCGTTGAACCGCCATCGCCCGGCAGCCGCGGCCCTTGGCCCGCATCCAACCGCACTACGGGATGAAATTTAATACGCACCCACTGAATATTTATTTATGATAATACCTAATGATTTATACTGGATTCTTTCGGCTAATAATTCTTCGCCTATTCTCGGCACCGAAGTTACCGCGACGAATCGATGTTATGAATATAGAGGGCATACTGAGTTGGCTTTTGCTTTCGTCCTTGTGTTGAACCGATATTGAAAGTGGCTTGTCTGTGCCAATGGCGCAATGGCTAATCGATATAATGAAACTGCAGAGGTTGAATGTCTGTACATAGATTTTTTTTATAAACTTAGTCAGGGGGATGTAAGAAGTGAAGTAGAACATATCCAGCCTTTTTTAACCCCCGACGAAAAAGAGGGGTCTTATAAGTTTGACGTGTGTGTCTGTCTGTCTGTCTGTGGCATCGTAGCTCCTAAACGGATGCGCCGATTTTGCTCTAGTTTTTTTTGTTTGCAAGGTGTCACAATCGAGAGTGTTCTTAGCTATGATCTAAGAAAATATCTTTAGCCATTTGAAGATTATCAGCTCTTTTCTAGTTGTTGAAAGGATCAAGTAACGGTTTAGTGTCGGGGGTATTTTTTTTTTAATTTAGTGTTATTTATCTGTTAATCTGTTTGTACGGGCTATCATCTTTGTAATTTTGGACCGATTTAAATGAAATTTTTCATGGTGGTATCTTAATATATTTCACGGGAATATATCTCATTTATACGAAAAACTGGGCAAAAAACAACACGGGCGAAGCCGCGGGTGGACGGAGTTAATAAAAATCACTGTTATTTTCGAGAGGAGCGGGTTCAAGTCTCTGTACGTAATAATATTATGTTTTCGATTTTTAAATTAATATTCGACACTCTTACGGTGAAGGAAAATATCGTGAGGCAACCTGCACACACCTGCGAAGAAATTCAAAGGTTGTGTGTGAAGTTAACCAACTCGCACTTGGCCAGGGTTGTTGACTAAGGCCTATTCACCCTGATTCAGGGTAGGCTCGAGCCACACGGTGGGGACTTTAAGGGGTATTAATTAACAAGTTCAATTTTACTATGCACTTTTGAAATTTAGAATAGAAGGAAAAATATAAAATTAAATTATTAATGGAGCAGATAGCTTTCGTTTGATGAAATTGAAATTTTAATATCCGAAAATTGCTCACAAACGGAATTGCTGAGTCGAATCGTTGTCTATCGCTACGAGATTAAGATTTTCTCTTCTAAATCCGACCATCTATTCTTTTTTATTTATGTACGAATAATATTATAATACATTTTCATACCTATATTACATGCTTTACAAGTACTACGCTTAGTTGAAAGTCAGATAGCTGTGTGTAAAATGTTCCCAGATATTTATTTATTTATTAGGAAGTTATTATGTATAAACACATTTCTTTAAAAAAATCTTTGTTAAGAAACAAAAAACAACTATGAAATAATGAGAAAATTTATTAACAAAGTTGTAGACCAACACGGCTATAATTCAATGTGCTACGAGATGTTCTACGAAGCGCTACGAGGGGTCTACGCGGCTACGAAATGGCTACGACAAAATTGGTGATCAACTTCGACATTGATTGCACTGTAAAGTAGCTTTTGGAAGTTATTTATTTCACGATTATTTTAATGGATTTATGTATTTTACTATTTTAAATTCTTGCCCGAGCTCCATGACTTTTATTTAATTTTGCTTGCATTTATAACAGATAAATAGAATCTAACAAAGTTAAAAAGGTTATAGCCACATACCTTTTTATTAACTGGCGTTATAATAACTTCATATTTTCCTTTTTAATACGATAGTAATATAGGATAGTAAACTTGCAAAATATTAGGAAGCTTATAATTTCATTTATAACAATAAAAACAATATATTTTGCTCACCCCCATATCAAATATTTATTACAGTTGTAATATCGTTCTTCCTCCGTCCTCATAAGCACTACATAAAGCAAATCCCTACTGAACACACAACAGTTACAAAGGACAGTTCATAGTAGGAAACAAACACATACAAGGTGGCCATAGCATTGTGCAGCTGAGGCATATGAAAACCATCTTAATTTTGTCAGTACCACAAGTAAATTTGAACACTATTTCAAAAGCATAAGGCATAGTGTAATTGTAAAAAAGTGGATAATGGTCACTGTTTCTGTTAAGCTTTTCCTACGCAATACTAATTCGTCAACCAATTTCGACATACGATGCTGTTTTAGTTATTTTACGTTTTACAAAGCTGCGCTTTAAAGCAGCAGTGTATAATGAAGTGATATTGAATTAAAAAAAAAAGTTGTAAGTACGTGTCACGTGTTTAGAAGTATATTAATGGTCGCGTACCGAAAAAGGACACTTTGTTTTGTGTGATTGTTGACGGTGGAATTATTATTTTCGCGACGTTGGGTCGTGATATATCTAAGTATATTTTCGGCATAGTACATTCTGGTTAGAAATGTTGGTGTGGTGTTTTGATAGTACTGCTATTATGCTGCATCTACTTTGTGTTTAATAAACGATCATAATTCAAAAATAACAGACTTAATAGCTACTTACTTATAGCTTAATAGCTAGATACATTTTAGATTACGTAATAGAGTCATAAAAACAAACAATAATCTGAATAGAAGCTTTTTATAGTAAAAAAAACTTGTTTTCTTATTTCAGTAAATACAACCCTTACAAACCATGATCTATGAATTCATCAGGTCGTGTGACCAAGTTATACCGCGGTCAGACAACGGAAAAATACAGTTTTGTTTGGAGTTTAATATAACGCGGCCATTTGTATGTCTTACGACGCAAGGGTTGCGTTTACGTTTGTTTGTTCCGGGTGAGGGGATTCCCGGATAAAGGGGATTATTGTGTTTTGTTGGGCCCTGTTTGACCACGTATTAAGTAAATAGATTATTATTATCCTCCTACTAAACCTACTGTTTTTGTTTATGGTGCTGACGTACCCGTTAACGTATGGTTTTCGACCTTTCGGCTAAGAATGGAGTAACATCCTTCCTGTTAGCTAAACATTTTGTACTTTGCATAAGATTTCAGCAGTGTCTGCTCTTAATTTGATAGTACAAAAGGGCCATAGTTCTTTTTAAACCCCGACGTAAAAGATGGGTGTTATAAGTTGTGTGTCTGTCTGTCTGTGGTATCGTAGCTCCTAAACGGATGCGCTGATTTTCATAATGTTTTTTTTTGTTTGAAAAGTGTCATAATCGGGAGTGTTCTTAGCTATGATCCAAGAAAATATCTTCAGCCATTTGAAGATTATAAGCTTTTTTCTAGTTGTTGAAAAGATCAAGTAACGGTTTTGTGGAGAGGGTTTATTAAATTTTTAATTTAATGTTATTGTTATTTTCTTGGGGGAGGCCTTTGTCCAGCAGTGGACGTCTTTCGGCTGAGATGATGATGATGATGATGATGCTCAAAGAATGGTCAAGAGATTATCAATTTCAATAAGAGACACTTTAGTTTATTACTTTTACAACAGATCTCGTCTGTAAGCGTATATTTACTATCTATCTATGTATGACCCGGATAGCCAAGGAGGTGCGGGTTCAAGTCCCTGTCCAAGCTAAATAATTTTCATTTATCGCTTCGGTTTATAGATAGTACACTTTCTATACTTTTTGTGAATTTTGCTGTAGTGTGTTTTTCTAGTGTGCAAAAATGTATTCAAAGTGACGGTGAACATGGATGGAACGGTTGATCGCACTAGTTGGAGCGTGCGTAAAAAAATTTTTACGCCTAATTTTACAACTGCGCTCTTGATATAGCTTTCATTCAAAAGTAGATTAATTTATCTCCCGTCCTTCTATGTTCAAATGAAAACGAAAAAAAAAAAACAATTTGTTCAGTTTATTTTTTTAGTGTCTCATTTGAGAGAATCTCTAAAATTATAACATAAGAAATATAGGCAGCAACATTCATCTGTAAACCTGTAAAAAAGTGATTATTTTGTATCTAGTTATTCTTTGATGATTTTTTATTCGACCATTAGCCTGTATCATAATAATAAACAAATTAAATAATTTACTCATGACATTTGTAAATAATAATCGGATATACAAATATTCAGTAATAACTGGAAATACTTAATTATTTCTCGTAACAGGAAACACACAAATGATTTCTCAGAACAAGCTCGCTAATATAAACAACCCTCTTATGTTGGGACGATATACCGGGAAAACAGACGAAATTTTGATGCGGAGAGCATCTTATCAATTACATATTTTTAAAGGAAGTATTATATTATTTAAACATTATATTAATTGAGGTGGACCGACGATCTGGTGAGGGTCGCGGGAAGCCGCTGGATGCGGGTAGCGCAGGACCGATCATTGTGGAGATCCTTGGGGGAGGCTTTTGTCCAGCAGTGGACGTCTACCGGCTGAGATGATGATATTATTTAGCTAATGACTATTTGATCAGTTTTATATAAAATTACAAAACATAATTATTGCACAAAATTATCTACACTTCTACACTACTGGTATTATAAAGAGTCGAATCTAATCAATATTTTGATCACCCAAAGGTGAAGTTGGGTTGTCCATTTCTAAGCCAAAAACTAATCGCCCCGTGACCCTTCTACTAGATTGTTTTTTCTTTTTTCCTATGCCTATGCATAGGTTATGTTTAAAAAGAATCCAAAATTTTATAAAGATATATACCAACCAAGAGAGATAAATATCTTCAATTTGAAAAATAATAATAAATATAATTGCAAATAAGTAGTAAGATTATGGTTATTTATCAGTTCTGCAATATCAATTTGTTGAGTTCCTCGTATAAATCGCTAGCGTAGCGATAAGGCCGCGGCCGCCGTAAACTAAATGTTGTAGACAATATTTCTTATTATTCGAGCTATAAATGAAATTATGTTCAATGCCTTTGCCATACGAGCTAAGTCGAGATTGTAGATATTTGAGAAATAAAGTAATCTGATAGCTACATTTTGTCAAAGTAGAGTAACAGAAATAAAAAAGACTAAATCAAATCCTCGTATGAGATATATTAAGCTTTGCAAATTGAAGAACATATCTACTGAAAAATAATATCAGCTAGCAGAACTGGTATTGAGAGAACACGGGAGCATATTATTTCATTTTTAATACAAATTTTTGTATTAATGAAATATAATATTTGGGGACATATCTCATTTTAAACCTTCTTTGTAAAGTGCTCTAACTTGTGGCTTTGCTCTTTGAGCTTTTCTGACTTGCATGTAATCGAAACATTCATTTTAAACTCTTATTTCGCATTTTCAAATAATCCCTACTTCCCTACTAATGTTATGAATGCGAAAGTAACTCTGTCTGTCTATCAATCTGTTTCTTGCACTTTCACTGCAAAACTACGGAACTAATTTTAATGAAACTTGATACAGAGATAAAATAGACCTTAGGAAAACCGTTTACTGCGGGAAAATACTTCATTACCACGGGAAAAAACTGTTAACGGGGGCGGAGCTGCGGGGCGAAAAACTAGTATGTAATACTTATAACTGCGCCGTGTAATCGCCTAAGTCCGTGGCAATTATAGTTTAAATTTGCCAATCTGGCTTTCCTCCTTGTTTTTTTTTTACTAATTTCCCGTAGGAATGAGATGTTTTCCCGCGGAAAAAACTACCTAAAATGTTAACTGGGGATATAGGGTTCCACCATACAACATTTTGTTCAAATCGGTCTAACGGTTTCGGAGATTAGCCCGTACAAACAGGTAAACAGACAAAAATAGAAACAAAATCTGAATTATGTCCTATATCACTTCCAAAGATGTTATAAGTACTACCGTACATCCCCTTATCCCATCCTTACCTTACATCCCCCTATAAAAAAAAAACTATGTACTGATTTTCGATCTCTACAGTTTTATTATATAGATTGAATTGAAACGTAGGACGCGTGGTATTGGCCCGTGTATCCCCCTCCAATCAGGCGCTCTGTCGGCGACATTCGAACGATATTTGGATGAGCACCGAAACGGCCTGATTGAATTCTGATTGAAGACGAACAACACAATCATCCCGACGTTCCCATTATCCATTCCAAAGGAATATAATGATCCGCACTTCACCGTCACGTATGGAATTGAGTACGTGTTTCAGTTATGTGTTCTATACTACCATAGCTTATTATAATAACGTTTCACTACAGCAAAGAAGTATCTAGTAGTAGTAACTAGCTAGCCGCTACGATTCCGCCCGCGTTAACAGTTTTTTACGTGGGAACTAGGTATTTTCCCGCGGTAAAGGTAGCCTATGTCCTGCCCCAGGGTTTATTCTATCTCTGTATCATTAAAATACTAATGATACAGAGATAGAATAAACCCTAAATAATTCTATCTTTGTATTCTATCTCTGTATCATTAAAATACTTGTAATTTTAAAAAACACTTGTACTTGTTTCAAATACAATTGACTTTCAATCAGGATGACTTATTATTGTTTTTAGGGTTCCGTACCTCAAAAGGAAAAAACGGAACCCTTATAGGATCACTTTGTTGTCCGTCTGTCCGTCCGTCTGTCAAGACCCTTTTTCTCAGGAACGCGTGGAGGTATAAAGCTGAAATTTATATCAATTACTCAGGTCTACTGTCCCTTGAAGCTGTGAAAAAATCAAACTTCTAAGCCAACGCAATCAAAAGATACAGCCGTTTATGCCGCAAATTTTCGACACTTGCAAGGGAATCAAAACCTACAGGGTGCTTCCCGTGAACTCAGAATCTTGAAATTTGGTACGAAGCAACGTCTTATAGCATAGATAAAGGAAAAATTACGAAAACCATAAATTTTTAGTTACATTACATAATATATATATTTTTAATAATTTTAACCTTACTACCCATTTCCTCATAAACGCGTAGAGGTATTAAATTGAAATTCATACCAAATACTCAAGTCTATAATACCTTTAAGCTGTAACAAAATCAAACTTCTATGTCAACGCAATCAAAAGAAACAGCAATTTAAGCTGCATATTTTGAAACTCGCAAGTACTCGCAAGGGAATCAAAACCTAAAGGGTACTTCCAGTCGACCTAGAATCTTGAAATTTGGCATGAAGCAACGTTTTATAGCACACATAAAGGAAAAATTCCGAAAACCTTAAATTTTTAGTTACATTACAAAATATATATTTTTTAATAAATATAAACTTATTACTTTTTTCCTCATGAACGCGTAGAGCTATCAAGTTGAAATACTTACTTAGTACTTAGTTTTTTTATTTATTTATTTATTTATTTATTATTATAATTACATCACACAAAAGACGCCATCCTTACAGGGAAAACCCCAAATCGATGACGCCACTACAAATACATTATTAATTTATTAAACTTAAAATAATCACACAAAACAAGTTAATATACCTATTTTAAATACAATTATCCAGCAAGTATTACAATGATGTCAACATAGTTAAATAACAATCAATGTAAATATAAAACAATGTTTAGAAATTATATTACAATAGATAAATTATTAACCCCTTTGGAAATTTAATGTCAATTAACTAAAGAACAGTCATTCTTGTAGTTACTTAAACGATAAAGAGATCTTTGTCTTAAATTTATGCTCCTCCATCTTTCCCCATTGTAATGTTATGAATTTCATTTTGCAATAAGATTACCATAGTTATGACTCGATTGTCGTAATGAACGAACTTTGTAAACCTTGCAGGTTTGTACGGAACCCTCGGTGCGCGAGTCCGACTCGCACTTGGCCGGTTTTTTTTAATTAAAGAGTGTGTTATGTATGATGTAAACTAGATTAGACCCCTGATGATGCTCATGTGGTCGGGTTTTTCCCCAATAAAATTGTATGTGAAACAAGTAAAAGTGTTTTTTAAAACTACAAGTATAATGGAGTTTCACCAAGCGCCAACAATCGCAAGTATAAATTATATCATTAAAATAAAATCAGAAAAATCAGAAATCAGAATACGTTTATTTGATTTGGACAACACAACACAAAAACAAATAAATAACTACAAACAAAAACAAAATTATATTTCCCCGTGCTGTGATATCCAAACAAAAAGGACTACTTACTAAATAGGTTTAGTGGTTTTGGCCTAAAAGCATACTTCCAGACAAACAGAGTTACTTTTGAATTTATAATATTAGGAGAATGTAATAAGCAAAATTTAGCTAAACATCTCTGACGGACGACTAGTAGATATATTTTCGCTCCGTTGTTACCTAGCACGTCAATCATGTGAACCATGTGAACCATGTGAACCAAGAATAGTTTAGCATTCCGCGCCACGCACGTCACTAACTTATCCACGTGTATAACGGTCGTGAACCGTTCTGGGTCCATCTAGAATATTCTACTACCTACGTCTCGTAATAGAAACGTATAGAGAGGTTCTTACTATAAGCAAACTGTGATGAGCTTTAGAAATTAAGGTTTTTGACCGGAGCTTTCTAAACTTTATTAGACAACTAAACTCAAACTCAAATTGATTTATTCGTTATACTTTTTTTGAAATATTTAATGACGTCAGTTAAAGAAACTTCTCAAACCAAGACCGGGTCTCATCTCAAAACAAAACAACAAAAAAATAATAAAATAATCTAGAAAAAGAGGCGACTATAATTATTATTATTTTTTACAACTTATGGCAACTTCGATAAAGTCTTTTTAAGTAAGAATAAACATCTGATTCTTATGTTAGTATTTATTTATTTATTTATTCAACAATCTTACAAGTTTACAGATTGCACCCAAAGCACATTGTAAGCTCATGCATTAATTAACAATAACAGTATATTATTATGTATTTAAAAGTAACTACCTATGTCATTGATTCATGCATTAAAATTTATCATGGTTATAAAAAGCACATTAAATAGTACAATTTCGTAACGAATGTCACTAGGCCGTCATAGAACACATCGGCATCTGAATGTTGCATGAGCAAGTCCCCGAGTAGAGCGAGTGCCCTGGAGGTTGGTGCATTACGCGCGTAGTTGGTGCGCGCGCTAGGCCTCGCGAACAGGCGCACTTTACATTAGATATCCACACAACAAAATTTATAAGACTCTGAAAAAATTAAGACAGCAAAAAAGGCGAGCAGAAAGGTGAAAATTAATAGCCTAATACTACACTAAAATATTTGAATGGTTTTAAGAAAAATGTATGCAGTCTAAGTTATTTTACCGAGCATGGTCTTGAGCTTGTATATTCAGGCAAGGGCTGGATGCCAGCGTTATTCAAATACTGCGCGGTCCCGCCTAATTTCAGTGTATTTGAGTCCTTAGGCCAACACCGTCCGGCAACTATACAAGTACTTCCACAAATTACAATATACCCTGTTTTTTAACATTTTTAATACAAAGGTTTTTTTAAACAAGATTTGACTATACCTACATCTTTTGACGTCAAAATCTTATAAATATCAAGAACTAAAGTTGTGACAAATGTACTTGAAGTTTCATTTAGCAGCAATCAATAGATAGCGAATCAATTCTAATTAGTTTTTAAAAATCGTTCAAAAGTAATGAACTTGTGACTACCGCCAAAAAGCCTATCACCAATTATCTCATGTTCCAAAACTTCATTACTGATAAGATTTGAAAACCTGAAACTACAGTAGCGAAAGATGAACATTCACTCGCTCGACTACTGGAATACACTGAATTGAAAGGTAATGGCCAACCCCACATCTATCTTATGTAGGCAATGAATTTGAATAACGAAAAACATAATTTGTAAATCACGGTCAAGATCAAAATGCCACAGAGCAGTAAATCTAGTGAGTAAACGCCGGCAGTGGCCCAGAGCAGCAACAATAGCGGGCTAATACCGCTGCGCTATATATCTTCTTGGTTTGCACGCACCATTACACACAGCGTCCAGCGTCACCCGGCCAAAGAGTATAAATACTTTAGATGTACAGAAGATTCACATAGGTTATGAATCTCGTAAGTATATAGTTCGTCAAGAATTTAATTGAACGAGAGCTATGGTGCTGCTCGTTATACAAGAGACTATCAAAAGACATTTTGTAGAGAGCAGTAGTTCCCTTTTTGACCACGTTTATTTATATTATTTTCATTCTATCTACAGACAAAGCATGGCCTGTAGTATTTATTACATTAAAGACAGACTTGGACTGTCAACAGACACCAAGTACTATTTAATCTATGACAGACACTAAACAGCGGTTTAGAGCTAGATATAATATACCTAGCATAAAATACTTCAAAAAAATTAGTCAGGGTACCTAGAATTGGCAAAATCAATGTGAATAAATCCACAGAACAGTATATCTCTTTAAGTAGGTAAATAATACAAGCAGTAGTCAAGTGTACAAAGTAATAATTATTATCATTGTCTCTATCTGCAAGCACCAATAGTTTAGAAACAATTCGCTTACCAAAGAGTAGACTTTCATAACATTTACAGAAAGTTTACTGCTAAGGACCTCTCACCATCCAAAAAAAATACATTATCATTTCTCGATTTTAATCAAAATTTGTTCTTCAAGTCCTCTAATTCTCATTTTGGAGAGTCATGGTGGGTAACTTACCAGTGCTTAAAACTCATCAAAGTAATAGGAAAGATTATTAATTGTGAAGTTTCTTCTCCATATATGAACGAACACTGTTGAACAGCCAACCTTAGACAGTCCTGGTCCTCGATATTTATAAGCTTTGTCGTCAAATAATTTTGTAAAATTTTACTTCAAATAAGAACCTTTTGATTTCGATTAAATTTTGAAATTTACTCTATTTGATATAGTACTTGTAAACATTAATGAAAATACCTATAAATAATCTGTATTGAAAGTAGTGAACTAAGCAAAACTACGAGTAGAAAAACTAGTAAGTAAATAGTCGATGAGTTCTTTCAGAGCGATCTTTTGTATTGTGATTAATAGCCTAAGTTCGGGAGTAAAGATTACGGGGCGAGTGGGCTGAGTCACCTTTTGTAAAAATATTCAGGAATATCGAACGTTTTCCTCAAAATGAAACTTGTTTACATACTTATATACAAAGCAAATGTACAGACGTTGGTTGATTTTTCAGTATATTTATTTGGTCTGTGGATATAGATTCAAAAATTCAAAATTCAAATGTTTTATTCGAAGTAAGATTTTACAAATCAGTTTTCGACGTCGAGGCGAGTTCACAATTTGACTGTCTTCTGTAGAGAAGAACTCGCCGGAAGAAACTCTACAGGCGTTGCATCTTTTCAAAATATTTTTCTTTAGATGGATACTTTCCCTTTCAAACTTTTCTTTAAGCAACTATATTGTGTTGTTGATTTAGGCATAAACAAATGTAACAGTGACTTACAGAATTGCAATTACAGCATATAAGAGCCCACTGATAAATGAAGAAGGGAACTGTTGCCATAATCCTCACTCTTAGCAAAGTTGGGGATCTTAGTTGCTGAAGCCCAAACTGTATAATATAGATTTACCTTTAATAGATAAAATGGTTCAAAGAAGTCACGAGCCCCGAGACGTTAATTCGCCGACAGCTCGGTTCGCCGAAATATCGCGTTATACATCTCTCGGCGATTCGTGCTGTCGGCGAGACAACGTCTCGGTGGAAATAAAGTTCTTTCAACTGAAGATCGGTGAACAGTAACGATTGTATCGACCAAGGGTATTGCTTGCTTGCTTTCTTGCTTATCTTGTGGGTTTTGAGGTTAACCAAACCCTTGTGTCGGAATTATAGAACCGCTTTAGGCTTCCGACACGGCTTCTATAACGGATACATCCTTAGATTGTAGCCGGGACCAACGGCTTTACGTGCCTTCCGTAGCACGGAATCATCTTCCTTTTCGGACAATCAAGTGATTCAGCCTGCAATGTGCTAACTAAACTGAGGAAAGTCTCACAAAGTGATATTTGTTCTTCGAGTCCCCACCGGGATTCCAACCCGGAAACTCCATAACGTCAGGCGAATTTTTGACCACTCGACCACGGATATTTCTATTATACAGTTCGGAGTAGTTCGGACTTCAAGTCAGGTGACGACTGCTAATCATTACCTATATTATGACGGAATTAGTTCCTATTTTGGCCACGTTCATCTGGCTAGATCCATGTCGGACTGAAAGAGTTAAGTGGCTCTTATTTTAAGCCAAAAACCACACCATAACTTTTTAACTTAAAACCAATAAAGTACGTCAACACAAACTGTTGCCCAGCACCGGCCGTTGAAACGTTTAGAGTTACGAGTATTCCTAGTTTTTTTATGCGGAAAGCCTCACGTAAAGTAAAAGGTAGTTTTGAGCAAAAGGTTTTATTGTCGCAGCATACGCTGCTATCAACTTTTATGGGAAGGTCCGGCCAAGTTGGGACCTGACGGACTACCGCTGGCACTCACTCGAAACTCGCCCCTATTGAAAATACTCTATTGTCCGGTAGTTATATATAAATTTTACCAATGTTTTTTTTTTGCCAGTTACTTATGTGTGACAGATCCGTACCGTTTTTAAATAAATCGTTATCAAACGAATAACGAAGCAGAGTTAAATTATTATAATATAATATTTAATTGTTTTATTGTTAAATTGTTATTATGTTGTATCATATTATGAGTTAATTAAGTTAGTCATAATTAAAAGTAAATTAATTTTCACATTCATAAACGCGATACCAACCAACAAATATGCAAAGAAAAAACCTAAAATAAAATACTTTAATGACACTAGTTATTGACAGATCAAGGAACTGGTTTTGAATAAAATTGTTGAATAGGTTTTAATTGACCACGCTGACCCAGTGCGGGTTGACCAACCACACACAACTTTAAATTTATTTTTTTGCAGGTGTGACAGGTTTCCTCACACCGTTTTCCTTCACCGTAAGGAAGAATGGAAGACTACGGCCTTTCTACTTAGCCACCGACGCTCTAGGTAAAGAGACTAGTAAAAAAGTCAAATACTGCCCCGAACCTCAAATACGCAAAATTGGTATATCTTACACATTTATCTAGATATCTCTAGCGGACCCTGAGTAGCGCAGCAGTACACAGATCATTTTTCGTTTCCATTCCGTGTGGTTATCGCGGGAATATTTTATTAAGGAGCAGGGCTCCTTTGTGTCCTCTGTCCGGGCAGAGGTCACTGGGTTTTGTGGTCGGACATTTATACTGAAGCCATTAGGAGAACCTTCGAGAAGCAACTGCCCGAATTAGGTTAAGTTTTTGTTGTGTAACCGTGTAATGCTCGCCTAGGAATAATTGGGCTAACCTTACTCTTACGACGACGGCGACGAGATATTGTCACAGGAAACAAGAGTGAAAGAAAAATTAAATTGACAGTCACATGTCCCTTTTTGTTCTAAAAAGAGTGAACAGGACTTATAGCCATTCATTTTAAGTTACGTAAGCGTAAGCGTATATAGGTAACAAGAATCAGCGCCAATATTTAGCAAATTATTACCACGTGCAAATGTTTATGTTTTTATCTTATCGTCGTAAAAATTCGAACAAAACAAAGCAGTCAAATAAAGCAAGCAACCTCGGTGTGAAGTAATTATGATGTCCTTACCTTATATACTTACTTATTAAAATCTTATCGTTGGTTATGATGATCAAACTCAGTAGATATCTTTTTCCAAGACAGTTTCTCCAATTATATTCTATGTTCTATATATCTAACCATAATAAATCGACGCAAAGTGCTAAATCTAAACTATGAATCAAACTGAGACCGATATTACACCGAGATTATCGTTGATAAATCAATTGTAGTCACGGGAAGCTTTGAAGCAATTAGAATTATTGCTTCGACGTAATTGTAAAATAGCAGACTGTATCGCATCAGACAAACAAAAAATTTATACAGTTCTCAACAACGACAAGTCACAACAAAGTGCAGCAGAACAAGAACAAGTTGTTTGATTTTCCTTGTTCTGAGACTACTATAACCACAGAATACCATGCTATAACTCTCATGACAAATATCACTACCGAGCCAGCAATTTTCGATCCTTGGTTACGGACTCCTTTGTGAGACTTTCCCCAGTTTGGTTAGGACATTGGCTGAATCAACTGATTGTCTGAAAAGGAAGACAATTCCGTGCTCCGGAAGGCACGTAAAGCCGTTGGTCCCGGCTACTATCTACGGATGTAGTCGCTACATGAGCGATATAGGCATCTCAATTATTCTGACGCCAGGGTTAGTGAGTAGGTAGGTTAACCTCGACACCCACACGCTAAAGAAGAAGAAGATGACATTATATTTTCTCGAATTTTTTACGTAGTGAGCTTACAGGTCTGATGTCTCCCAGTTGCAGTTATTTTGCGGCCGTCGCTGGGGCAGCTATGCACTTTGAGTGCAGCAATCACTGGAGCCGGAATTACAGGCCGGCTGCATGCGGCGACCCTTGATCGAACTGCAATGCGTTTGACGTCATCGCTACTGAGCCGAGCTGAGGTTGGTTGCGTTATTCGTGTGAGAGAGGGAGATGGAACGATTTTATTCAAAAAATACAAAAGAAAATATGTGCATAGTATTAAATACGATGCAATGATGTGCAATGTGGCGCAATGATGTACAAGCTAACGACTCAACAACATCTCTAGAGTTTTTTAATTTGCTGTAGGTACTCTATATCTTGTTATTTTACAGTCTTGTTACTGGTAAGTAATGTATAAATCTGTGTTGAATAGTAGTTAACTGAATAACAACATTATAGCAATATGACAAATCTAATATTGGAACTTTACATGAATTCGACCCATATCTACAGATTCCCAATTCTACAGATTTTCAATTCAACGGAATCCCACTATTCGGTATTCACATTGAAGTAACTTTTGAACTATAAGGTTCAATGCTACATTATAGGGAGTTGGAGTTATTTAACTGCTCATTGCCGAAATTTGTGGAAATAGGCTACGAAACATCTTTGTTTTAACTAACCATTGTGTTGTGTTTATTTTGTAAGTTACAATGATTAAATTCTGTAATCATTATTGGGACATTGCCATCCGTGGACATTGCTAAATTAATTAATTTTCGACATATTTTTAATGTATGCAATTACTGTAATATTAATTTCTTTAACATTGTTTGTAATTAATTTTCGACATATTTTTAATGTATGCAATTACTGTAATATTAATTTCTTTAACATTGTTTGTAATTAATTTTCGTCATATTTTTAATGTATGAAATTACTAAATTAATTTATTTGATATTGTTTGTTACGTTTATTATTTATTTGTATTTGATGTTTTTATATTTGCATTATCGACTTGGGTGTATACCTGTAATAATAATGTATTTGAATCTTTTAATGAATTTAATAAAATGAAATTGAAATGAATATCTTTCAAAATCTAATACCATTTTAATTAACAACCATATTATAATTTTTTTAGCATAATAAAATAAAAAGCTTTGATCTATGTAATTATTATTTTCCATCGAATAGCGATATGAAGTACCATTTTAATAAGAGTTGAAGTAAATGTTTTAGTAATTAATCAAACCATTTTTTTATTATTCATTACCTAGATCACAAGCACAAAATACCAAATAGTAGTAGATAGATGTAAATGAAATGTACGGTCACGTTCATAAATCTAGTCATTATCACGTGGCAGGTTAACCTCGAAACCCATTCGATAAGCAAAAAATTATCACGTGCATCTATAATTTAAATTAACTTTTTTTCCAAAAGCATTCAGGACATATCATTTGAAGTAAAACATTGAGTCCCGTACACTGTATACGTAACACATAAAAATAAGAATAACAAGCCTTTAGGAAAAATATTTGAAAGTATAAACACTAACAGTGCTACCAACTTATCTGTAGAACGGCCAAAAGCGGAACTACTTACGACGCGACGTCCAATGATGTCGTTGACGTTGTCAGTCGATGTAGTAACAACCAATAGTAGCAAGCAACCCTTTTCGATCGTGGCTTCCGCTTCATTCTAAAGATAAGTTGGTCCTAGTACTATTATATATTCTGTGGTAGCACTGTAAACACACGTGATATAACTGCACTTATGAAACAAACAGATCACAACTACAGGTGAAGTGGCGGTAAAATCGGTTGTGAGCTTTTTTCTCGGACACGAGAAAATAATTCCACTCTTCCATGGAAATTTTAATATTGTATATTGTATGAGAAGTAATTTTTCTGTTTACCAAATAATTTTTTTTTAACTTGATTAGATCCGTAGCTAGCTTGGCATGCCCTTTCCGTTTTAACCAACAGGTCACTTACATTCTGTATTAAACGTCTAATGAAAATTTAAAAAAAGGAGATGAGTAAAAAATAAAATGTAAGTTAATGCGCAGTAGCCCATCCCTCGCGTAAGTGGCCAGTGTGTTCTGCTCGTAAAGCTAACGGCACTATATTAATGAACAGCGCCGCAGACACCGCAACCGCTCTTTATGTCGAACAGTGGTTTTCAATCTGTGAGGGTTATGTGCCAAGTAATATGGGGGGGTTACATGAAAATATTAAAGAGTTGTAATATAGCAATATTTCATCATCTCAGCCGAAAGACGTCCACGTCCATTTCATACGTGAATATATTCAATATTACATCCGATCCTTATAGGATTCAGATAAACTAACTAAATAAAACAAACAGATCTGGACACGGGTTCAAAATGAAACCTACTTTTTTAGACCTACCTACGACCTAATTTCTCATTTTAACCTGGTGGGTTTCGAGGTCAACCAACTTCACAACACCTATACGTTGGGAAATTTGTCATAATAAGGACTACGTCCATAGGTAGATTTTTTTATGTTTGTACACTAGTCGCTCAAAGGATAGATAGTAGCTGCAACTAACGGCGTTACGTGCCTTCTAAAGCACTAGTTCAAATGAAGCAATAGTTTAAATGAAGCTTTATATTTAATATTAGTTTACACCTTTTAATGTATACTTACCACAAGGACTTGTAAGGTCTGGCAACTTTGACCCTAGAGGGTAACTTTAACCGGCCTTGAGGGCGCTACCAAATCAAAATATTATGACTTAAACGTATAGCTTGCGAGCAAGCATAAACGTATTTAACGATGCACTATGAAGCCCATGTTTCTGAGTTCTAATACAGTGGCCCAAAGGGCGGACAAAGTCACCCTCTAGGTTCGAAGTAACCCGACCTTATTGTTACTTACACGAAACTACAATCAAGTTTTATTCTGTACAACTTGTAGACGTCAGTTATAGACATTCGTATAGTACGACCTGTAAACCTGTTCAACGTGAATATACTAGTAATTACAAAAAAATATTTTATTCATTAGACAATATTCCTATATCTTTCTCTTAGGGGTCAAATTGACAGTTTGGCAGCCTCCGTCGAAGCGCAACCTGCCGTGAGTACAGAGCGAGCCATTTTTAAAATTTACGTGACTAATTAGAAGAGCTAGCAGTTTTAATAGCTGGCGCTTTTGTATCCTCCAGTGGGAGTTTCTAGGGAGTTCTAGTACTTGTCTAGTACTAATTGAGCGAGCGCTCTGGAGACGGCGTAATTTTGAAGACGAAGTTTTGTTGTCGAGAACAAATTTTGGTACAGTTTGTTTTATGTTAAGACATTTCTTTTAAGTCTGTCCGAATCATAAGTGACTAAATTTATGCGAACTTTGAATAGAGTGAGTCCATATCAAGCTAATATAATATTTTACATACTTTTAAAGACAGATCACAACATTTTTTTTACTCTATTCTAAAATGTTTAGTCCCTGTCACCCAAACGAGGATTATAATTATTTCTTGGTGAGTATCATAATATTGGAAAATATGAACAGGTACAGCATGTTTGGACAGCAACGTCGAGCAAAGTTGGGCAGTTGACTTGGTTATGACGTCATAAATATCTTTAAAATTCCTCTCGATATTGAAGCAAGCGCGGTGGGGACGAGGTAGAACATTAGATTCCAATAAAACAGTTCACTGAAGTTGTGTTATCGACATGCAATGTAAGCATTTTTAAGAACGAAGAAATAATATTTAATATTTTAAACAATCAAAGCTACTACCAGGTATAAGCACAACGTTCACCTTAACAACTAGACTAGTATTTATCATCATCATCATTTCAGCCACTAGACTAGTATAAGCTATGAAATTTATTTGATGTCGAAAAACTGTTTTGTAAAATCTTAATTCGTAAAAACATTTTTTCACTGTGTTGGAGGCGAAACGAGGCTAAATAATGTTACATTATTTAATTGAATTCATTATTCTAATGACAAATATTGACGTTGCTATAGCTCCTTTGGACTGTGTCTTGGCAAACATCAATACCTATGAAGCTAATGGACTTAATTACATAGTCCAGATCTAGACAGTTGCATTTATTTTGCCCTGATACTACAGGATAAAATAAATTTCTAGGACAACATTTGCAGCCAGATATGTTTGCTACTGTGCAGTAGTGTGCAGTCATTGTGCAGTGTATTTCCTTTAAGAAAATAAAAAATATATATCTAAAACACATCTCCAGTATTCGTAAATGATTCCCGGGCAATATTAATGCTAGCAACATCTGCTGGGATCCGACGGAGTTCGACCGAGTTAATGCTATTAGCTATCATCAAAGACTAAAACAATTTTGCCTCAAAAATCCTTTGCGGCCGCCATATTGCATATTCATGATGTTCTAATACTCCCGGGAATAGCTGTCTATAAAAAGTTAATTGAATTTTTACCAGGAATTTCAGCTTGTTTAGAATTTGGCTCCGTGAAGTGGCCAGCATTTCACATTAATTGAGAGCTGGCTGGTTGAAGGGCATTATAAGTTTAAGCTTTTTAAAAAAATATTTCCAAGAATGCACACTGTTGTGAAATGAATGTGCCAATCTTCAGACTACAAACTTCAAACGAAATCACGTCGCGTCGTCGTCGTCGTCGTCGTCTCTACTTTTTTGGCGTCCGTTTTTTGTGAAGTACATGAAACATTTTGATTATAGTGTCTATTAGAGATTAAAAAAAATAAAAAAATGCAACAGCGTTTATTTCTTTTTAAACTTTGTGCCTTTTACTTACGTAGTCATAATTATTACTGTATTCCCTTTTCAAAGGCTACTTCAAACATTACGGAAGTTCCTTTTGAAAATATTAAGTATATTTTACAGTTAGAATAAAATTTAAAAAAATATTAGAAATTGCATTTACCAATTTTTTTATAGCCGCTATTATACCTTGCTATCTATATCTGTGAAAAAAAGAAAAATCACTGTGTTTCAAGCTAAGCGAAGTCTTCTAATGTGTGAAGAGCCAATCGACTACATCTCAACTAACGCTAAATAGGTTGGAACGTTCTAAACTCAATTTCGATCGCTTTCTAATTACATCGTCTATTCTAGCTAATGATCCTCCAGCGCCATAATAGCTGGATTTCTCCAACTCAACACTCAATTTTGAACTAAATGGATACCTCTTTCAATATATTATTGAAATGGTCTTACATTATGGTTCCTACAGTATTATTTTGATTCTGATAACGGATAAGCAGTTAGACAGGTGTGGGTTGGCAGATACAGAATTGAAACGCAAATATTGACATGTACTCGTGTCTGTGTTGGTATCCAATACTTAATGCTTCAGAAATTTTTCTGTTTATATTCTAAGATTTAATGCTTGTAGAAAGATGTTTACTTGTAACCTCGGAAAGTTATGAAAGCTAAAATTAAGTTAGGTGACCTTACCGTTATATAGAAACTGAGAGGAATCACACACACTTCCAATACTCGGTTACGTATTACAATCTCTAAAGTTTAAATATCTAAAGTTGTAATGCCTATGGACGATAGGCCTAAATTTTAGAACACCTATAGGATGAAAGGTCTTCATTTTAAAACACCTATGGACAGAAGATCTAACATTTTTTTGACATCAAAGTTAATAATACTAAGGACCGGGAGCTGTCAATGGTAAAACGTTCAAAGACTGTTATGTGTAAGTGAAGTCTATTAACACTTCTCGACCAACCCAACCTAACCCTTCCAACTTCTTCGAGTAAGCATGATCGTTCACCCTGATTCGAAAATCATGACCCTCGACGACACAAAATTCCAGATCGAGTCGGATCGTATACAAATATAAGGTACTAACTTTCCGCCCCGCGGCACCGCCCGCGTTAACAGTTTTTTCAGTATTTTCCCGAGGTAAAAAGTAGCCTATGTCACTTTGCAGCCACCAAACTGTCCCCAGACAGAAATCATACCATGCCGTGTTCTGTTGTGACGTGAAAGAAGGACAAACAAAAAACACACTTTCTAATTTTATAATATTAGTAAAACGACAAAATTCCAAATTCCAAATTCCAAATTCCAAATTCCAAATAAATTTATTTGCAAGAATACTTAATTTACATTTCAGATGTTACATTTTTAGGGTTCCGTACCTCAAAAGGAAAAAACGGAACCCTTATAGGATCACTTTGTTGTCCGTCTGTCCGTCCGTCTGTCAAGACCCTTTTTCTCAGGAACGCGTGGAGGTATGAAGCTGAAATTTATATCAATTACTCAGGTCTACTGTCCCTTGAAGCTGTGAAAAAATCAAACTTCTAAGCCAACGCAATCAAAAGATACAGCCGTTTATGCCGCAAATTTTCGACACTTGCAAGGGAATCAAAACCTACAGGGTGCTTCCCGTGAACTCAGAATCTTGAAATTTGGTACGAAGCAACGTCTTATAGCATAGATAAAGGAAAAATTACGAAAACCATAAATTTTTAGTTACATCACATAATATATATTTTTTAAATAATTTTAACCTTATAGTACGGCTTGTTAACCTGAATTACGGTCCCATCTGGCAGAAAGCATGAAACTTAGCATACATGTAGCTTTTATATATGTGCTTCAATGTCGATATGGAAACACGCTGAGAAATGATTACCCCCCCCTTTTTCCCTCATTTTACCTCCCTCATTTTGTTTTTTTTCATTTTCTACAAAAACGGTAGGACTGATGAGTTTACTTTTCAAGAACCAAATAGTTGTCGATAAATTACCTACAAAATGATACTACATTTTATAGTGCTAAGATTAATATATTTCTATATACAGCCATCAACGTATTATGAAATTTTAAAAACAGGCACTCTTTTTTCTTCCTTACTTCATTTATAGGAAAACGACAAGAGTGGTGATAAAATGGACTAAAGAAGTCAACTACCATATACATTAAGCTAAAAAATGACATTTATTTCATAGTCGTAAAGGCATTACTTCTAGAGTTACAGCTCACCGCGTCTGACTCAAGTACTCTTTTTTTTACCTTTTTAGAATACATCTTTCTGTTAACTTTGTTTAGCGTAGATTAGATTCAGATTTTCCAATTAGAAATAAAACAGTCCATGTACTAATCCAGGCCACAGTCTATTTACATGTAAAACTAGCTGTCTGCCCGCGGCTACGCTTGCGTTGTGTTTCGACATTTCCGTATTAATTTTTAACTATCCCACTTTTTTCCGTGATTTTAAAGTATCCAACATGTTGACCGAGTATATAAGGTACCACCATGCAAAATTTCGTTTCAATCGGTCTAACAGTTTCGGAGATAAGCCCGTAGAATATACTGCGCCGTATGAGTTACTAAAGTTTTTTAACTATCCCACGGGAACATTTGAATTTTCTGGGATTAAAAGTATCTAAGATGTTGACCGGGGATATAAGGTACCACTATACAAAATTTCATTCAAATCGGTCGAATAGTTTCGGAGATTAGCCCGTGCAAAGAAAAACAAAAAAAAAACTATAAAATCTGTACATAGAAAAAAAATGCTACAAACCTATTCAAGGGGATGTAAGAAGCGATATAGTACATACCCAGATTTTTTTTAATATTTTTGTTTCTCTGTTTGTCTGTTTGTACGGGCGAATCTCCGAAACTATTCGACCGATTTCAATGAAATTTTGTATAGTGGTACCTTATATCCCGGTCAACATCTTAGATACTTTTAATCCCAGAAAATTAAAAAGTTCCCGTGGGATAGTTAAAAAACTTTAGTAACTCATACGGCGCAGTACATTCTACGGGCTTATCTCCGAAACTGTTAGACCGATTGAAATGAAATTTTGCATGGTGGTACCTTATATACTCGGTCAACATGTTGGATACTTTAAAATCACGGAAAAAAGTGGGATTGTTAAAAATTAATACGGAAATGTCGAAACACAACGCAAGCGTAGCCGCGGGCAGAAAGCTAGTTTTACATGTAAATAGACTGTGGCCTGGATTAGTACATGGACTGTTTTATTTCTAATTGGAAAATCTGAATCTAATCTACGCTAAACAAAGTTAACAGAAAGATGTATTCTAAAAAGGTAAAAAAAAGAGTACTTGAGTCAGACGCGGTGAGCTGTAAATCTAGAAGTAATGCCTTTACGACTATGAAGTAAATGTCATTTTTTAGCTTAATGTATAAGGTAGTTGACTTCTTTAGTCCATTTTATCACCACTCTTGTCGTTTTCCTATAAATGAAGTAAGGAAGAAAAAAGTGTGCCTGTTTTTAAAATTTCATAAAACGTTGATGGCTGTATATAGAAATATATTAATCTTAGCACTATAAAATGTAGTATCGTTTTGTAGGCAATTTATCGACGATGATTTGATCTCTGAAAAGTAAACTCCTCAGACGTACTGTTTTAGTATAAAATTCAAAAAACCAGAATGAGGGAGATAAA